>VZSZ01010995.1:70216-203001 GCA_013398815.1 Ibidorhyncha struthersii
GGTGAGTAAAGCAAACCTGAAAATTGTGGAGAAAAGATAATATTGTTATGTAAAGAGATAAAAAGGCATACAGCTGTAATTTACAATTTGTTCATTGCTATGAAATTTGATAAAATTATTTTTCTTCTTTTTTTATATTAATGCTTTGTTTGTCAAAAGTTTCATACAGCAAAGATGTGCAAAGAAATAGTTTTGTTTTTTTTTGTTATGCAGTAGAAATCTAGAATGAGGATAGTCTTGTTCAGGGTCCGTTCTCAAGTTTTTCTTGTAAACTCACCACTTATATCTCATTTTCTGAGTTCTCACAGATGTTGGGCTTGGTTTCTTCTTTTACTCACGGGCTTGGTTTCTTCATTTACTCACAGACTTGCTTTTCTTTGTACCATTATGTTATAGCTCTAATGCCAAAAAATTTACTTTGCAATTTAATTTTGGCTGGCTTGAAGAGGGTCAGTAATTATAGTTACTGTTTCCAGCAAGTTGAATTTTTCCAGCAGTCTTTCTACGAAGAATGTGACTGTGGATTAATTGAACATTAAAATGAGTCAAAAACTTTTTCTACCAAAGGCAGACATAGGAGTAGGTGCTAGTAAGGTTTTCAGAACTCTGTTACCTACGTAATTTGTAGGTCTACTGTAAGCTCTTGCTCAAGGAAGTATAAGACTGATTTAATTTAGTGAGAAAGTTATTGGGGTACAGCCTACTTGTAAAACAGATAGAAAACTTCCACAAAATTGCTAATTTTTACTCCTAGAAACAAGGCATTTTTAAAGCCTACTGCCTCCAAGGTGAGGTTGTCATCTCTAAAGCATGGTACCCTGTCTTTTTTCAAGTTATTCTGAATTCAGAGAGGACAGTAAATTAACAGCTGTTGATTTAAGAATATGCTGACACCATGGATGACTTGCCTAACAAAATTTCTTCTATTCTGCTTTACTAGTTCATGTGCATTGCTTTAGTGTCCTGGAGGGGCTGAGGAGGCAACAGTGGTGCTCTGCAGCAGCAGGATGACATACTTCAGTCGTTGAATAGTACATGATAGTATTCAGCTGATGCTTCTCTTCTGAAAGATATTTTAGTTCTGCGGTTTCATTAATGACTAAGTTTTCCTAATGCTCAGTATGCACTTTTCTTTTATAAAAACGCCGTAGTAGTGATACAAGGAATAATCTAGAGGGCAACACTTGGCAAACATAATTGAGTTTGTTATTAGCATGGAAAGGTTGTCTTGATCTTAGCTGTCATTACTGTGCTGTCAGAAACCCTCATGGTTTGCATGTAGCAGAAGTTGTGGTGGTGTTACAGATACAGCTACATTGGCAAAAATTGTGGTCTTTGATTTGGGACAGCGATGGAAGCCAAATCAGGAAGTGAATGTCAATGTACAAAGCTACCTGTCTGCTACAAAATCTTACTAGGTAGGCCTACTGATACAGCACCATTTGCAAATCCCTTAAGCACAGATGTCTCCAGTGCTTCTGATCCTTGTTTCCTACTCATTTAGCTTTGCATGTGTATTTTATAATCTTCTTACTAATTTTGGAGTTGAACTGTGTATTTAGCTCTAATGGGAAGTGATTGTATTTCAACATCTAAGGCAGCATAGATAGTTAAATACCTCTATGTGGGAGCTAAGCCTGGGGCTCAAATAAATGCATGTAGAAAACTGCTACTCAAAAGGCTTTGCAAGCATACCTATCCTATACGTGCAGGACTTAAGTTGATAGGAGTAAACTATCTACTTTGGTTGTCGTATGGGAGTGCACAGAAAGAAGATAGACTTGAGCCTCTCTGGCGAGGAGCAGCAGCAAAGGAGTGTATTGTGTACTGAGGGAGAAGGAAGTGAAATGAGGTTCCGTGTGTGTGGAGTCTGCAGCACTCGAGCTTGCAGTGTGTCAGTAGTAGCACAACTGCTGGTGGTGGTGATACCAAACATCCCTGGGCTGTACCCTAGTGCCAACAAGTGGTGCTGCTAGTTATTGCTGCTTTTGCATCTTTCTCCTCTCATCAGGTACAAAGGACATATGACTGGGGAATCTGTTGGGGGAACATCCTCCAAACAACCCAACAATGAACAACCAGTATTTGGACACAGGTGCAACTTTGGACCAGGTGTAGCTGTATTCAAAGGTATTGCAATTTTAGGCTGGCTGCATGTAGTGTTCTTCTCATGGTACTTCAAATAGCTTTAAATTGCCCGTGGTAGAAGTTGAGCAATGGTAACTGGAAGTAAAAAGTTGGTGACCGTGGCTGTTCCTGTTTTTATGTATATATTATTTGATGTTAAATAGGATGTCCAGGACTGCTTGGAAGAGAGTCAGAAGAATGAAGAAAGACCTGTCCTGGTCATTGTGTTTTCTTACTGTTGAGGTGGGGGTTTTCCCCTCTTCAGACTCTGAGGGGTCTTATCTGGTCCTTGTGGACTTTAGCTCCTGCTTACTGTGGGTCTAAGTCCTCCATTTTGTGTAATAATTTAAGAGAGTGTTGTCTTCTGTATATGTCCATGCTGCTTCACTTCCTTGTTCGCTGCCTCCACTCGGTACTCTTAGGATGGAGTATACCATTATACAAGATCAAGGCTGTTAAGTCTTCCAATTCAGCGTAGTATCTCTGAGGCTTGCAAAGGTCACTCTGATTTGCTTTTCATACAATGTTTTTTGGCGAAAACAAGATGGCATAGAGTGTTAATGTTACCTGATATCAATGAGTAAACAAATAGTTGGAATTTTTAGAGAGGAAGATAGTTTTATGTTTTATTTGTGTTTGCTGGATAGTCCTGCTCTGTCATTTCACTGAACCTGACATTGTCCACAAATAACTCAGAGAGCATCTAGTTATTCACCTGTCATTTTGCAAACTCTTAATGGACTATTTGAATAGTTGTGATTCTGTATCATTGACAAAATCTCCTATTTTGTTGAGTAGCTGTAATCTTCTGTAGCGAAGTGCATTGCTGCATAAGTGAGAATGGGAGTTCACAGATGAGTCATTGTTCCCATCCCTGTTCTTCCTTCATCTCTTTCTTCCGTAGATAATAGGAAGTGTTAGATTTTTTTTAAGAGATGCTGTATTCAGTTGTTTATAACTGTACCGAACTCTAATCTTTTGGACTGAAATACTGTATGCCTTTTCTTTGCCTTGAGTTTAATTTTGTTTAAAGCTTTCAGCCAAAATTCTTCATCTGTTTTCAGAAACAAACCCAGAATAATTGTGCCTTTTTTTTTTTATGGCAGTCTCTTCTTTCAAATATTGTAGTGCACCTCTGAACTGGAACATCTACTTGAAATTTGTCAGTGGATGACCTCTGACTGAGCTGTAATGTTTTTAATTTTGTATGAAAATCTGCCAAAATTGATCCAATTCTCTTTTTGAAAATTTGTGATCTGGACATGGCAACGTTTCTTTGTGGAATTCCCTGGAGACTGTCTGCACTCTGTGTGCTCAGCAGGATTTTTCTTTCAAGTGCATCTCTGGACTGCAGTGAGCTGTGCAGAGCCTGGGAACCAGAATTGTTCCACGTTAATAAGGGGGTTGAGGAGCAGTCTTATGGCACAAAGCCAGGTGGGAAATCTCCGTGAGGCAACCCTGGCACAGATCAGCTCCAGAATCATGCACTCGTTCCTCCTCCTTTCCTGTCCCATCAGCACCCCAATACCCCCAGACTCCTACCAACACCTGTACTCTTGACTGTGTTAAGACTTATTTTAGAGAAGGTGAGGTATCCATACCGGGCTAAAGCTTGACTACTTCTGTATGCAAACAGATACGTTACTTCTGAGCATAACAAGGATGCCATTCATCATACTAATATGTAACTGTGGGTTGTAGGGAGTGTTCTCAATCACTTCATACAAGTAGGTTATAAACATTTGGTCAGTACTGATTGCTGTGACAGTCATCCAAAAAAGCTCCATCTGATTCTTTAGAGATCTTAACAGATAAAATCTGGAAAGACTACTGTGATAATGAACCTGAAGGTGTGGTTTTTTCTTCAGGAGTTCCAAACTGGACCAAGTTTGGCTATACTCCTATAAGGACAGCAGAAGATGTTCTATGCAAAGTCCACACTCCCTGAATTTATAAGAGGAGGTGGTGGGTTGTTGTTTTTTTTTGTTTTGTTTTTGTTTTAAAGACAGCCGAAATGCAACTTTTTTGGACATTTTTTGTACAGCTTCGAAGAACTATTTTAGGTAGCTACCCGGCCTATAAAATTCAGACCAAATCAGAAAGCTACAGAAAGCCACTGAACATGGTCTGATAATGAGAAGCATTAGGTGATGGAAATAAACTATTTAAAAAAAAAAAAAAGAAAAAAAAAGGAAAAAAATGTTTTCAAAGGCATGTCCCTCCTGTTGGGAAGAAGACTTTAGGCTCACCAAGTTGGCTGAATTTCTCTGCTGCTTTTGAGATGGCTGGTTCAAGCTTTAAGAAAGATGGCCTTGCCTGTTGACACTGAACAGCTTAAAGTACCCTTTTTTTATTGTTTCCCCTGTAGCAAAATCCATGTCAATCATGTAGGCACTTGGAAGTTGTGTGAGATATCTTCACTGAGTTTTATTGCTGTCCTTCCCCTGAACTAGCAGCAGAGCCCACTGCAGCAGTGTGAACTTTGCAGGAAGTTAGTACTTGGTTTAGCAGGAGTTTCTTTTCCATGTTTGTTCAGTATATGAGAGAACAGACAGATTTTGCTGAAAGGTGTTCCAGTCTGGCTGGTTATCAGAACTCTTATGAAGGTAAATCTTAATTTTTCTTCAAATTGTGATAGATTTTAAGTTACCTACAGGTTAGTCCTATATGCCTATGTGCCACTGGTGCCAGTCCTATCAGAAATTTGCAGTCTTACTTACATTCAGACACTAGACAGTGTTCTCTGTTTTTCTCTTCCTTCCCCCCACCTGACTAGTAGACTCCACACAAATCTCAAACTCTTCTGCTACAGATTGGCAGAAGTTGCACAACTGGTTTTAGTTATGCAGACCCTTCAGCTTTATCTAAAGGGTTTTGGGGGTGCTCAAGCTGTGGCTAATCGTGGGTATCTCAGGAAAATTTCTTACTTTTCCTGTACGAGTAAGAATTTGGAATTCTCATTCTTGTGATCACTGTGCATGTTTTCCATCAGGAAATCCTGGCCACTATATGACAGTAGCTAGACTTGGAAACTGCCACGTGTCTCTTAATGATAAATTGAGGAAACTTAATATTTCTACATCAAGAATCACATTCTTTTTCACCATGGAGAATACTTAAGGATCACAGCTTCCTGAAATCATTTATCGAACAGGTTGTCCCTGTCATCTTGAAAATGTTTATGTAGATTGTCTGGTATTTTAAGTAACAGTTGAACCATCTTTTTGGAAAAAAAAAAAAAAAACACGAACAGAATCACAGAATCACAGAATAATCAGGGTTGGAAGGGACCTCTGGAGATCATCTAGTCCAACCCCCCCGCCAGAGCAGGGTCACCTACAACAGGTTGCACAGGACAGCGTCCAGGCGGGTTTTGAATGTCTCCAGAGTGGGAGACTCCACAACCTCTCTGGGCAGCCTGTTCCAGTGCTCCACCACCCTCAAAGAAGTTCCTCCTCATGTTAAGATGGAACTTCCTATGTTCAAGTTTGTGCCCATTACCCCTCGTCCTATCAATGGGCACCACTGAAAAAAGACTGCTCCCATCCCCCTGGCATCCTCCCTTCAAGTATTTGAAAGCATTAACAAGATCCCCCCTCAATCTTCTTTTCTCCAGACTAAAGAGACCCAAATCCCTCAGCCTCTCCTCATATGAAAGATGTTCCAATCCCCTAATCATCTTTGTAGCCCTTTGCTGGACCCTCTCCAGCAGATCCCTGTCCTTCTTGAACTGGGGAGCCCAGAACTGGACGCAGTATTCCAGACGCGGCCTCACCAGGGCAGAGCAGAGGGGGAGGATGACCTCCCTCGACCTGCTGGCCACACTCCTTTTGATGCACCCCAGGATGCCATTGGCCCTCTTGGCCGCCAGGGCACATTGCTGGCTCATGGTCATCCTGTTGTCCACCAGGACTCCCAGGTCCCTTTCCACAGAGCTGCTCTCCAGGAGGTCGGCCCCCAACCTGTACTGATGCATGGGGTTATTCCTCCCCAGATGCAGTACCCTACATTTACCCTTGTTGAATTTCATTAAGTTCCTCTCTGCCCAACTCTCCAGCCTATCCAGGTCACGCTGTAAGGCAGCACAGCCCTCTGGCGTGTTAATAGTTTTTCCTGTTAACAGTGCTATGGCTCCCGGATCTTCTGAAATGTATGGTGTTTTTCTAGATGAGTCTTAGTCTCAAGGCTTCATTTTATCTTTTTGCTGCATAATTATGACTTGCATTTAATAAAACATGTTTCCTGGTATGAGGAGAATCTGGTTTAACATTAAGGTGTGGGGGTTCACAGAAATGGCTAAACCAGTGTTAACAGCTCACTGCTGCTGGTAGAGATGGTTCTTCACCCTTTCTCTTTGCATAAGACCCCGGAGCTTCTCCTACCCTCACGCTGTCACTTGTCTCTTCTGGCTTCTTTTTCCTAGCTGAAGTGCTGTTCGTCTGCCTGGTGCTTTCATTAATTAGCTTATAGTGTAACTACAGGTGAGATGAATGTTGGAACTGATGAAGAGTTTAACTGTCTCCTTTGTGTTTTGACATTTGTTTGGTTTTGTGTGGGGTTTTTTGTTTGTTTTATTTTTGTGGTGTTTCTTTTTCTTTTTTTTCTCCTTAAATACCTGCTCTCTGACAAGTTCATCATCCAATAATTACTGTGTGATTTAGGCTTGCTCTGTTTTTTTGTGGTGCTGCAAACTCTGCATGGAATTAAGTCTCTTAAACCATTTGTAAAACTGAATCTCTGCTTTCATAGACCTGATTAAGGGCAAAAGAGGAATGTTAGTTTTATTGGTCTCATGCAGGTGATAGTGCTGTTGTAAAGTTTCATTTTTCTAGTCCTTTCCTTTGCTGCATCTTCTTGCGGTTCCTGCAGCCTATAACTTATACTTACCCTTATTAGGCATGAGCCCTTGAGGTACTTAGGGGCTTTCCAATCCAAATGAGTTGTCGTGCATGGGTGGGTATTGGAGCTGTATCACAGGTTAGTGAGTTGCCTTTTTCAGATAAGACATTTTCCTATTGATTAAGAGAAATGCACATTAGCTAACCAGTGGGTTATTGGTCTACGACTAGGTCTTGGTGCAACAATCTTTAGTGAAAACTGAAGTTAGATTTAGGATTAGATAGATGACATCAAAAGGCAAAGCACTTATCTGTTTTATTCTGAGAATTTAGACGCTAACCAAACAGGTACGTTTCTCTTAAAAAATTCTCATCCTGTGGGGGCTCACTTACTTAACATAACGGTGCTTCTTTGCTAGGAGAAGCATTTCATTCAAATAGTTTTGATGTAACAGATTGCATTATTTAAGGCCAAGAAGAAAGATGTAGCCACATCTTGACAAGAAGTATCACTTCCTTTTCATCTTACTATGCAATAAGATCCAGCTGCGTAAAGGTAAGATAGTAACATAATAATCTAGTTAACACCTCAGTTGTAAAGGACTGAGGCAATAGATGCTCTTCAGAGGAACGTCAGACCTGATTGTTTTATCAGTGATTGTTCGGTCTCTCTAATGCATATCCTGTCCATATAGTTGTAGTCTTACATTTTTGACAACACAAAGAGTTAATTTTTTTGCTTGAAGCATTTATGGTGCATCCTGATACTATGTTTTGAATCATGGGCATTCCTGTTTTGCATTGCAATAGAAAAGTGTTACTTTTCCCTGTTTTTAATTTTTTTCTTAAAAGTCTTCTTGCTCATGAGTAGAGACCAAGAGAGCCTCTAAATTTACTCATTAGTCTTCATTGTGTAAAGGTGCAGAATACAGAAGGAGAGCAGGTTTTGCAAAGAGCTGGATCCTCTACTGTCCTCTCACTCTAAAACATTTTTTTGTTATTGTTAGAACAGTAACTCTAAACTTAGTAATGTATAATCTCATTACCCTGAGCTTTTCCCTTTTAAAGATTGCTAATGGATCTTTGTATTAGTACTGTTTAACATCACTATTGGTTAAAGGAATGGTGCAATTGTTTATATAACATGTTCAATTAAAAACAGAGTAGCATACTTCATGGCGCTTAGGGTGAGTTTGTTCTAGTGATACCAGTGGTTTGGCTATCAAGCAGTTCCAAGTCACCTGTTTTCACAAACACCATAATTTTGCATTAACAGTTATTGATTGAAACATCTTTCCTACAGAGACTGTGTACAAGTACTGACTTTGCCTTTTAACTTAAATAACTGGAGTAAAATGCCTAAAATGTGAAACTTAGCAGAGGCATAGATAAAGTCTCTGCTGAGCACTTTGCTTTAAAGAAATTTTGTTCTGACTTCAATATTTATACTTAAACTGTCTTGCACAAAAAAATAAAAATCTGAAGTATATTGATGTCATGTATATATTTTAAATTTATTTATTTTTGTGTATGTATAATTAGACACTAGGTGGTTCAATAATATAAAACTCTAATAAGCTAGCAAACTGATATTTTTTTCCCTTACTCAAGAGAAATCTGCCTACCTCAGGGTCTGAATCTGCAAGGCTAATGCTTTTTTTTTTTAACTTGAATTTTAATATTGCGCAAAAAACAAAGGGCAGAACTTCAGAAAGCTTTGAATTCACTGAAATCATGATTCCTAGTAGAGTTCAAAATATGTACTAAGTGTCTTTCCACACTTCTGGAAGTCCCACTTGAAGTTCACCGTGCAGCCTACTTTCAGCTAGTTTTCAGAATGTTGGGGGTTGTTTTTCACTTTTTTTTTTTTTCCTTTCTTTAAAGATGCACTGTAATTTGCTAGGTATCAGAAGCTGTGATTGCACATGTTTTGTATGTCCAATGTACGGAATATCCAGGACAGGCTTAGTTTTTATTTTCTGGCATATTAGTCCATAATTTTAAAATTATAATATGGCCTTTAAGCTAATTCTCAGTGGCATTTGAAAACCAAAATTTCAATTCCACTGCAATTTAATAATAGTGTTGATGTTGCAGTTGGTTGTGCCTCAGCGTGACCCTGCACAGCAAGGCTTGTGGGCGCTCAGTGGCAGAGCTCGCAGGTACACAACCACAAAGCATGGCTTCCTTTCAGTTGGAAAGTTGCAGAAAAATGTTTCTGATGGCTCTAACTGGCTATAGTCTAGGATAAAGTTGCCTATGGATCAAAGTGAAAACATGAAACGGGCTAGACCTACTGGCAGCCTTCCAGCTTCTTCTCCTTCTTCTTTGCAGGGTTTATATTCTTTTACCTACCCCGGCCCAGCCTGGGGAACCAGGTGCTTGCTGCCAATTAGTCTTGTCAAGACAGCCCAGAGCTTCTCTTGACAAGCCTGACTGCTGACAGCAGCTGTGGGGTAGTCTTAGGCAGGATTTTAACTCCTTGCTTGCCAAATACTTTGCAGGTTAAATCCTCTGGTCTCATCCTGCAGTTACTCTAATATGCTTCTATTTTATTAAAACATGTTTTATACAGAAATGGATGGATCTAAGATTGCCAGTGGTGCTGTAGGGACAAGGTTTACTTGTCAAATGTCTGGCATGAAAGGGTGGAAGTTGGGAGTTTAGTCATTATGAAGGTCACACTATAAATTTGTGGATGCTATTAGAACTGTCCATCTCAGGCCATCTTCTTGATGTAGAGCGTAGCTGTAGCTGTGTAAGGCACCAGGCTGGTCCAGCAGTTTTCTCCCCAGTAGTCTCTCTTCAGTATTGCAGTGACACAAGGAAGTTTGACCAATTTCCAGGTCATTAATACAGCTGTACTATAGATTTCAGTTAAATGTTTCCTATTTTTAGACATTTCAAGTCACTTATGTTGCTGCAAACAAAGCTTATTTTTATTGTGGAATTTTCCTGAGTTTTCTTGCCTTTTACATGTGCGTATGACCTTGCTACTATCAAGTGCTTTATTCCAGTAATGTTAGCAATGAACAAAAAAGTGCTATACATAAAACCTCAGTGGGTTTTTTGATTTTCATCAGAAATGGCAAATTTATGAACTGAGCAACTCATAGTGCAGAAGTTGTTTGTTTGTTTTTAAGTCCAGGTAGCAATATTTAGTCTTTAGGTTAACACTAACTTCTCTAATGCAGTTCCTAAGAAATTGCAGCTTAGGCTGTTACTCTTCTCAGTTGTTGTGGTTCTAGAAACCTTTAAACTTTTGGGTCCATTTCGCTCAAATTTGAAAGAAGGGTGGCTTTTTTTAATATGTCTTGCGAATTGCGGGAATAGCAATGCTGCTTTTTCCTATGTAGTCACCATTGTAGACATATCACTAGAGAAAGGCGAGTAGAACTTTCTTTTTATTAATTTTAAGAGGTGGCAGTTAGCTAGTTTGTATTAGAGAGTATGTTCTGTTGCTTGGTCAGATAGAAAGGAAACATGGGAAGGAGCTGGGTGCATGAGAAGAGCTCTGCGTGTAAAGGAGATGCTTGTAAGCTTGTGGGGGGCAAGGGTACTATGGTGAGGGAGAGGCATTAGGCAGGCTGTTGATGTTTTGAAAAATGTAGAGTATCAAGTGAGAAGAGGTAAGACTGTTAAAACAGTATAAATTGATCCCTGAACAGAGGAACTAGCTGGTTGCAAAATAGCCATTTTGCAATTGAAAGAAATGCTCTGTTTACAAAATATCTTAAATTGGATGTTTCTACTGGGCTAGTCAAGGATGTGGGGTATGATTGACCCATCTTTTCAACTTTGCTTCCAATTGCCTTTGCTTCTAGTGAGGCATAGCTATTAAGGTATGCTTTTCCTTAACTGAGAACTCCCAATAATTACATATGAGTAACTGTTAGATCACTCTTTATATCAATTTGAGACCTATTTATATTTTTGAACTTGATAGAGAAAGACATGCTTTGTTAGTGTTCTTAAAAATAGAAACAAATTCTGCCCTGCTAGGGTAGAGCTCCGTAACTTTTTCTCAGAGTACTTATGGCTTTTGCAGAGGTCACCAAGAGGGCTGCTGTACTTAACCTGAACACTGACTGGAACCATTTATCCTGCCCACATGAATTTAAAAAAAGTATATTGGCAGCTTCTGTTTGAGGAGAGTTAAACATAGCAGTACAGAAAACATTATTTGAGCAAGTGACCTAGAGTTCTCTTCCGTAGCAGGTACCTTACTTTGCTAACTTAATGCTTTTTCTTTTACTATTTCAAATGATAAGGTGAAGTTATGAGTTGCCTACTTAGGGTGTGTGGAGGTAATTTAAAGGATACTACTTCTATTTAATGTTGCTTTTGTGGATTTACATGTTGTTATGCGTGGCCATCAGCATACTGCCTAAACGATTTGAGGGTGTCTTTACTTGGAATTAATATGCAGCATAGTCTTGAATTTGCAGAGCTTCTACCATAGATACCTACTAGTTTGTGGAGTTCTCAGTAGATCCATGTAGCATTAATTCTGTATTAATAGCTGAAATTTATACTTGCTGTATGTAGTTCTGTGATCCTCATTAGAAATGCTAGCTTTGTTCATGATGATTGTATTGTTATCCACTAGATTTGTGTAAGTACAGGGAAAAGACTACTTCAGAAACAACTGTCTCTTTATTTTTGTTTTAGTGTTGTTCATGTTCTGTTCTTCCATTGATGGCTTTTCTGTTTCAGGGATTTTAGCAAATAGTGTACAGTTGACATCCATTTCTTTTCTGTTCAGAAAATCTAATCTAACACGTGAACGCCTGTAGTCCTGACAGTGTCCTTTTTGAAACCCAAAGCCTAGTAAGGGGCTGGAAGGACATACCCCACTGTTCAAAATATCTTGGAACGATATTTTTGAACTGGAATTACCAACGTGTAGCTGCTTGGAAAGAAACTGGCAGAACATCAGCTGTCCAAGCTAAGACTGCTTTTTGCTCATTGTAAATCTGCATCAAGGGAGGGGGAGGAGATTACTTCTTACTTTCAGGTTGGAACAATGGCAAAATATCATTATTTTTCTTTGACTTGACAGTCTGCCAGCTTAAGTCCTTGAAACTTGTAGCTTTCCATGTGTTTTAGCAGGACGTGTCAAGCCAAGTTAGCATTTTATTTTTGAAGTAAACATTTTCAGTGGCTGAACTTTCAACATTGAATGTTCAAAGCAGCATCTTAAATAGAGTCCTAATCTCTCTCTGTGCAGCCAGAACCCCACAGGTGTTTAATATATAGGTTTCAAATTCAGATTTCTCTTCAAAGTAGCTGTTGTAAGGTCTCAATATCATGAGCAGAACAAACCAGTGCTGCTGTGGAAGGAAGCAGTCTTACGCTGGCTGCTGCTTCCTCCCTCCTCATCTGCTCGTCCCTTGTGTTTATAAACATTCATACTAACAAGTCATAAACGAGATGGAGTAAATGATTGAGACTTTTTTTGAGAGTTCTTTTTAGTCTGGATCAGTTCCTTGAGCTGGTTGACTGAGCAGCTATACGGTGTGCAGGCCACCTCCTGCACCAGCACAGGTGGTCAGGAAGAGGCTGGTGCCATTTCTTTCGGTTGCAATGCTGACTTATGCCAATTTTGTGTGTTGTTGGAATTACAGCTCGATATTGTTTACCTCTTTTTGGCAAGTTTGAGTTTTGATTTGGGGGTTCAGACCTTCGGATTCTTCTCCCTACGCAACTGCACTTCCAAATTATCAGAGCCTGCTAGGAAAAAAACAGTAGTACTTTGCCATATTAAGGCTTTCGTCAACACTTGAGACACTTGGCCTCTTAACCTTGTCTAGTTAAAAAAAAAAAACTAGCAGCCACCTCTTCCTTTAAGCCCTCCAAATCAGTTCTTCAAGCTGTCTGTAGTGAGCACATTTTTGTGTGTGTGTGTAGAAAAATGCATGCTTCCACTTAAGCCAATGTATTCCTTTTTTTTTTTTTTTCTTTTTTTTTTTTTAAGAAAAGATGTCTCTAGTAGTAATTTATTATTTCTGGAACGTGTAGTGGAAGGGAGGAAGTTGCTTTATAATCTTTAGCATTGCCCTTTTTTCCTTCCACAAGTGGGTTTCTTTAAACGGTAGGTGTTTGCCAGCCTTATTCATTTTGACTGAATAAGGTTGAGGCGTGCTTATGTGAGCAGCTTTGTTAGTGCATCCCTAGGAGCAGTAGCCTATAGCAGGCATTTGGCAATGTGCAAATTGGACATTAACCTCTTCAGCAAGCATACCTTAATGGAAGCAAATGTCTTTAATAATGGAGTCTCTTGTCACTGCAAAGTGAATCATTTTAAAGTAAGGAACAATCCACATAGAAGTGCAGTCTCTCTCTATTTCTTTTACTTCTACCTCCATGGTCCAAGGTGATGTTCTGAACTGAACGTGCTAGACTGCTTGCCTGTGTGTGCTTGTGCTAGCATTGCACTAAACAGTGTGCAAGGAGCAGAGAGGCTGTGATTTGTCTCCCCTCTTTTCCTTCCCCTTCAGGTTATTGGGGTTTTTGACTTGTAAGAATTGTCTGGGTTTTGTTTTCCTTCAATGTTTTGTCCTTGTTATCTTTCAATGTTTTGAAGCTATCATCATATGAAAATACCAAAACAAAGACCGTTGTAGATTCTTGTTTTTGAAATAAGCATACTGTACCCGTTTTGTAAGGTGTTAAGGTGTTATGCAGTGTTTCAGCTTTTGTGAAGGTGGTACATTTTGGGGAGTCAGTATTTTGAATGTAATTTACCATATCAACTAATTTTTTAATTAGGTAACACTGTGAGAGTGAAGCAAGTGTATTATCCTTTGGAGAGAGCACAACCTTGGCTTTTGATGTTCCTCCTAGGAAGTCACAGTCAGAAAGCTCTGGCTACATCTTGTGACACTTCTGGAAAAGAGTGGTCTGAGTTTTCACAGTAATCTATTAATATATGGTGTTTCAGGATTACAAACAGGTTGTAACTGTTGCCTTTATTTAAATCATATTACATGAATGGTTTTCCTAGCTCTCTTTGTAGCTTCATCATTTGTGCACTCAGAATACTTGAAGACTACACTCATGCAAACTTCACGGCTTTGAATGTCTCTAAACTTACTGCAAGTGGGAATACAGTGTTAAGATACTAATGCTCGTTGCTTCTGTAATCCCTGTAGGGTGCTTACTACTGTTATTTTTTTTAAGATAACTTATGCCGATTTATAGTAGATAGAAATTATTTTTATTTAAAAAGATATTGTTTTAGGAACATTAGTATAACTTTAATTTTTCTGAGAAAATCGACAAATTGATGAATTCATTTGTGCATTTTGATGGAATTAAATTTATTTTCTGTTTAAGCTAAAGTAACCGCTGGCAGTGCTCCTTTGTAGAACTAGGATGGCTTTAGGGCCAGTTCAAAAGTAATTTGTACTTTGTCAACCTTAGCACTCGCAAGAAATCTGTGAAACCACACATCTGTTGCATGTTGATTTAAACTAATTTAAAATTGCTGGATCGTATATTACTTTACCAATGACTTAAGTTTTATTCTAACACGAGGTTGAGAGGTTTAACTGAGACAGTAACCCAAATTCAAGAAACTGTTTTCCATTAGTGACGGATGATTCCCAAAGCAACCACTCCCTCCTGGAGCCACTGGGCAGCTTATCCAACAGGCTGTGTTAGCTGGCTGGCAATGGAGATGTGATAGCCGGTACGTTGACTGCTCATGTTTCGAAGCAGAACTGAGGAATAATAGTGATGTATAAAGTTAAGATTAGGACCATTAAGCATGACATTTCAAGATAAGCTTCTGCGTTCTTTTTGTATTTTTAATGAGTTAAAATGGTTAGCATGCAGCCCCTTTGCCACCTGTGCCCAGTAAAACAGCATTACTGGTTTTATTTTGGAATGCGAGTGTGCCTTCAGAGGCCTGTATGACCTAATGTTTTACGTAAGGCTTTATTTAAAATTGTATAGCCCTTATTCTAGCAACTTTACCTTTCATTTGCTCTCTTAAGGCCTTGCTCTGAATCAATTATAGTATGTTTTACTGTCTTGTGTTTGTAGACTTGCTAGCAACTTAATGGGAGAAAAAAGAAATGGGGATAAACGTGAAAGTTGCAAAAGAACTTTACTTTTGCTTTGATCTTCATTTTGTACTAAGATTTTGTACCTGTAGCTCTCCTCACTGGAAAGGTTACTTCTATGGAATCTTTCAATAGTAGTAGTACGGCCTAACTTTAAAAGCATTTCAGCAATTTTAGTGCTTCCAGGGATGAATGGAAACTAATCATATTTACTTTCTGACACTACTCTGGAATTTCTGCCTAGGAATATTAACTTCTAATATTCAACTAGTGACTACTCAACCCGATAGTTCTTTATTCCAATAAATATACATCATATTTGAATATTTTTCTTCCTGTTCTGCATATGAACTTTTAACGAAAGTTCCCAATGTTTTCTGTTAACTCTTACTGCTGCCCTGGGCTTGGCTCTAGTGTGGAGAAGCAAATTATTCTCCTCTGTCCTGTTACTGTTAGATTTCTGACAGTGGCACAAGCATACTAAATCCCTCAGCTCCTCTTGGATTTCTGAAACACAATGACGATTATTTTAGGGGAGTGCTGACTTACTCTTTTAATAAGGAACTTGTCTTGTATTCCACTTACTTTCCCATTTTTAGAATCATGGTTCATATTCCTCTTGCTTCACAATCATATAACATCCTTGTGGCAAGTACAGCAGTTGCTTACCTGGAAAAGTAATATTAGAAAAGTGTGTATTTTTAGCTGCCTTTTGATGTGATGTAGCAGCTGGAAACAAGGAGGAGAGGCAGTATGAGGTGATCTGACGGCACTGCCAACTACAGCTTGGGAACCACTGCTTTGGAATTGAGACCAAAATGTGGGGAAACCATTTTTACAGGCCTGAGTATGCCCATTGTGCCTGGCACTTCAGTGATCCAGATGCTGTGGCTTCGCTCTTGGTTCTCAAAAGCTTCATTTGAGGGTCCTCCCCTGGACTCTATTTGACAAAGATTGTTAATGGATGAAAAAGAAAGTTCTGTGAAGCTTTTTGTTTATGTTAATACGCACTAAAAATCTGTAATGAGCAGGCAGTTCCATGCACACAGTTTAGATATAATTAGTAAAATATCCCTTTGATACCAGTGACTAATTGTAAGTATCTAAAATAAGAGATATTCTCTCAACTAACAAAAATACTGTTTTTCTCTTTGTAGTAATCATGTCCACAGCTCAGAGAAGGAATCTAGCAAGTTCATGTTGAAGTATATTCTCAAGACAAGATACAGTGACTCGTATGCTTTTGTGGGTAAGAAGAGTATCCATATTCTCGAGTGTGACAAAAAGTACTTAACCTTTTAAATCTAACTTTTGAAAAGTGCAATCTGTCAAGCCAGTGTGGCGGGGGTTTTGTGGGTGAGGGTTTTTTTTTGTTTGTTTGTTTTTCTTCTTGAAGCTTTCTGGGCTACTATAGACAACTTTCCACCCATCTAACAGTCTAAAGACATTCTAGACTTAATAGTGCAAAGAAGAGCAATGATGAGCGATTTTAGAATAAAGGACACCACTGAATAGTGTATGACTATTTGGTTAGAAAAGTAATTACAGTTCACTGTTGCAAAGATGTGTACTGTTTCTAGCCTGATTTCTCAAGGGATTAGAGGTTATATACTCTCTCTTCCTTTTCCCTTCCCAAAAATTTTAAACATCTCGGTGACTAGGAAGAGAGAGAAATGTGCAACTTGAGAGAAAAGTGGGTTGAAGTTAACCTTATGTATACACTGTGTTGACAGACTGGGAGCCAGCAAACACATGCTGCCTCCTGGTCAGCGTGGATCTTCTGACACACCACAAACAGCTATGATTATTGCGATGGCATGATACATGGTTGTATGATTCCTACAAATCTGTATGTGATCTGACTATTGGTTCTGCTGCTCTTAAAACTCCCCCAGCTCCTCAGCTTGGTCCAGACAACTCTAGAAAAAAACAATTTTAGGAATTTTTTTTTTAATCAGGAAGACTCATTTGCTTATACACTTTCAATTTTATGTATGCACAGATCTCTATAGCATCTTCTACCTATAACGCTTCTCTGCCAGTGTCTCCCTCCTTAATAACTGCTTGGGTGGTGTTTGGATTGTCATTAGCACTGTGTTTTAGGTGACTTATACCAGTAATCTCCAGAGACCGTTAAGCCTGATTTTGCCACTTCCCTGCAACCATGCTAAATTCTTAAGGTTTTATTTTATGCAATTAGATGTAGATACCTAGCTTGCTGGGTTTGCTGAAGTATGTGTGGAGGGGATGGGGAAGACAGCTTCTGCTCCTTTTGTTTTCTGTCCCTATAACAGTTAGGTGTTTCATGTTCATTATCTTTCATGATTTTCATGTAAGCTATACCTCTGACTCTTCTCCAGTCTCAGTGGATTCTGCTATAAAGTCATGGGTTTACAGCTGTGCTTCTATCTTTAGGGACTTCTAGACTGGTTCACTAGAGGATTGCTTACTTGTTTATCATCCACGTTATTTCATGAGACTCAGTGCATTCAGTCATTGCTTCAGGTTCCTTTCTAGCTGTGAAGAGAAAAGAACTGCAGCAACAGAGGAAACATATTATTTTGAAGCAACGTTCCAAAGAACTGAGCAGTTTCCATTAAGAGTTAAATTAGATAAGGTGACATGTTCTAGTCCTTTAAGTTTAGCAGTTCTCTCAGAACTTAATTAGATCTAATTTAGCTTGGCATTGCCTGACTTTTAGTACAGAATTAGCCTGTTTCTCTCTGTCCTAGAGCAGTCGTGTTTTTGCCAGTCTTGTTCCAATTATCAAACTCAGTTTCTAAAGAAGTAGTTGCAGAATACACACTGCTAATGTTTTTATCTTTTTACTGTATCTTCGTGATTCACCGTCATCGTGTTTCTGCTGCTGAGCTGCTTTCTTTTTAAGTGCTCTTACTAAAGATAGAAAAGATCCTTGGGCTCTTTCATTCTTCTGTATCTTAAGTAATAAAGCCAGACAGGTTTTTTTAGATGTTTCATATGTATGGCTTTTATTAATATATCAGAGACTTCATAAATCTGAAATTCTGCTAATGCCTTCCTGCCTTTCCTTGTCTTTTGGTGATTGCCTCATCTAAGAATGCTGAGTGCTTTTTTTCCCCAAATTTCTATTTTTGTGCTAATTTTTTTAATCTTGTCAGTTATAGCTTGGGATTTATCTGACCTGTGGCTGGAGCTTTTGCTTTTAGATGGTGTATCTGGATGTTTGCACTGCACTTGCTGGATTTCACTAACTGCTCTCATAATTTGGAGTGACTTGAATAGTTCTTTTTCAGGATTTGTTTTTACTGCTACTTATTGGAAGCTTATCAGGGAGTGATACCTTACCTGTAACTTATAAATTCTTCCTAAAATGAAGAATTTTAGACTCCATATTTCCTAACCATCAAATACAGCTATGCAGTCCTACCTATGTGCCTACAGAAAAATGTGAGGGCATGCTAGTAAATAAAATGTTTGTAATTTCCCAAATGTTTTCTTCACGGTGATTTTTCTGAATATCAAAATGGTGTGATGCGTATCATTCCTACGTAACTATACAAACAGTAGGGCACTTTTTCAAATCTAGTGTGTCTTGTGTCTATAACTTCATTGATAAATGAAGATGTATCCTAATTTTTTTTAACTGTGTTTTTATTTTAATATTTCTTCTCCTCTTGAATTTAGATAACGTAATCCATGGATAAAGTGGGAAAGATGTGGAACAATTTCAAGTACAGGTGCCAGAATCTCTTCAGTCATGAGGGTGGAAGCCAAAATGAAAATGTAGTTGTGAACTCCAGTAGTTGTTCATCTGCTAAAGAGAAAGCTCTCCAGATAACCGATTTGACTCAACAACCCAGCAGCCCTTTGAGAGAAAACATTGCTTTGCAATTAGGTTTAAGTCCTTCAAAGAATTCGGCAAGGCGGAACCAAAACTGTGTCACAGAAATTCCTCAGATTGTTGAAATAAGCATTGAGAAGGAGAATGACTCGTGTGTCACCACCGGAGCTAGGCTTGCTCGAAGGGACTCTTATTCTCGGCATGCTCCTTGGGGTGGGAAGAAGAAGCATTCCTGCTCTACCAAAACACAGAGCTCCTTGGATACTGAAAAAAGATTTGGTAGAACACGAAGTGGTTTGCAGAGGAGGGAGAGAAGGTATGGGGTGAGCTCTGTCCATGATATGGATGCAGTATCAAACAGGACAGTAGGTAGCCGTTCTCTGCGACAGCGTCTACAAGATACTGTTGGGCTCTGTTTTCCAATGAGAACTTACAGCAAACAGTCCAAGCCTCTGTTTTCTAACAAAAGAAAGATCCATCTCTCGGAACTAATGCTTGAGAAATGCCCTTTTCCTGCAGGCTCAGACCTGGCTCAGAAGTGGCATCTGATTAAACAGCACACAGCGCCTGTGAGTCCTCATTCAACGTTTTTTGACACATTTGATCCTTCCTTGATTTCCACAGAAGATGAAGAAGACAGGCTCAGAGAGAGACGTAGACTTAGTATTGAAGAAGGGGTTGATCCCCCTCCCAACGCCCAAATACATACGTTTGAAGCTACAGCACAGGTTAATCCATTGTATAAACTGGGACCAAAGTTAGCCCCTGGTATGACTGAGCTGACTGGGGACAAAAACATAACGCCTCCAGGGAACTGTGACTCTGAAGAGGACACCACAACGCTTTGCCTGCAGTCACGCAGGCAGAAACAGCGTCAGATGTCTGGAGAGAGCCACGGCCATATCAGCAGACAGGGGGCTTGGAAAGTGCATACTCAAATTGATTACATCCATTGCCTTGTGCCAGACTTACTTCAGATCACAGGTAACCCGTGTTACTGGGGTGTGATGGACCGCTATGAAGCAGAAGCACTTCTGGAGGGTAAACCCGAAGGCACTTTTTTGCTCAGGGATTCTGCACAGGAGGACTACCTCTTCTCTGTGAGCTTCCGTCGTTATAACCGATCGCTACATGCACGCATTGAGCAGTGGAATCACAACTTTAGTTTCGATGCCCACGATCCCTGTGTGTTTCACTCCTCCACTGTTACAGGGCTTCTGGAACACTACAAAGACCCTAGCTCTTGCATGTTCTTTGAACCGTTACTTACTGTATCTCTGAACAGGACTTTCCCCTTTAGTCTGCAGTATATCTGCCGGGCAGTAATCTGCAGGTGCACTACGTATGATGGAATTGATGACCTTCCTCTACCCTCAATGTTGCAAGACTTTCTAAAGGAGTATCACTATAAACAAAAAGTCAGGGTGCGATGGCTGGAGCGGGAACCTATAAAAACAAAGTAAATGGAAACCGGAATAAGCTTATAGAATATGCTTGTGTGTGTGTGTTACAGTTTAACTGCAGCGAGCGCACCAACAATGTCTAGCTTTTCTGCAATATCCTATTTAAGCTGAGTGTTAGTATCCTGTCAGATGCTGCCTGCTGTTAATCAGACTAAGTTGTGATGCCTCTTGGAAACAATAAGCAGACACAATTCTGCACGTTTTCATTAAGGCCTAATGAAAATATTTTTGCTAATTTCTAAATATTTTGTTTCCCTTTTATAGCTGTAGTAATTGGATGAAGAAACTATGAGGCATTTTCTGTGGGGCATTCATGTAATGCTAATAAAGAAATGCTTTATTAGAGGAGCATTTTTGCTAATATTTGAAGTATTTTTTTAAAATTATCTTCTTGAAAACTTTCCACTACTCAAAGTGCTAATTTAGCTCACAAACGAGTTTCCAAATACTAGTGAATGAGAGTATGTTCTTTTAATGAAGAGCAGTTCGTTAGAAGCAGTCCATTAAGAGTTAATGGTATTTTGATGCTAACAGATGAATCATGCTTTTCTCAGTGTATAAGGTTTCCTAATCATTAAGACTTGAATATGCCTGCTCAGTACTGTAATTCTATTTTAAACACTTGGAGATTTAAGTGGCATTGTTAGCAAAAGTAATACTGTCTTGGACAGTTAAATACCTTCCATTGTGAATTACTGATTCAGTGGCATTTAGAATATTGCCAGGACACAAAAGGTTGTGTTTTTTTTCTAAAACAGAATTTGGTGGCCTGACTGTTCGTAACTTACAATGGAAGGTAGTAGTCAGGATTAAAAATGTTTAATTATTTAAAGTTGTCTGGTATTTTTATGGAGAAAATGACAAGTGGTTGAATTATTATAATCAGAATACAAAGTCTGACATGTCTGAAATAAATGTCAGGTTTCAAAGGTACTGTTACACTTTACTTGTAAATATCTTTCCATTTGCGCTTTTTAAAATGTTTTAAAGTAATATGCACTGATTATAGTTTCAACAGATTACTTGGAAACAAGATTCTAGGTTCTGTTTGCTTATTTAATCGGAGATAGAACTTAAAATAGTTCTGTCCTGGACATTTTTGCACTAAAATTTTGTTGGAATGCCCTGACCCCTGTTTAATGTTTTGTACCAATTATGAGTGCTCCCTAGTTTCTTTACCAGCTGCTACAGTATGTTATTACTTACTTCTCTATGGCAGTGACCTGTGCGAGGTAGGGAACATTTTGGCTGCAAGTACAATAAACGTTATTCTTGTATGCTACACTAACCCTTCTATTGATGTATTTTTCTGCTTGCTGTGCCTTGTTCTGGCTTTTTGTGCTAATAAAGTACAGTATGTTCAGTGTTATACTTGTATATCTGCTCTGTTTTTATATATTCACATAACTTGTAGCAGTTAACTGATTTTTTAATAGGCTTTTCTTAGTCCTTAGTATAGGTAATGCACGAATACTGTGCAGCTGAATATTGGTTGGTCAGCACACCATATTCCTGGGTTTTGTTACACGCTTATTGGAAACCTAACAGTGTACGCCGTTGAATAATGTTTCTGTAGTCACTGCAAATTAATGGACTTGTCTGCAGGCATAGAGCATTTTAATGTTTTTTGTAACATAAAGGATAAACGTTAAGCAAAAAGTATTCTAAAACATTATTGATCCCCTGTAATGGTTGCTGAAGGTGTTTCAGCTTGTTATATAGCTAACTGCTAAGCTTATTGTTTTGATACTCCCCAATGAGTAAGGGATGATTATTCCTGTAAATTGACAGTACAGCAGTGGCATTTGTTCACTTTTAGACTATTTTAATAAATAGATGTACACGCAAACTGGCCAAATGTCCTGTTTTTACCAAAGAATACTGTCAATTTATGTCAGGGTATTTTTTTTAGTGAAAAACTTAGAGTGGAGAGGTGCAATTTCTCTTCTATTGAATATTTATCCCAAGCTATGATAAACCAAAGTATTTGACAACTTCATCTGAACTTAGTGATGTATACGTGTATGTTGGTAGAGCTTAAAACTCTTACATCAACAGTGTTGCCATTTTTCTTGAACTCCCAATGCACCTGGAGGGGAATGATTTAAATAGTTTTGTAATGACTGGAACAGCACTACATAGAAGCTCGTATTGCAAGGGGTTAATCTGAAGCACCCAGAAAGCACTTTAAAACATGTGTTTATATGCTTGTGGAAAATTTGTGATCCCATTATGCATTCTTTGTAGTACCTTATCTTCTTTCATGTGTTAAAAGACTTCAACTGTTAAAATGGAACTTTGTTTAGAATGTGTAAATGCTAAGTTTATGTAAGTATGTGTACAAATGTGCTAATGGTCATTTAAGTTTTGAATTGTGTGTGTGTGTCATTGGATATGCAACTCTTGGTTTAAAATCTGCTCGAAGTATAAAATAGGAAAAACAGTCACCAGCATGAAATTGCACCCAAGTGTACCTTCACTGTGTCATTGTCACTGTTCCCTCAGTTGGATCTGAATTCCAGATGAGTTTACTTTAGCTCTTGCTTTCAATATTAGTATTATACAGTCAACCTGCAACTGAGCTTTGTCCCAGTGTAGGGACCTGTTTTTTGTTTACACCCGTTGCAGTTGCTTGTCATAAACTAGCTGATGAGATTCTAGCTGTGACATTATTAATGTGGTCAGGAATACACATTCATTTAATTTTTTTATCATGTGGTGGAATCTTTGGAGAAAAAAAAAAAATAAAAACCCCAAACCCTGATCTCAGAAAGTTTGCTTTTGCATTTGTGTAAATAGTCTTTATGGAGAGGACTTATTGCTCCCGTAAAACACACAGAAAAGGAGCGATCTATTTCTCTACAACTTTTTTAAAGCTTTGCTTCACTGAAGTATACAGGATAACTTGCTAGTGTGGTTATGCTAAAAATAATCACTTTTTAAATTATGGTAAACTTGAGTGTCGACTACTCAAGTCGCAGTGTATTTCTTAATGAATAAATTTATTTTCAATTCTAAAGGCACTAAAACATTGTTATGTTGAGAATGTAAGTAGTTGATTCCTCATTTCTGTTTGAGGAGTATGCTTTAACATTCTGATTTTGTTTAGAAAATCTTGTCATCTTCAAAAGAAGTGCACAAACCACTGATTTTTTTTTTTAACAATAGAATTCAATGTAATAAGGTATGCTAGCATGATTCCGATCTAATCTGGTTACATGACGGAGAAGTATTTGAGCCTCAATCTTGTAAAGTGTTCTTTCAAGGTGATTCTCATTTCTGCAGAAAGGGCTATAGAAAGGGCTTACTTGGTGGGATTATTTAGCAAAAAACAGATCTTTGACCATATTTGAAAAGAACAGGGTGGTGGTGCTATGTGGGAATCAAGATCTTTGAACACTTAGCACAACTTAGTGGTTTTGTTACATATAAATACACACCATTATACTTTAGAAAGTCAGTAACAGTTCTACTTTACAAAGATACAGAAATTAAAATTATTTTAATTTCCATATAACATGTTATCTAACATTGTTCTATTTACATGATATGTCATTAATGCATTGGTGTACAGCGCATGGAGGTGTTTTATTCTGTAAGTGGATCATTGTTTGTGGAGCAGAATTACACTTAAAATCAGGGCATTAAATCCAAATCTTTTTAGAAATCTATCTTTATGTCCGCATGGAATTGGAGAAAAGTAGCTATACTATATTTTGACTATATATGAGGGTCTACGGGTTGTTTTTTTTTTTTTTTTTTAAATAGGTTTTAAAGGCATAACCCTTCTGAAAATACTCTTAAAGACACATAGACACTCGTGGTCCAAATAATTTGTTTATCAAAATGAAACTTCTCTAAAGTTACAAAGCCATGTTTTGCATTTATGGACTTTAAATTCGGTGTGTATTTGAAGACTTCTTTCTTACAAAACAGTAGTCTTTAAATGAGAAGCATACAGTCTTTGAAAGACCTGTGTATCCATAGTGTTTGATAAGATGAATTCAAGCCTTTGCTAGATGTCATCCTGACAGTCACATCCTTAAGCCCATGTTTAACTTTAAGGGTCTGCACTGTTTAGAAACAAGCAGAGTCTGAATATCTGTGATACAAAACCAGTTTGCTTTAGTCTCTGTGTGCAAGCCAAAATATTTGCAGAATGCTTTAAAGCTTGTCTCTGCTGCAAAGCTGCATGTAAGACCGAAGCTGTCAAGTCAGAATTTGCTGAGTACCGGAGAGATGAATCTGTAGGGAGTATGGTTCTTTCTTTTTTTTTTTTCAAAGTGATATCGAAATACAGTATTTAATAGAAAAATATTAACTGAATCTTCCGTCATTCTTTCTAAAATAACAATATCTGTCTCATTTTAAAAATTTTTAAATGTGTTTTAGAAACATTTAAAATGATGAAAGTGCTTTGAGTCTCATTTTCCGAAAGGGTTACTATGAAATGATCATGTATGTGCCAAACCTTAGTCTGCGAGCATCTGCATAACCTGTATATATATATGTCAATAAGATGCCTCCAAGCATGTGTGCATTCATGGTCTTTCTTGAAGCTGCCTGAAGTACGCCAATATGGTGAACATTAATATACTGGCATTTTAAAAAATCTCTCTCTGACTTTGTCTGTGCATGGCATACATTGCAAATAAAAGGACTATTTTATTTGTATCTTCAGCTGTATTTGTATATTGTAGCCCATTGATTGCTGTTTGTTTTCCTGCTATTGCCATGCTTGCCTAAACAGTTGTCTCCTGACTGTGACCACAGGAGAATTTTTGTTCATAATTGCTTTTTAAAAAAATCTTACAATAGACAGAAATCAAATCGGTTGGCTTTTAAAGCGTTAACTCTGTTCACGAAGCATGGTATAATGCTCTCCCTCTTCACAGTATTGATGTATGAAGAATCATTTAGCTTGACCATGGATTGCGTCTACCAAATGTAGTTGACTTAAAATATCTAATTTAATGCCTTTTTTTTTTTTTTCATTTTTAATGAAAATGCTGCTCATGAGGGCTTTGCAAAGAAAAAGGTTTGATGTTTTCACAGGAAGATACATGAAGCAAACATTTTTCAATGAGGTAAGGGTCTCTGGAAGATTCTTTTAAGCGGTTTCCCCCTTTCACTATGTCTTATATAAAGACTCTTTAATAAAAAGAAAAGAAAAAAAAAACCAAACCCACCTCCTGGTGACTTTAACCTTACAATCATTTAAAGAATGAAAATAAATGTATTGCTTTTACTTAATTTGCATGTTGCCGTACTGATTTCAGAGTAGTCGCTTCAAGAAGCAAATTTTAAATTGTTATTTCAATGAAGCATTGTCATTTCTTATTTTTATAAAATATTCCATTTGCAAAAATTGTGTGTCTGTTGGATGTTAACTTGATACTGTCTTTAAGTCGTTATCAAGGTGACTATTGTGTGTGTGCTTTTCAAGCTGAATAAATGTTCACTTTGTAAATCTGTGTTAAAGCTACAGCTGTTAAGAGCTAGGTTGCTTAGGGCCAACACGACGTATTTATGAGCTGAAGCTCCTGGTGCCTGACTTTTTTTTCTTGTCATCTTTAGACAAAAAAAAAATACGTAATTGTGTATGTGTGACATAGCTAATGTTGCAAATGTCCTTGTTAAGCACATGGCTACACTGACAAGCAGAAACATATCTGAACTTGCTTGTCTGGAGCAAAGCAACCTCTGTGATTTCTCAGCAGGAGTTGTACCTTGGTGGCACGTTGGCAAAGAGAGAAGCAGAACTGGGTTTTGTTCTTCTCGGAGCAGCTGTTAAATTGAACACGGCATGTTTTTCCTGTGTGCTAAGGTATATTAACTTTTCACAGCCCTGAGAATTCTAACAGCTTTTGGAAGATACAAAAGTACTTGGCTGCTTTATCACTTCTTGCTTTCGTACTTGTAGTTTTGCAAAAGCATGAAGAGATTTATTTCTTAAAATTGAATCTATGTAGTCACCAACTGTATAAGCACTACCTTGTAATATCTTTACGGAGATAGCACATTCCTACATGATTATATTTAAACTGTTTTGGGAGAATGAATAATGACACTGTGGGCACAAATTAATTCAGATTGCACTATAAATTTTCTTACCAGAAGCCTTCATTCTTACAAAAAACTATGCGATCCCTGCACAGAAAAAAAACTGTGGCTTTGGTGATGTGCTGTGCTCTTTGGTAGGTGTCCAAAAAAAGCGGCACCCAGACGGTCCCTGGACCTTTTCCTGACATTCCAGTTGAAGGGGCACTGGCAGGCCTGCTGGGCACTCGAGGAGTTGGCCGGCAAGCGTGCCGTACGGAGCGGCGCCCAATGCCAGCGCCTTCTGTAACAGCGCTGGTTTAGGTCTCCCTCGCTTAGATGGTTTTTAACCCGCTGCAGCTTAAATATTTCTCCGCCCTGCCTAATTTGTCTTTGTTATCTGGTTGCCAGACTGTCTTGCATCTTAATATAATAAGAAAATTATGTGATTTATGGCTACCCAACCCATGTATTAAGTAATAGATGGCTCTGTCTTAATAAATGGGGTATAAAAGACTATATTGTTTTCTTTTTATATTTGTTTGGGAGCAAAAAGTTGTGGTTTTAATGAGTTTATTTTAAGTCTATACTGTAAATACATGTTTTTACAAATATTTAGTTGCTTTACGTGTCAAAGGGATAAGTAGTTAGATGAAAATAATCAGTAACTGGTGTTTATTCCTGTCCGTTTCTGTTGCATCTCAAATACTTGAGTGAAGAGATCCAGAGACTGATAATTATCATCTTTAGAAGTTTTATCGCACTCAAATTCCAGCGAGCTCTTAATTTAGCGAGTTTTCACTTAGGCCTCAAGGGTTTTTCTCCCCAGTTGTGGGCTGACTACACGTTTTTGTGACATGAACGTGTGTATTGTAGAGCACAGCCCCCACAAGCACAAACTAAGGAACAGATGTAGCTGTCGTCCTGTAAACTGAGAGTTTTTCCTTTGCGCCTGATGGGAGCTACTCCTGAAGCAAATCAGTGCAAACTCAACAGATGATGAAAACTGGGCAAAATGCTGCTGGTGAGGAGTTATAGCTGGGCATGACAACGGCCGTGTGACAAGCTGAAAAAATATTGTGGGCCGCTCTGCGGAACTATTTCAGGCTTCTTGATTTGTTAATTATATATTTTCTAGAGCATTGCTCCTAAAAATACATTTAGTCTAGGCTCCTTTGAAGTCTTTATCTCTCATCACTAGTGAACTAATAGAAGACCAAAACCCTGAAAACAAAACTGTGGGGGTTTGGCTGCTTTGTATAGACATTGCCTTTGTAGTTTTAGCTTTATTGAAACATGCAGAAGGTCGATTGTCTTAGACTTGGCTAAAATAAAACCAAAATCGATTAATTTATTAAACTTATGGGAAATAATTTATCTATTATAGTGGTGTGTTTGAAATATGAAGCTCTAATTCTGTTAAACTTATGGCAGAGATCTTCATTCATAATATTATATGATAAAGTATTTTGAGTGTTCAGATAAGGAAGATGCAGGCACAGTAATATTTCGAAAGGGTTTCAAAACACCAGGTGGTCTGAAGCTAAGACTTCCAGAACGAGTCTCTTCTGTGTCACTTTCCCTAGAGGAGGGAATTTTAGGAGTCTGTCTCAGAAAGCTATTTGTGTCTTTGCAGGATGTCAAAAGTACATCGGTATCTAGAATAGAATATATAGGTGTATAGAATAAATACAGGAGAGGCAGAATGAACATGTCTGGCTACACTAGCGCAAGTTGTGCAGAATAGAATATGTACCTGTAGTGGTGTTCCTTGGGCTTTTAATCCTCCACACAAGCATCTATTTGGTCACTCGGATCAAATGCTGAGAAGCAACACCAGAGCTTTCCAGGCAGTAGAGATTCCAGGACCAACGTTACTGATGCCCAACCTGGACCACCTGCACCAACGCATTTGCAAGAAGGGTTCGTGGTGTCACTTCACCTCTGAAGCAGATGGTGGTATGAGGAGCATTAAAATGGCTCCACATCTGAGCTTCCTGACACTCCGTGGCATAGCTCAGGTGTGGGTGAAGTACCGTGGGCATGACCTGCTTGCGAGAGTGTTCTCGCTTCGCTCTCCTATCAGGTGTCCTGTGGCATCTGGGAAGTCAAGGTTGTAAACCTTCAGTAGGACTTCTGTAGTGTCTTCTTAAAACTTACCAAAATGAATTGGAATTACTATTTGTAGGGTCTCTAATCTTCAGAATAGTGTTAGTTGTAGCTCTCGTCTGTTATGTTAGGAGCCATATGTAAATTCATCTCAGTTTTGAAAGTAGGGGACAGACTGTAAGAAGGTCACAAAGAGCTGCTTGGAATCAGACTTGCTGTATGTGGGGTAAGTTGGACACATTGCTGCTCGCGAGCTCGGGTTTCCCTTTAGGGAAAGAAGAATGATGATACTTGATCCGTTTGTGAACTATTTTGTGCTCTAGTGAGAAGCAGCATAATAGAAGAACTGAAGAAGTAGTCTGTGTTATTTGGCAATGTCTGACGCCCTTCACTGAGTGGTACACCTGAGGTAGGTATGTGTCCACTCTCAGTATTTGTAACTCGGTGGTTTTGCTCATGTGGTAACTGACTGCTGTGGAGACCATACGTAGGATGTACAGGTATGTAGGGTACTGAGTGCCATATGCCCATTATTTCCTAACCCAACCATTTGTCAAGCCATAGTTTGGATTTTCCTCACATAAAGTGGTATTTTCTCCTTGCAAACTCTGTTGTGGAGACACAGTTTTTGCCTCCTCGCTTCTGTCATTTTATTTTTTTGTATCCAATCTGATAAGGCTGATAACCTGCAAGCAGTGTGCGAGGAGAATTTCCTGGCATGAGCCGATGAATTGCTGAGGTTGTTATCATTCTGTACTACAGAAGCACCCTGTTTTATTTATACACCGTTTGTCTTCAGTTTCATTATGTGCCAAGAAGAAAAAAGCCAGACTTTTCCTTCAAGTGATTGCTTGTATAACCATTCATACTCTGGGTGTGCAGATGCCTGATGCTTAAGCCAAATACTTTTCTGCCCTAGTGATGTCGGTAAGGGTACTTTCCTTCCCTCCTCCCCAGCCTGGCACACGTGTGGTGTACTCTTGGTTGGAGGATGCTTTCACCCTTGTTCTTCTGACTGTCCAGTTGAGCCAAAGCTATCAAACTTTTCTTTTTAACTGAAAACTTGCTTTCTTGTCTTTGTGGGCATGGCTTTGCATAAAGGCTGTGGCTTTAAGCTGTTCCAGATGGGTCGGAGCCACTGCTGACCATCAGATGAGTACTGCCACTGTTTATGCTGTTCAGGAAAAGCCAGTGGGAAGCATTCTGTAAGCAGGAGTTTCAAGCCAAGAGTTTGCAAGAAGCATCAGCAGCTTCAGATATTTTTTTTTTTCTGGAAGATTTTAGCTTCATCTTGATTCCATACTTCAAGGAGTCTTAATCCTTATGCCAGGTGACCTCAGCTATGTTTTGGTTTTTGTAGTTTTTATTGTTTGGGTTTTTTTGTTTTTGTTTTTTTTTTTTTTTACATTGGAGGGGAAAGGAAAAGAAGGGAAAAGGTACTTGTAAATAATTCCAGCACAAACTTCGAAATAACAATTTCCAAGACTGGTATCTGTATCTCTTTAAGACCTCCTGAATTTCTCAGGTGTCTGGTATCTCTCACAGGAATTCAAGACTGGCACCAGCTCCGGAGATACAGTTGCCTAGAAAAGTTTAGTGCCCTGAAACACTACTTGGCTGCGGCTCTTGGTAGATGCCTTGGAAGTCACTTTCCAGCAGGTCATCACTTACCGCACTATGTACTTCATCGACACTGGTGCCCTCCAGAGCTTGCTCTAGATCCTGGTTTCTGGCAGTTTAGGCCTTTTAACAAAGGTCCCATTTCTAATCCTTGTGCTCCTCTGGGGACCAATGCCACCTACTGAAACAGCCTAAGATGGTCTGAGGCTCTGAATGTGCCTCAGCCTTCCTTTGCTTCTTGGGGAGACCTATCGTAGGTGGAAAGAAAGGGCCAGGCGCAAGAGTTGATCCCCATCTCAGACCAGAGAATGGATCTTGTGGCCAATACTGTTTTCCATCCCCTGCAGTAAGAGAGCTTTTACTACCCTGCTGTTGCCAGAAGTCTCAGGTTCACAGGAGAAAATCTGGCTTGGGTCCTGCCTGAGTGAGCCTGCAGACCAAATCCCTCAGTCCTAACAGGGCCAGTTCTGGCATCCCCCTTGTCGTGCGTGGGATAAGGGATTCTGCCCAGCTGCCTCGGGTAAGGGTAACTGAACAGGGCTCTCCTCAGGCTGCCTTTTCTAGACTATGGAGATAATGCCTCTGCACCCAGATCATGAGCAATTTGCATTCAAAGCAGCGAGCACCTTTGATTTTGCATAAGGAGAATTTCTGCAGTATTATTGTCCCCTTCAGGTCGTTCCAAAGGGCTCCTCTTGGTTTTCTCAAGACAATGGTTTCGTCTCATCATGTCCATTGTAACTCGAGTCAGTAATAGCTTTTAATTTCTTTGTTTTGCTACAACAAGTTTTGTCAAAAATAGCTAAGCAATTTACTAATCAGTAACACTGATCAAGTAGGCACTGATCAACGTTGTGTTTCAGACCGACTCACAGATCTTTAAATCAGCATCTCCACTCAAAGCTCCGTTCTTTGCCCTCAGTCCATGAGTCACAGGGTCCTCAGTGTTAAATCATGGCTTTGCTTTTCTGTTGGGAGATACCCTAATTAACAGTAGAATGAATGCCAAAGCCAAGTAATTAGATTCTCTGCTTGAAGTTTAGTCGTCTCTTCCTCAGGGACACGTTCCTCCCCTATAGTTCTGGCACGCTCTTTGGTGCCTGAGCTGCTTAGTTAAAAGTTTGTCCACAGCCATCTTTGCTGCTCAAACACTATTTTTCCTCCCTCATCCTGCAACAATTAGAAGCCTTAAGGATTTAGAAACACTTCCTTTCATTCTCTCTTACTTTTCCTCTCTCTGTGTTATTGTAAAATCCCTTTCCTGAGGGGATATTTAGGCTGGTTTAGATGTCTATGAAGATCAGATGGCGGAGTCCATGGCAACCATTCCGATGGCTGTCATATGGATGAAAAGGGTGAGCAACGTCTGCCTTTACCGCTGGCCCTCCCCGTGCTCTCTCTGTTTTGACAAAACTACCTTTTTGCACTTGCTTTACTTTTCTACCCGAGGTGAATTTTGTTGGTGCTAATTACTCTGTTTCTTCCAAACTTGCAGATGTTCATGTCTGAATTGTCCCATTTTATCTTGGATATTGAGGAACCTTTTGGTTTTCTATTTGAATACCACGAAACTGCTTGGGAAGACCTTCTACAAGAGAAGTCCAGGGCTCAGCTATTTTATCTAGAGGTTGTGGTACCAGAGAGCTGGTTGTGACACCACCTATAACAAAAGTGAGAGGACAGAAGTATTAAATGTGGTTAAAATACCACTCACAGCTTGGACAGCTCAGATGGACTGGGTGAGGAAAGCAGCTACTTGGAACTGTGGTTGCATCTTTACCGAGGAACGTGCTGATGTGGGGCTTCCAGGTATGGTGTGGTTTCAGCAGAATGGTACCCTGCTCACCACTCGCCGAAGGTCTGCAAAATACTTCACTGCGTTGTTTGCTCAGGTTCAGGGGGTAGCAGGGTTGTCTACCAAGTGAATAATAGCCTGTGTACATGGCCGTTGCTCCTGGAAAAATGCCGCTTCTGTGACCTGTTCTGAGAAGCTATTTAATCAGAGTGACTTTAATGAGGGAGGAAATATATACGCTACATCTGCTCCAGACACAAGGTAAGCAAAGCGCATGCTGCTGAGCGTTGTGTAAATGGTTGCAGGAGTACTCTGATACATTTCAACTGGGATGTAGCGAATATGTGCCTTAACAGAGAGATTTGTACTTATTTATTTATTTACTAATTTTCTGAAAAATTTCAAGCTTACTGAAGTCATACTTGAGAGGATGCTTTTCTGTGCCAAACCAACCTCTCTGCATGGAAAAGGCTGGAAAACTTGAAGCGTATGACTTCACTTACAGCTTTTTGAACTAATTGGTAAATATTGCAAAAGGAGCTTAAAACTTGCTTACAATATTTTCATGTACAGAATGACCTTCTGAAGTTGCACATTCATTCTACAGTTTACTTAATCTAATGTGTTTGTGCATATATATATATCTCTCCAGCTTCCCCTCTCCCACACCTCACTGTGCGGTTGTTGTTGGTCAGCATAGACATTAGGCGAAAGGCACACGATGTGCTCGGCATCTGCGTGATGGGTCAACAGGTATTGCACCCTGGGGGAAAAGCAACGGGACTGGGATTCCTTCTGAGTTCTATGAGATTCTGGAAGTGCCAACCAGACCTGGATGGGCACGTCACCTGTCATTTTCTGTAGGGTAACATTTAGATCTAGAAACAGGGAACTTGAAGCTGCAGGTTTTAATTATTTATGTGTGTTGTCTTAATTGTTTTATTCTACAGTGATTACATGCTGTAGTTTACTATGAGTTTACAATGGGGACTTAAGGGAAAGCTTTGAGGGAGTGTTTCGATTTATTTTGGGAACTTGAGTTATTAGACTCAGAAACGGTGGACTGGGTTACGCAGCAGTGCCTGTCTGTGTGGGGCTGTGGAGCGTTGGTGGGTTACCTTCTGGGGGGCACCCCGCAGCCCTAACTGGGGAGGCAGCCAGCCTGTCAAGTTATTGCAGCTTTTGAGCTGCCCGCTTGCATGTTGTTTGCGCGGAAGCCATGATGTGGGGAAGGTGCGTGCTCACCTCTTTCCTCAAAATGTCTCACAGCACGGACGTGCTGTTCCAGACCCTGGTCTGTGAGGCCACAGTCCTTCAGGAACACAGTTGTGCTTTGTTCCCTGTTAGCATTAGGTCACTCGTCCAAATAAGAGATTTCTTGTTGCGCGTTTGCTGGAGGAAAGCCTGAGCCTCCATTATTCCTTGCTTACCACATCTGGCTTGGGACCCAGTGCTGTTTGGTGGCTTGTTACACTGCCTGTACTCATCCTCTGTGTCATATTATCACGTTATGGGCTGACTCAGCTGGCTCTTTGTCCTCGGCAAATCAGCTAGGATTGCACTCCAGCGTTCCCTGTTGCTCCCAGGTCTTCTGTGGGTATTTACAGTCAAACCAACATATTTTGGGATGACAGACATGATTGTCCTGGAACATACTTGTCAAAGCAGTCATACATGGCAGCAGCAAAGGCCAAACGCTCAACTTGCACTGTTATGGAGTGGAGGTGGGCAAAGGTTCAGCCTGGCATCTGCCAACGTATGAAATGGGCTTTGGGAGACGTTGTAGGTAATTGTCATTTGTATAAATGTCTCCCTCAGGACACACCCCAAAGAGTTTTGATCATGATGCCACCAATCATCTCATGCAACAGAAAGAGTCTTCAGCCTCCCAAAGATGATTAAAACAGGTCACGCAAACATGAAGCATGGTAACTCACTTGCATGTGTTATCACTTGAATGAGGTCCTATGTTTCCCTGTGCTTTGAGTGTATAATTATGACTAAAAATGTGGACATACTTAAAAATAAACTCGGAAATTTTTTTTTGAAGCTGGCATGGAGATAAACAATGTAAGTGATTCATTGCCTTTGCTTTCATATAGTGATTGTTGAAATTTAAACAGACTAGACCTGCTGTTCTGGTGATGATGCTTGCTGGGTTGTTTTGGGTTATTTTTAACATTTATTTAGTTAAGATTTATGTAAAGTTTACTTATCCAAAAAATGTTAAATGCGTATATGGGAGAAAACCTTCAGAAATTGTAGTTTTTTAAAATTGCAGGTTAGTAGCTGTGACATTAGAGCTTTGCACTGCAAACCAGGATATACCTGCATTTCCATTCATAATGGGACTACTGATTTTGGGATGAAATCTCCTGTTTGTAAATCCTATTTATCATGTGGAACAGTAATGTCCTTTAATGGCAACACCTGAAAAGTTTCATCTGTAAAGAGACACGTTAAAACTAGTGAGAGTACTGTAGTGTCTTTTATTGTAAAAGGCAAAGAAAAAAATCAATTAACCAAACAATCTTTCTGTTAACAGGGCTAGAGATAATAGTCTAAATATGTGTCATCTTTATATTGACTTTGGTTTGTGATAATGAAGGAAGTCAGACTGATCTAACCTTGATTGCTTCTGCGTACACAGAGCCCTAGTAGGGTGTGTTTCATGTTGAGGGTTAAAAAAAAATTTCTTAAGCAATCTGCATTATTTGCACATTTTTTTAAAGTATCTTCTGAAGCCAGGGAGGCCTGAAAATACTGAATTCATCACATAAAAAATTATGTTGGTTTCCAGGCTTGATACTTAAAGAGCAGAATCTGGTTGGTTAAACTGTAAGATACTCTTAGAGATGTGCTGAATGATTTGGGGTAGAGAAAATAGTCTGCTAAATGTAATCCACTGCATCTGGAGTATTGTGTCCAGTTCTGGGCTCCCCGGTTCAAGAAGGACAGGGAACTGCCAGAGAGGGTCCAGCTAAGGGCTACAAAGATGATTAGGGGATTGGAACACCTTTCTTATGAGGAAAGGCTGAGGCACTTGGGTCTTTTTAGTGTGGAGAAAAGAAAACCGAAGGGAGGGATCTTATAAATACTTAAAGGGAGGGTTTCAGGTAGATGGGAACAGTCTTTTTTCAGTGGTGCCCAATGATAGAACAAGAGGCAACAGGTACAAACTTGAACACAGGAAGTTCCATCTAAACCTGAGGAGGGACTACTTTCCTTTGAGGGTGGCAGAGCACTGGAACAGGCTGCCCAGAGAGGTTGTGGAGTCTCCCACTCTGGAGACATTCAAAACCCGCCTGGACGCTGTCCTGTGCAACCTGTTGTAGGTGCCCCTGCTCTGGCGGGGGGTTGGACTGGATGATCTCCAGAGGTCCCTTCCAACCCTGACTATTCTGTGATTCTGTGTGTCTGTGTAAGCGTGGAGATAAGGAGAGATGTAGTGCTGTTGTAGGAATGCTGTTGTCCTTGTTACGATGGCTGAATGCTGACAACAGCTTTTTTTTTTTTCTGAATTCAGAGATAATTCAAATCCCTCTGCACCCGAGCTTCTCTGGGAAACCTTAACAGGAGCTGGGGACTGACGAATGGGTGCAGAGTGCATTGCTCCAGCAAAGTCAGCCTGTTACCCTGATGTTCTTTAGAGACTCCAAGGAAACCCCACTGTGGGCATCTTGGAACAGCCTGTCTCAAAGCTTGAAGCTTCCTTTGCCTGTCAGGTGTGCAATTCCAGCAAGGCAAAATCACATTCTGGAAAAATTTGGTGGGAGGTGAAAGGCCCAGGTCAGTAGCTGTTGCACCTAGCCATGTTTTTAAGCTAGTAGACGCGGTAGTAAGCCCTCCCCAAAGAGAAGATTTTGCTGTCAGAAGAAGCTGGAGAGCATGGTACACGCACAACTGTTATTTCAGGCTACTTCTCCCTCCCCACCTCAGTCTGACTGTTTAAAACTGCTAAACCTCAAAGTGTTGGGGCAGTTACAAACTGGACAAGGAGGACTGCAGCTTAGCTAGCCCAAGGACATCCTATGCGGTTGCTCGTCACTCGTAATTCTTTCCCTTGACGTTTCCTCTGGACTGATGGTTCCATCAAATCCCTGGGGAAGGTACAGGACCGCTTTCTTCTCTGTGGTGTGCTTGCTGGAAAGCCTCTGAATGATCATCCTGCCATGAAGATTCCATGCCAGCCTCATGCGAGGAGCTCCCCAGACACATGTTTGGAAACAAGCTGGGTACAAGACTGTTTGCTTCACTTTGCTTCTCTCTGTCTTGAGAGTCTGAAACCACAGTTGCTGTCAAAGGTTCTCTGCTTCAATTGGGAGTTTACTTCAACAGTTGTTTTCCTAAAATTCTTTCCTGTTCCTAAGCTTCATAGATACTTTTTTTTTCTCTTTAGAAAGTTTTAATTCTATCAGTGAGTTTTGTTCTCTCTGTAAATTAGAAAGGAGGGGACAGATGATGCCAGGGTTTGCTAAATGGTACTTTACCGTAGGTATGACTGCATTTGCTGGTCCAAACTTTGCCCTGACAGCGAGGGACTGAAAGTTGCATCTGTAATGCATATGTTTAATGGCTGATGGATCTTCTCGTACTGACCAGACTTTTAATATTAGAAACAGTTTGTCAGAAAACATAATTTCCCCTTTCAGTTGAACATGTACAGCTGTTACAAACACTGCTGCGTGCTGGTACCAAAAAATACCACATTTTTCTTCTACAGTTTGAACGGGAAATAATTGTGGTTTCTCAGATGCCACTCTGAAGTGGCGGTTGTTTATAGCTGACTGATTTTAATAACTGTAATTGTATGGACAGTCCAGCTCCAGCTGTGCACTGGGCACCATGGGTCACTGTCCAAAAACATCCCTGAGGTTCAAACCCCTCTTAAAAGAGACAGTTCTAAAATTCTCCTGAATATCCTCTGCTCTGTTATCAGAAGGTCCCCTTCTGGTCAGGCAGCTATGTTTTGGCCATGTTAGATGGGTCTCCTGGAGTTTGCATAGGCATATCCTATGTTGCGTGCTCCCAAGCTGGAGTGGGGGACAGAGGAGTGGGCTGTCCCCAAGAAGCCATGGCTCGGCCAGCGATGGGCACGTGCGGTGATCTCACCCCACAGCACAGTGGATAAATACAGACGTCACACAGGGGCTGTTGCATGAGTCACCAGTGTCACCGGGGACCCTCCCCTGAGGGCAGACGCAGGCCTGGGGAGCCTTCCCACCTCCACTCACCCCCGTTGTGCAGAGCTGCTTCTGCCTCGCTGCTCTGCGCCTTGCTGCTCTCCCTCCAGCATTTTCCCTGGTGGGCAAATTTGCTATAAACACCAACCGAGAAATCCAGGAATTTGTCTACTTCGTCAGAAGAAGCCACAGCTTAAATACCATTGTATTACAGTGTTGTAAATCTCGCCAGGCTTTATAAATTCCTTTCCATCAGTAGAACTCAAATCAGTTGATTAAACAGCTAAGTATTGCTTGGTGTGGCTGTAAAAGTAAAGAAACTGAGGCAGAAAAGTGGATTTCACCTTGTGTTGCCAAGTGGCCAGTAAGAAAGCTGGGGAAAAGGAGGTTATCCGCTTCCCACTCTCTTCCCAGCAGCTATTGCCGTGCTGTAAATAAAGTTTAAATACTTAAATATTTTTTAAGTTCCTTTAGAATAATTATAATAAATGCCACCTTATTTCATACATTTCCTGCCTACATAGTGTATTTACATATTACATGTAGTTGGAAGGTATTATTAGAGATCCCTGTTCAGGCACCTGAGTCATAGCACCTTTAACTTGCCACCATAAATAGGCATGTTTGACTGAGACTGCTGGTGATGTGAAGCCTCAGCCTGTGCATCGAAGGCTCTGCCTCCTACTGATAGCTAGGGCAGGCCTCAAAATCAGACTTTTCTACAGCAAAATCCTATTTGCCTGATGGCTGGCAGATATTTGCACAGGCCTGGGACCTGAGCCTGACCGTCAGTCTGTTGCTGGTCTCATCAGGTGGCATGAAGGTCACCTTCAAGTCTAAACACCCATGAGACATCCTCCAAGTGAAGCGTGGTGGCACCCAGGGGATCAGTCACTGAGTTGCCAACATGACTGTCCACGCTGTCTCCCTGTCGTAGAATCATCTAGGTTGGAAGGGACCTTTAAGATCATCAAGTCCAACCATCAACCTAACACTGCCAAAACCACCACTAAACCATGTCCCTAAGCCATTGTCCGTATCATCAATGCTGGAGGCCACCTGCTGGGGCTCTGGGAGTTTTCGAAGCACTAGGTCTGTGCAAACCAGCTGGGCCAAAGGCAGAAGTTAGGCACTTCAGTCTGAGTTTCTTCTGTGCTGGGGCATGTAGGAGGTAGGTGGGGAAAGAGCCCTTTGAAGGTATCTCACCCAGTCAGGTCTGAAAACGGACTCTATAGCGCTACTATCTGTACTAATATCTATTTGAATTTGCAAATACAGGACTTTATCTATGAAATGTCAAATCTCTCTTGCCTAAGCTGGGAAAGTGACCCAGGTGCTTTGTGGGTTATCTGGTGCTTTGGGAGGTCCTTGACGGTATGTGTGTGAACTGTACCTACTCAGTACCACCCATATGTGGGTAAGACTTTCGAAAAGTGTTATGTTCTGATTCCACTGAGGTTATTGTATGCACTGTAGTGCACATGTGCCTTAGATTCTCATTTTTTTCTGGTAAGCCTAAGGGGAATTACTGCATGGTAGTTCCAGCCACTGTTAGACACACAGAAGTCCTGGGAAAACATGGACAATTGTTATCCATCTGGACACAAGCTCTGAGTGGGAAAGAGATTTGGTTCGTGGGGTTGTTTTGTTTTTTTTTCCCCTAGGGGGTGCTGAGTGTATTTGGCCCATAAGTGCACCCCTGCATCTGCTTTCGTTAAAAAGTTAGTCCCAAATATTTTCCTGGGTGATGTGACATTTTAGAGCTCATCAGATCTGACCCAGTTGTTGGGACTGCAAAGAAGTGTCTGCTGTGGACTCAGAGAGATCAGCAGCAGTCCTGGAAGGCTGCTGAACTTGGGCTCTGTCTTTTGAGAGAGCTGTCCGACTGTGATGCAGAGCACGATGTGTTTTCTCAAGCAGAATAGCCACATTCTTGCAGGAGGCTATGGGCAGAGGGGATTTTAATTTTAGTTGTTGAACGTGGAATCACTTATCTGCTTATGCAGCTCTTAAAAGGGAAGAAGAGCATGGTCATTCTGTGCAGTCCCTTGTATAATAGCTCAAGTTGTCCTTCAGACAGCTAAGTGGCACTGTGTGTGAGACCTGCAAGAATCAAGTAGACCTTACACTTGGAACTGGCCTGACCTCGTGCCACTGCCTCCCAAACTGCACATGGAAATCATAGGACTTTTGTACCATTAGTATGGTGTTCACTGGGTCTCAGATGATTTTTTTTTTCAGGTTAGCAGTCTATATGATGAATAATATCATAAAACTCTGTCTAGCAAAAACCACTACCAACACTTTAAAATATCTACCAAATCCTCTTACCATTAAAACAGTCTTGTTAAAGTTGTCTGCTCCAAACAGAAAGATGTTTGACTGAATTCTTGGTTATGTGGTTTTCCTCCTGAGATTTCTGTGAAAGCATGTGTTTCACGGGCATATCGAAGTTGTCTCACGGGCAAAAAGATGTAAACAAACAGCATGTCATTTTCTTGAAATCCCCTGTAAAATGGCTAGCTGTGTTGCCTTAACCGTGCAGACGGTTTTCAGAGGCGTAAGAGGAAAAAAAGATTTTGCAGTCACTCCAATCCTGGGCTGGGGGAGATCCAAGCTGTGCCTGTGGCTCTTCAGTTGCCGGTCACGAAGTCACCTAAATGTGCTTTCTATGCCTACACTTCCCCATTTGGGAGGCTATGACTGTGTAAAGTGTCTGCGTTCTGCTAATGAAAAAATATAACACAAGGTCCACATGTTGCTGGGTTGACTCCTTAGGTCTGCCCATACCTACTGTTGTGATACGTAAACCCAGTTCACGCTCCTGGGAAGAGTTCACAGCAGCACTTTAGGGTGTGAAGTTTCTCTTGCACTGGCTCCACGTCAAGCTCTTTCTCCAATACATGGAAGGGAGAACAATCTCTCTTATTCCTTGCCTTAATTCCCTGCCTAGTTATTTAGGGTGAATCATTAACCAAGCACTTGAGTCTGGCAAAGCAAAAACGTTTGTTGAGTGCCTTTCACAGACTGCACGGAGCCTTGGCCTTCTGCAGGGGGAATGGTTCCCTTTTCCCACAGGAGCAAAAGCACCGCCGAGTCCCTCTCCTCACCACCATGCTTTAACCAGACCTTGTACTTCCAGTACACTTATATACTGAAGTATAGTGTGTGTGTGTATATATATATATATATAAAAGTCCTGGTGTTGCTCCTGCTTGGAGGTGAACTTGTCCTGTGGAAAGGAGTTAAGAGGCGTGCTAACTTCTCCTTCAATTGGTCCTTCATACTCACGAGTTTTTTGGTAAAAGGAACAATAATCCTTTTCCTAGCAGCAGTTAATGAACTGAAACTGTTCTCTAAGGTGATGTTGACATGCCAGCTCTCTGTATGTGGAAAACGAAGTCTTAGGTCCCACAGGAAAGGGCTGCATAGTCTGCTGAAGATCACGGATGAGATAACCTTCTGCAAAAAGTGAGGTGGTTCTGCCCAGTGGCTGCTTCACGTGTGTGTTTCCTCTGCAGATCCTTCTGCTTGCCTTGAAACCATCGCCTTGGTATGCTGGGCTGTAAATCCCTGGGGACAGTGATGAAAGAACAGCATGGTCCAGATAAACTCCACTTAACATGCTCATTCAGATGGAGGTTGATTGGCTTTGTCCTTTCTCCATGAGCCAAGACTGAAGAATTACTGAAATGCTGCAATATTATCAAGCGGGTAAGTGCTTTCTTTGTAAATCTGTAAATCCTCTTAACCCCTATTTGTAAGAGATGAACAGGAGCCCTGCGAGCCCACCTTCTCATAGACCATCAGTCCCATTCATGCCACAGATATAATGCAAGTATTGATTTCTCCCTTTTAAATGCAAGAGCATTTATCTGCCGGTCCTCAAACCCTATTTCCACGATATAAGGAGAGTTGTCTGGATAATTAAACTAATACAGTTAGCATTGCGTCAGTTTCAACAGTTGTTCTGGTCTGTGCTTTTAAAGTGAATGGCCTTGATTTTGCAGCGAAGACAGTGAGATGCTATCTGAATGCAAGGGTTTGGGTGCGAGAAACTCTTTGCAGAATGAGGGCCTATATTTATATTTCTTCTAGAAAGTCTCCCTGTACTGCACACAAACCCCGTTTAGAGAGTTTTACTGAAACGGCATATTCAAGCCTTCATTATTAGGAGGTGTCAGCAATGAGATAGTCTGTTCGACATTAATTCTTCCAGCTGTGCGTCTGTGTACTGTAACCGCCCTGATTTATTTGGCCGCAGCTCGTTTTCTGCAGCGTCCTCTTGCCCGCTCAGCGCTCGTGGGGCTGAGGTTGGACCCGGGCTGTGTGGCAGATGGGGCTGTGGTGTGTCAGACCCATGCTCGGGCTGTCACAGGGGCCAGTCGGCCAAGGAGCGGCAGTGCCTGGCTGGTGGGGCAGAGGCACTGGGTGTCCTCCAGCCACCAGCGGAAACCGCTGCTCTTGTTGGCTCTCTGACGGTGGGTGAACATGGTCGTTTCATAAGGAGCACAAGTCAGTGTGTCTTCAGCTCTTATCAGCTAAAAAATTGTCATGGAAGTTTGGGCTTGTTTCACATTGAAATTTAATCAAATTTGGAAAAATATGGAGATGTCAGATGGAAATGCTGTTTTTTCCAGCCAGCCACCCATCCGTGGCCCCTTACCTCCTCCATCCAGCCACAGAGGGGCTGTGCAGGCACAAGTCAAGATTAAGGGACAGCGCAAGCTGCCGCCAGCTGCCAGAAAGCAAACCCCTTTCTCGCCTGCCTCACCTCCTCTTCCACCTCTGCAAGTCCAGGTCACCATCCGTTGCCAGTCCTATTCCCCATCCCTTTCCATCTTCCCTCCCCTTTCTTCTGCCCCTGCTAGCTCTCAAGGGCAGTCCCGTTTTGAAACAAATCTCTGTTTTGGTCTCAGCCAGTCATCATAGAATACTTTAGGTTGGAAGGAACCTTAAAGATTATCTTTAAGTCCTTCCCCTTTGCCAGGGCTCCAGGCCCTGTCTCCTCCTTGCTCCTGAGCTCCCTGGGTTTCAGTTGCACCTCTTGCTGTGATAGCTCTGTGCCCAACCTCCTCCTTCCCAGCTCAAAGCGAGCCGTGTTCCTGCGGCTCTGCCGGGAGGTAAGGCACTTCTTGCCCACAGCAGTAACAGCAGGTAACCGCTAGTCTCAAAAGCCTTTACTGAGCCCTTAACTGCAGTTTTTTTCCTTGTTCTGTAATCCGGCCAAACTTTGGTAGGTTTTAATAGAGATAGACACGTTTCTACCACAAAGGCGGCCTCTCTGCCAAATTTCAAAACTCCCCTTCTGAAGCTGGAGATCCTTGTATGAAAGATTGTCTGGATTTATTTAATGCGTGCCAAGCAATATATTTTTCCCATAATAATATTCCTGGAAATGGCTGAACTGTTTTGGCTAAAGCAGATGCCAAACTGCTTGGAATCAAATTCTCAGGGCTAAAATTTGGCCAAGTTGAGTAACGTGCCATTTTCTGTTATTGACACCGGGGAAGGAGGAAGAGGAGGTGGCACCGCCAGTTGGAAAACCAACTGCAACCAAGAAGTGTTGCTTTTAAGAAACTGTCAGCTTGAAGTCAGCGAGGAACATCCCTGTGCTTGTGTACCCAGTGTGCCGTGTGGTTGTTGCCGCCTTCTTAAACAGTGAACATGGCAACCCACAAGCATCAGTGCTGCTTCCAGCTTACTTGAACTACTAAAATCTGCCCTTTGAACCATCTGGGCTCTTCCTCTCTGCCTTTATCACTCCTGGGCTTAAGGCTGGATCTATATGTGGAATCTATAGGTGTGTATTGGAGTTTGGCCTGAAGTCATCTGTATTGCCACTTTGGTGCTCATATCCCACCTGGGAAGTACACCTGCAGAACCTCTCTGTGCCAAACAAGCATGTCCCCCGTGATGTTTCACCATATAGTTTTATCTTTCGGTTTAAAGCCTTTCCAGGGCTGTGATGTGAATGAGGACAAGGCTCATTCCGTCTTCTCTCCTCCATGCCCTGGCTCCTTCCTCTGTTTTTAGGACCCGAGGCAGAGTGACATACAGCTCCTGTTCTCCTTCCTGGGTGTATATAATGCTTTGGTACATAAATGGATTTTGAAATGCTCTGGCACCCTTTGCTAAATTGGCTTAAAGTAGAGATTTCTTGATATTTCATATTAAATTCTAAAATGTCTTCTAAATTTCATTTGAAAATGAATAAATAAATGACTGAACACACGAAACCAGTTACAGTCTTAAAAAAATGGTGTGCTTACTGACCTCAGCACCCCGAGCTGGATTACCATGCCCTTTCCCAGACTGTGCTGTGCAAATCCTTTCCGTAACTTCTCTTGCTATTAAGCAGTTTTCTCAAACAATATGGGTACCATAGCATGGGCCCAGCATTTTTATTAGCTGCAGAGCTGTGAATATCCCTTTTTATGTATACAATGTTTGCGTGCTGTGGCTTTGGCACAGGGTACCTCAGTGTTAGTGCGAGGCTAATAATAGCCTCTAAAGACAATTTCAGAAGTTGCTTGCCTTTCCCCAGGGAACAGGACGTGTCGTCGTGATTTCCTGTCTTTAGATGCACAACCCGCCCGTGGGCTTCGTGTGTTGCGAGCGCGGTGTGAGAGTCATCCTTGCTTATACTCCCCCCCTCATTATGTTCTGCTTTGCCTGCTGGGTCATTTTCTGCCTTTTTTTCTCCCAGGCTAGCGATTTCGGTGTAATAGTCTGTCTACCCATAGCAAGTTATTGCGCATAACCGAAGTAAGGTAGCTGCTGTGCTAAGTAGCCCAAACTGACCCTGGCCCTGCTTTGGTAGGAGGAGGAAGCTGTTTGAGAAGAGCACAGCCATTCTGAGCGTGCCTCTGGGCTCCCTGCGCACAAGGGCTGCTCAGAGGAGCCCCTTGACCCTGCTGCCACTCTGACTGATAACAGCGAGTGCAGTTTGTGTTGGGGCTTTGTTCTCCGCTCTACAGAGAGAAACATTAAACTGCAGAATGACTAAGTGCCTTCTCAAAGGCCGCATAATGAATCAGTGAACCAACAACAACCCCCAGCAGCTCCAGGCCCTCTTCTCTCTGCAGAACAATGACTCTTTCCCTCTATCAAGATGTGCACGTAGTATATGTTGAGTACAGAATTCTGTATTTCAAAAGAAATTTGGATATTAATATTTATATTGTAGCGGTGCCACTGTCCTCCAGGCTCTGTAAATAGCAGCACCACAAACAATTTGAATTACTCCCTTTATGCAAAACCCTGGCCAGTGAAATAGCTTGTCAATGCAAAATAAAATTGCTGCACAGAAGTTTGACAGCTACATTCATTATATATGTCAATCAGCGGATCCTAAAGGCTTTATTGTCACTGTACAATGTCTGAACAATCTGCTAGCCCAATATGCCGCAAAGTTATTTTCTCACTACTCCTTTCGTTTAAAAAATAGCCACCAATAACTTTTGTCAAACAGTCTGAGAAAACTGCACGAACAGCAAAGAAACCTTAGATTTTCTTGGGTGTCTGTGGGCTGGAGGCATTCCAGGCTTAACTTGCTGCACTATGCACTATCACAGCGCTTACAGTAGATGAGTTCTGATCAGACACACAGGACACGCAAATTAAATTACTGCACAAAACCCAGAGCAGGCTGAGACCGTGAGGATGGCATGCTGAGTCAGAAACGAAAAGTGACTCTGAAGAGAAGTGAATTTGACCACTTAACCTGCTTTTTGTCTGCTTTTGCCAGGTATCAGATATTCAAGCTCCTCCATCCCAAGTCTCCCCTATGGTTGGGGTCGGCCTTTTAAATTGTCACGAGTTATTTTCTGAAAGGTTTTGGTAAGGTCTTGCTCTCAATAGACTAGCCTATAACTTGGGGGAAGAGTTTTCTGTTTGTTTGTTCTTTTTCCAGCATGCTCTCCTCACCGAACCTGTCAAAACCCAGCCATCGGTTATCACTTAATTTGTTGTAACTGGGGGCAGGGGGGCGGACGAGAGCGCGGCTGTTTCCCCAGGAGGCGAAACCAACCGGCGGGTGCTCCGGCTGCAGCGATGCTGCACCGGGGGCTGCAGGGGGGTCCCTGCGCGCCCCAGGACCAGGCTGCTTGGGTTTGCCCAGTTTTGGGGGCCCAGATGCCAACTCTCTGAGTCCTCTGCGCCTTCCCAGCAGAGAGCAGAAGAGCCGCGAGAGGGAGCTTGCACAGCTCCGTGAGAGGCAGCGCATCCCCAGCCCGGCGGAGCCGCTCCCGCATCCCCTGCCCGGGAGCTGCTCCTGCTCCCTCCTGGGCACTCTCTCCTCTCGGGAATTGCCCCAGCATTGCTGGCGAAGTGGCTTTGCTTGACAGTGCTGTTGCAGCAGGCAGTGGGGAGGTTACTGGCAGTGTTAGGTTAATGGTTGGACTCGATGCTCTTAAAGGTCCCTTCCAAGCCAGACGATTCTATGATTCCGCCGTGGGAGTTCATGTACCAGCCTCCTCCTTGCAGACGAAATGCAGCATCGTGGTCTTGTACCACAACAGGCCGTATCAACTATGATTTCTGAGGGTGTCATAACTTGACCAGCTTTAATTTGCTCTGGGCTGGAGCCTAAATTAAGTTTCCCAATTCAAAATACTTTGGAGGTTGGTTGTTTTCTCTCAGCGGTCACCTTGGTTCTTACTGTGTGCTGGTGCGTGGCTTTGCTTTCAGACTCTGGTCACGGGTACCGCAGCAGCAGCAAACCCTCAGGAGGGTGCTTCCCGCACGCCCCTCTGGCTGCGCCTTTCTGGTGGCTGCTTTTGGGATGAGATGCTGCTTTTGGCCTGGGCTAAAGGGCGCTTTTCAGCTGCTGACCTAAAAGTGTTAAGAATAGTCCTGCTCTTATGTTTGGGAGTGAACAATGGGGATGCTCCATGAGGGTGCGCATGGAGGAGATGTTGCAACAGGAATGCTGATCGTGACAGCTAGTGTTTCCACTGAAAAAGCATGGTGAAGAAACGGAAAAATGGAAACGTTTAAAGAATTGTGGTGTTAATTCATGTGCTGAGAACTGTGCTGCCCACTCACCATCCCCAAAACTGTGTGACATTTCCCTGCAGTGTGCTGCTTGCTGCTGCATTATGGACATATGTTTGATCACAGGCAAAATTAAGCATGGTTTTGAAATCAACGGGCTCTACAAGGAAATTTGTGTACATGGGAGTAAAATACGCAGGCCAAGATTTTCCACAGTGTTGAATTTTGTAGGTTTTGGTGTGTTCTCTCCCCATACAGCATTGCCCTCTTTTTGAGGTCCTGCACAGAGCCCTTTTATTACCATTTTAAGTAATTACCACCGGTGTGGCAATGACACAGAAGTCCTTTAGTGCAATTACTTTGTGGTGAGCACCAAATGTTGTGCAACAACGTGTCTGTTACCTGAGACAGAGCCAATAGCCAAAACAGCCACCATCTTTCATTTAATCTGTGCAAGAGTGAAATCAACTGAGCATAATTAGGTGATGCTAACAGGATGCAGAAGGCTTTCTGCAAGCAGAGTGGTCTGTGCTTTTCTTGCTAGTCCACCTCCAGCCAAGGATAGGCTTTGTAGTGTGTGGGTGCGATGACAAAGACATTGCAAAGGCTTTTCCTACTGTGGTAGTGCTGGGAGCTCCAGTTGCTACGCTTGGTGCTGTACACAGGAAAAAAAATCCCTACTCAAGCCTGGAGCATCAGTTTGTTCATTCTGACCCTAAAGAAAACCCTCCTGAAGGACCTGGGAATGCATCAAAATGAGCAGTGAAGGAGAGGGGTACCCAGCCTCTGCTCCTGTGAATGCAGAGGTAGTGGTGACTTCCAGGGGGGATAAATCCCCCCTGCGCGCCGTGCTTGCCTGTCTTGTTTCACCACCTCATGGGAAAATGTTATGACTCCCTCTGCTTGGGCGATTGCTCACACTTCTGCTCCCGTGGACTTCATCCATAAACTCTTAGCAGAAAATATGTACCGATGCTGGCATGGCTTTTGCCAGATAGGAGCTGTTTTCTGGTGTCGCTCACTTTTAGTTGGCATGTGGAACCGCTATGGTATTTTCTCAATGTTTAATGTGACCTAATTGTGCACTTCCACTGTCTGGGAGGATCAGCTCTTCTAGTGTGACAGTTGCCATAAAATCGGTGGTGTTCAGAAGCCTCTCTGGCATTTGCAGGCAAGGCACAAGTTCCTTGATTTTGCTGTATCAGCCCGGCAAAACATTGCGTGGTTGTATGTGCAGCCAACTGCTTTATGTTATGCCTGGTAATGGCTTATCAGTGTAACCTCCAGCTGTCTAATTTACTCTGAGGGGAGCAGAAAAGTTTTCTAATAAACTTCTTTACTTGGCATGTTTGGTTTGAAGCAGGTGGATGTGATGAATTGACCTACTGGACAAATGACAAAGCACGAGGAGAAAAAGTGTATGAGTGGCTGCACCGTTAGAGGGGGAGCAGGTATTTTTGACACTGGGGTCTCACTACTGGCCCTGTCTAGGGGTTTTTTGGTCAGTCAGCTTATTGAAACTTGCAGCCCACCACCGTGCTCCTTTGAGCACGGCCAGATGTGCCCATAGTTGTCTCTTGCTGTCACCTACAGGGGAGGAGAAAGTGCAGAGCCCTAACAAAGGAGAGGGATCGGCACCTCCAGCTCAGCCACACTGTGCCTTCCTTTCTACTCCAAACTTGTGCCAGAGTCTCCCCATTGCACCACACGCCTCCTCCCAGTAGCCAGACCGGTTAGTCCCTGCATGCTTTTGGCTGAGCTGGGAAATGGTCCTTCCTGAGCCACCGCTTCAGGCGCTGGCACCGAGCAGACCTGGGTCCTCCAGGCAGGCTGGAGCTGAGGCTCTGCCCTCCCTGCTGGGACCATGCGTGCCACAGCCCTGGCAGGCAGCTGGCAAGTTACAAAATATGGATCAGCATAATTTTATATTTTCTTTTTTTTAATATTAACTTGTGCAGCTGTCCTGGAAAGGGTTAGAAATCAGTTCTGGAAAAGGCTGCAGTAGTTGCTGGTGAGGAGTTCTGCTGTGTCCTTAATTATTTACGAGCATCAGGAGATCGTGTTCACCCTCCAGTGGCGAGAAAGACTGCAAATAATCTAATAAATTATGCATGCAAATTTACACTTTGCGTAGGTTTAGTTGCAAGTTCTGAGACTTAAAAGTGAGGAAATATCTGATATAAGTCTGCTGCTTAATATTTTGTATTTCAGGCAGTTTGTTTGGTCAGGCAGTTGGAATAGATGATCACTGTATGTACCTTCCAATGGAAATATTCTGTTCTATTCTGTTCTGTTCTATTCTATTCTACGTTCCTGATGGTACAGCATTCTCCTTACAGGGTCACAGATTTGCTTCCGACCCCTGCCCTGGTGGCTCCCACCACGTTTTGCTGGAGCAGGTGCTGCTGAGGGGATGAATCCGAGGCAGGCTGCTGCCCACGGGACCCCTGCCCGATGGCCTCGGGGCCAGGCAGGGCTGCAGGAGCTCTGCGGAGGGGGTACTGGTTTTGGCAGCTGGATGGTGTCAGGAAAAGCAGGTTTCTTTCCCTGCCACAGGTTTCCAGGGGGCTGCTGAATAAGTCAGGGAAGCCAAACCAGGGCTCCTTCTTGGGCTCAGAAACTTCTGTCGTATGAGACATGCTAGAAGCAGCGGTCCCTGCCCAGAAGGGAATCTGAAGAGACTTGCAGGAAATGTCATTTGCCACGTCCTCAGGGGAGCAGCCTTGTGGCACAGGTGGGGGTGTTGTCAGACCACTGGTATGCACCATCCCCCAGGCAGGTTTGCACAGCCCACGGTGCACTGAGTCACTGACACTCGTCCTTGGGACTGTTATGCTCCCACACAACTTAACCTACTGTGTTGCAGAAAAGTTTAGAGGCTTCAACAGATTTTTGAAGTCCTGTTGTGTCCTGCATTGTATTTAAAAGATCTAATCCCTACCAGAAACTAACTCAATCTAAACAAGCTGCTATTACACTGTGTCAAAGGACACTTTAAGATGTTCATCCATCTCGAGCTGGAATATGGAGTGCCAGCACACAGAACTCAGTATTGTTCATTTTAACAGGTCTCTGAATGTTGACGATGTCAATGGTTTGATGTGGCAGTCTTGCAGTGCTCAAACCACTGCTTCCACCTCAGCAAACCCAGCTTTAGAGCATTTCTGAGATGTTCTGGTGAGGTGAGAACTCCAGAGGTCGCAGCTGGAGAGAGGGAGACGCCAGGGGGACATCGCCCCTGAGGCACAGCGATCTCTGCTCTCCCCCAGCTGCCAGCACCACTGACCCATGCAGGCTGGGCTGGGAATGCCTTGTTCTTCATGTAAGTCAAAAGAGCAGGGAAAGCTGATTGCCAGGTAAGGTTGTTAAGTGTTTCATTCTCAACCGAACCAAGAAGTATCAGCTGATGAAGTCAGAAGCTTCAAAGCCAAAACCTTGTGTTTCGTAATACCCAGCAGAAGAAAAGGGGGGGATTAAAACAGAGATTAGTCCACATAGTATCTTTGAAGCTGGATGTGTGCCTGTAGCTGTGGTTCTGAATTGCTTCTCAAGCTGGAAGGCATGTGGATGGGAAATCTTGCGAAATATCAGATCTCACAGGATTTCTGCTGCTTGAAATCAGTCACGTTGCAAGATTTGGGCTCTGTCAAGACTTAGTCCTGTTTTTAAAGTGAAGATGTACTTTTAAAATGAGCCTAACCATTAATTTGAATTGGGTCTTTACATAGCACCTCTTCCAGCTGCTGCAGTAACACCTGTTAGCGCAGCTATAAATAAATAGTACCAAGTATTATTTAAAATGTGCAAAGGCAATGAATATTCCCAGTACCGAGCCACAGTGCAGTCTCTCCTGGCACTGCTTGTGCTTATGGGACCTGCGGAAGCATCTCTGTAGCAGAGCAAGTGCCTGTTTGGCAAACATGAGCAGTGGTCAGCATGGGCTGTCCAAATGTGTAGCTCCTTTGGCTGTTAAGGAAGAGGAAATTAATTTTTCTATTTGCGGACTATTTCTTACACTTATTTTATATTGCTTTTAGTTAAAATGCAAATATTTAGAGGAGCATTTTGGTGGCACGGTGATATTTTTTTTTGTTTAAATACTTCTGCGTGAAGGCTTTGTGGGTGGCTTGATGTCCTTCATACCATGTTCTAATATAATTTAAAGAACTTGAAGAACATGAAGTTAAGCACCCAAGCACTAGGGAATATCGGAATGAAAGGAATCAGATTAAATTATGACCTGTGTAAACTCAGTCCCTTGTATTGTGCATTACAACAAAGCCTGTGGCTGTGCTGTATGCAGAGAAGAGCTGTGCGATGTGCCAGTGCAGCTGCATGTCAGAAGATTTAGCCCTGCACCTTGAGACAAGGCCCTCTTGGACACGTGTGAACTTGTGATTGTTTTTCACCAGGCTCATGGCCTGATCAGGTTTGGGATAATGTTTGTGGGGATGCCAAAAAGGGCATTCCTCATTGTGGTAGTCTGTGCCAAATCCCAATCCCAGGCTTTCGTATTTTGGAAGCAAGAGGGTTTTTCAACAAGATGGGTAAAATTGTGGACAACTTCAACCTGGGCAAAAGAGTACATTTCAGAATCTCGTCTCGGTGATGACTGAGAGGTCTTTGTTGATTGCAAAGAAATACCTAATTGCATCAGACATAGTATCAAATGACTTGACTATATCTTGACAAAGTTACAAGCAGCTGAAAATAGGAGAATGTGATGGGACATGCCAGGTAGCTCGTGATAACAGGCGGCCCTACCACTGTCTGCAATAATTCTTTGATATGATCAACAGGTTGAATGCTTAGTATATCATCTCTCAAACTCTATTAATATTTTAGTTGTCCAGTGCTCAGAGGGCCAAATACTAAGTGCATATAGGGGTGCAGATTTGGTGGCTACAGCTTGCTCCCATCAGTATTATCAGTTTTGCAGAGCTTCATCTTTGCATGCATTTGACTGAAATTAATTGACCCTATTTAAGACATCTCTTAAACACAGAGTTAAACTCTCCTGGGAGTCTTTGGGACTTACCCAGTTAAGCCTTTGAGTTAAACCTGTGTTTCCATGCATTCTTCAGTATATATTAGCATCTACTTGCTAACTGTTCACATGCTATAGTATTAGAATGAAATTTGGAGTTTTGCTGAACATGGACACAAGCTTGGTTGTTTTCTTATTTTAGATATTACAGCTTCTTGGGCCATTTTGAAGTAGGTGTTGTACACAAAATTATGGTGTTCTGTATAATCTATTTCTGTAGGAAATGGAACATATTTTCCTACCTATTATGGAGCACTCTGATGCAGAGGACAGTTTATTTCTAGCTGTATTTTTTTCTAGCCCTTTTTTTAGTGCTGTCAGTCTTGTCCTGTGTTATTAGGACAGTAGTTTTCAACACTACCCACTCTTAGTTGTAGAGCAATGAGATCACTTAATTTTTCATTTTGGGGAGGTTTGCAATTTTGAATTTTGTCATGATACAGGATGGAAAAAAACTCAGAAAACTTCATAGATCTTGCTAATCAAATGATGCATAGTGAATTTTACTGTATTTCATAGAATTAAAAATATGTTTTCAAAGTAGAAAACAGATCATTCCATTGCAGAAAGGTTGAAATAATGCATTTAAATCTTACTAAAGCTCTCTGTTATCGATTTCTAAACTGATTTTTTTTCCCCAAATTTCCCCCATTTCACTTCCAGCTGCTCAGTATTTTCCAGCAACTTGCAACAACCCTAGTTGGGTACCATACAAAGTTTCCTTGCAAATAAGCAAGGAAAGCTGCAGGACTTCAGTCAACAAACTAACTATTTTAGCTTCATCAGTCATTTTTGTCTTGGTGTTAGTGTTTTAGCTGATCTGCCTGTGTCCAAAACATGCTTTCTCAACACATCCTGGAGCAGGTGATCTCTTCCTATCCTTCTTTCCACTTCATGGGCCTCGCATCTTGCTCATGCTTATGTTGTGCCACATGTCTAGAACACATCTGCCTTTCAACAAGCAGTTATGTTTATGGAAATAATGCCTTCTGAAACTGGAAATTTAGGGTAACAGATACAGGAGCCTTCACTAAGTAACATGTAGTACAACAGAGTACCGCTCTTGTAAGCACAGCACCCAAACAGATGCAACTTTGGAACCGCTCAGGAATAATTTAGAGCATGCTCTCAAAGTTTGGATAATATAACTGCTAATTCCCAGAAGGGATACAATTGTATTTCTTCTGTACTCTGACCTTATCTTGGAACCATTTTATATAAATACTTTACCTTACCCTGATACGTGTGCACATATTTTAAGAGTGAGAGAGAAAGCCCAGAAATTAGCTGACTAAAGAAGTGCAATTAAAACCAGTAAAGATTGAGCATGTCCCTAGTTGCAGAGTTTTATTTTTTTCCCCGTGCCTCTTTTTTCAAGAACATTTATCTTTTCCAGCCTTTGCACATTGAAGTCAAAGAGGACTTGGCATCATCAGAAGTGTGTTTGCATGTAGTCCAAGGACGTTCCTGTAAAATTTGAGATCTAGGTCTTCTAGGAAGGTCTGGGTTTGACTGGGGCTTACTGCAACACCCCAACACAATGCTCTCACTACGGAGCAAACCGATAATCATATCATGGATGCACACTCAACATTTCAGCTTTACGAAGTGTGTCACACCAACCAAGCGTGTTCTTCAGACACCTTGGGTCTAACTCTTCCCTGCATTTGTAGGATCCACCTGGGACACGTAGTGTTCCCAAATCCTCTCAAGAGAGCCACTCAAATAGGGGAAAACAGCCTTTCTAGCTCTGTAACCTTAACAAAGATTGCAGTATTCCTTCGGAGCAAAATATGCATGACATCTGGAAGCAATTATTCTTTTAAAAACATCACTCTCTGAGTCAACATTGAAAATGCACTCAGCACTGAAAATGAAAACTAAGAAACACTGAAGTTTCCAGTTATCCCACAGCCTGAGTGACCCGCACTGGAACAAAGTCATTTCTAGAAAGCCTGAGCAGGGTGGGCACAAAGCTGGTCTTGGATCCCAAAGCTGACCAAGCTGTGCTGAGACAAAGAAGTAACGTTTGTATGAAATCAGATGGTCAGGGAGGTTTTCCTTCTGTTATATTACAGGAATAGGGGCGGAGTCCAAGGAACCAGGTCACAGTAACAGACCTTGCCCATCAAGGAACTGAACACAACGTTTATGGATTTAGAGCCAAATCATACTTTTTGGTGATATGATGTGTAGTTACCTCGCCATTTTAAAACAATCTAATGTAGGATTGTCACAGGGCTGGAAAACCTGCAGGGAAATACTGGTGTGACTGGGGTCTACTGGGCTAGTGAGGGAGCATGGATGCTCTGCTGAGCTTTGCTGGCAAAGTGGATCTCAGGACATTTCTGGAAAGGGCAGATGCTGAAGCAGATCCTGATTGGTTTAGATCTCATCAGATGTTGCCTTCAACCTTTCCACAGTAATATGGAAGATGGCTGGGAGCCAATTTCTCCTCCCTCAGCAACATTAAGATGTGCTCTAGTACAATGATTTCTAGATTAATTATTTTATTCAATAGGCAGGGAAGACTATGGGTCCTTACCAGGCTGTTACTAGCCTGGTTTCCAAAAGAAACAAAAGTTCATCCGATTATGCTGTGTCAGGCTGTCTTTTGACCACACTTAAAACACAAGGGAAATATTCAGTTCCTTGAATTTTGTGAAAACAGGTGGCTGCATAGAGGGGAGAGACCCAAGAGCAGCGTGAGCTCAGCAGCACTCATGGACGGCAGAGGACTCACCCCAGAAAGGGGGCTCTGGGGAGCCCAGTGAAGTTCCAGGGAGCCCCAGGCAGAGCTGCAGGACATGCGAGCCAGCAGCTCCTGGTGGCACTGCCTTGTTTGTAATCCAGCACTGCCCTCCGAACACCTCTCAGAGGTGGGTCTTCCTCCTCCTCTTCCTCACATGCGCAGAAGAGCAGTTTCAGTAGGGCACACCGGCTACCATGTCCATGCGAAACCTCCCTCTCCCAGGGCCCTTCTGTCCCCTCTGACACCCTCTGGCCTTTTGCACCTGTGTAGTGCCCGTTCGGCACGGGCTGGCATTGCCATGCACCTACTGGTCTGGTGAGATCTCTTTTGCAACACAACTTGGTGCTGCAGCCATCTCCAGTAACCTGCAGAGCTTGTTTGGGCAGAGGAGGGATGTCAGAGAGTGTGCACCGGGCCTTTAGAAGGATGCCCAGTTGCTCTGTTTTCCAATAATGTCGATTTTGCTGCACGTTTTTCTGCCCAGTGCCAGGGGCTGGATGAAGTCCCGAGGTGTTGCGCTGTCTAACGAAAGACCAGCGGAAGTCAAAGGCTTTAAGTGCCTCACTTCCCATCTCAGAGTACATCAGGGCAAAAGCCCTGCTGTCACTGTGTCGAGTGGTATGACAGATGGTTAAACACCCTCTCCTGTTTTCTGTAAGACAGGAGTAATATTTGTTATCAGGCCTGCAGGAAACTCAACTGCTTAATGGTCATGAAGATCCCGGAGTACCTACTGTTCTCCAGAAGGACTAGGTGGTAGTGCTGATGAACATACTTGTGCTGATAAACATTGTGCCCAATTTGCATGCCAGCTGGATCAGCTACTTACTTGCTATTCTTTTTGCAACCATAATTTTTATCATAAATATTTTCCAGACATACATCAGTAGCTCATATCGCTTGGCTGGCGAGTCTAAGACAAGTCTGTCTTAGTTAAACAGACACTTTGTACAAAACGAGCTGACTCTGTACCCCAGAAAGTGGTCATTTCCTGGTTCTTTTGAGTCTCTGAGCTCTTTCTCAGTACCTACGGTACATCTGCAGGCAGATTATGGCAAGAATGTTATAACTCCACAGGCATTAATGGAGGAAATGGTATTTCGCTAGCTTGCCTTAAACCTCTTTCCTTTTTAAAAATAACTTCAGGTTTGGTGGGTGTTGGCGGAAGTGGTTAGGACCCCAGCTCTTAATCTTGAGACTGCAGTTCACAGCTGTAGTAAAACATGTCGTTGAAATGTAGGTGTCATTCTGTGTTGCACTTTCATATAGAAAGGATCCGGCAGCGAAGGGTGACTCCTAGGACTACAGAACGGTGACCCGTGAAGGTAAAGAGGGCAAAAAGCAAGATGGGGTATGGGAAGGGAGATAAAGGAAAGACAGAGCTGCAAAGTACAAAATGTATAGTGGGAGGAATGGAGCTGATGTGTAGGAAAAGGCGAGGGAGCAGAGGAGTAGAAGGATGTTAAACCAGCAGAGAAAATACAGGTTTGCATTGCATTGCCTTCCTCCAGGAGGCCAGAGCTGGGGCCCTGCTGTGCCGGGCACTGATGAAAGTATTCCAGGGACGCTCCAAGGCCAAAACTTGTGCTACAACGGGTGAGGCAAAGGGATGACAAGGAGCAATGCTGCTCCCCATTTCAAGGAAAGGCTGGGGACTTCGCAGGGAAGGGCAGGGGAGGCGTTTTCCCAGCCTGTCAGATTGTCCTGCTCCCAGTGACATTAGTAGTCAGATCAAGGATTGGGATGGGATTTCCTCCTCACCCCAGGGTGTCAGGCAGGTTTTTTGTTGTTCTCGGCACCCTGGAGCAAGACTAGCTTCTAAGCACCATTAGAGCATTTTCCCCAGAGGTTTGTTAAGAGCTGTTAAAGAGCTTGTGACTGAGAGCAGGAGGCACAGGGCGGGGGTTGGGAGTCTTTTTGTTTGGGTTTTTTTTCCTCCTGCATTTTCTGTCTGGTGATTACCTGCGATGGTCCCTCCACAGTGGCCCCTGTGCAGCGGGTAGTGTGGGGCACCCTGCAGGACTGTGGTGGGTGAGTCTGGAGCAGTCCCTGGGCTGCCATGTCTGTGTGGTGAATGAACAGGTAATTTCCTTTCAGCCTTACTAAGCATTTGGTTCACTGACATATCTGAACCCCAAACTTCTTTTTTTTTCTTCCTTTAAAACTTAAAAAAGTAGAAGAGTGGCAAAGTAGGGAGTATACTGAAGTCCTTGCAGACTCCTGTTTGGTGGAGACTGGTCCAGGTTTCATCACGCTCCAGTGCTTTCTTACTACTCATATACTTGTAAAGGCACGCTGAGAAGTCCTATAAGGGACAGAGAATCTGCTGACATGAGCGCAGAGGGTGGTCCTTCCTCTCATTGCCTTACTATCAATAGGATGCAAGTCCAAAAAGCTCATAGGCTCTAGATTTTGACTGCAGTAGGTCCCAAATCCAAACTGCCTGGCTACTAGTGAGGGGATGAAGAAGAGAATTTAGTGCGAAGTACCTGCATTTTACCTTGACGTTTGGAGCCAGCTCTGTGACCTGAGCTGCAGTGGATAAGCTGTAGTCCCTGCAGGCAGCGCAGAAGCTGCAGAAATCTTTGGTGATCATAGCACAGGCATCTTTTCTTCCTGCTGTAGCCCACAGCATCCAACTCGTGATTCCAAGCATGTGGCAGACTGGGTGAGATTGGTGGGGTGACATTGCTGGTATCTTTGACTCAGCTTGTTGGAACATGCTGGACAGTAATGCCTTCATCTTTGAATCCCTTTGCTATACAAATGGCTAATTAAAAAGAAAGAAAATTGCCTGCAATCAAATGTTGTAGCAGCAGTTTGTTTCTGGTGGCTAAATTCAATTTTTTAGTGTTTCACAGCCAAGCAGTGAGGCATGGGATGACTTTTCTTACTGCCCTAGCTAGAACTGGACAAACCCCAGTCACCTCTGCAGACGCTGCAGACCCTTCACGCTGCCAACGCTCACTAAGTATCCTCTTTTCACATCTGGTCCATTCCTATTTCAACAGCTAAACAAAAATCTGATTTTAAGCAGAGACTGGTCCCCCACTCGGTTGTTCTCACCTTTGCATTGTGTTAAGGACAGCTAGCTTGGAGGCAAGCTCTTTCCAAAATCCTTCTGCTTGTTTTGATGCCCAAAGAGCAGGGCATTGCTCTTCTGAAAATGCTGATGTCTGCTGCACCACTGCATGGTGGCGTGGCTGGGAAGTGGTACCTTAAAGAAGCTCTTCCTTCTTTCTGGCTCACGCTCTGTCTCCGTGCAGCAGGAGAGCTGGAGAGCTTTCCTCCTCTGTTTACTGTCAGTCACTTGGAGATCATCACTTACATCACTTTCACATACACTTTGCTCTGGGCAGATAAGCAGTGATAAAAGAGCTTGTTTTATTTTAGTGCCTTGACCTGAGTGATTCACTCAAATAATCTGATGGCGCCTAGAAGGCGTGATTAAATAGCTATGATTGATTAAACAGCATTGATGGCTCCAGCTCTACATTGCATGGACATTTCTTTGCACTTTTTAAATCCTGGCCCTGTTGATAGCTGGTGTGTTATCTAAATTCTCTTTCACAGGGGTTTGCCAAAGTGCATAAGAGTCCATCTAAGAAATGCTGTGCTTGGGTCATTTTTTTTAGATCAGGGGTGCAGTGAAGAAACAGCTTGTCCAGTTCTAAATATAATGTCCTTGACAGACATGAAATAAGCCCACTGATTAAAATAGCTGCCTAGTTCCCTCCCAGTTCAAGATCTTACTGTATAACATCAGTGTTTGGCTGCCCTTCTGATAAACTTGGAGAAGGACCGATTTCCATTTTACTCCTTTTGAAAGGGAAGAGGTTGGGTTGGAGGGTTGTCATGCAGCAGGAATGCACCGATTCTAAGAATTTCTAAACAAGACCCACTGCATTGCGAATGGCAGCGGGAGCTGGGATTTATGGGGAGATTACTTGGTTAAATGTAGCCTGAAGGAATGAAAAATGAGCAGCTCAAAAAAGAAATTTGTTGAATATCTTGGCAGTGAAATTGTGTGGCCTGATTTATGAGCAATACCGAGTTATCTTTCTGCAAACAGATTTCTGAGAGTGGTTTTTCAACCCAGGCCCTTTGGAGGGGCAGCTCTGGTGAGATGTATGGTTGTACCTACTGCTCATAAAATGTGATGGGATGGGCTCTCTTTTTCTCTGTATGACGAGGTGGAATGCTTGGTGGATGGTCAGCTGCTGTAACAGGGGTGCTGGTGCTTTCTTACCCTCAGGCCTTCCTTGGCTGTTGGCTGTGGAGGACGGGAAGGAGGACTGGCTGAAGGGGCGCAGGGCCCTGGGGTCCCCGCTGCAGAGAGGGACAGTGAACCACGGGGGGACGAAGATGCCAGAAGTCCCTGCTGAGTCTGAAGGGGCATCTTGTGAGTTCAAGACCAGACTGCAGAGATCAAAAGGTGTTTTGATCCCTTTGCTATAGCATGCCAGAGGGACAGTCCGCCCCTCTGTGACTGGTGGGGTGGCTCCCCCTCTAGGTGCCACCCCCAGTCACACACATATGTGGCTGGCATAGCCCACGACAAGTGACGATGAGACTGAAGGGGTAGAGGTGACAAGTCCCAGCCAAGGTAACAGTTGTGGATGAAACCATGGCTTTATTGCAGTTTCTAAGACTTCTGCTATTGCCTTCAGTGGAATCCCTAATTCTTGTGATGATTTTTTGTATGTATGTATACACTGGCATACATGGATGTGTGAATCCAAAAGCCACACAAAACTGCTTTCCATTGGCAAAGCATCCCATAGGTCACAGTTCCTCTGAAATTTTCTATTCAGCTATCTGCACAAATCTAATACTGCGTATGTCTCCAGGAGTCTTATTTTTGCCCATGTGAAGCTAACTGTCTATAATGAAGTCATGAGTTATTTGACTAAAATAAGAACTCAGACTTCAAAATAAGAAACCCAAAACCAAACCCACAGCTATTTTTTTTCAAGTTCTAAAAAAAAAAAAAAAAAAAGAATTTCCTTTTTAAATGAATCTCTCACCACTTAGTATGAACTTTTGCAGTACTGCAGGACACAGAGAGCTTTTTTTCAGCAGATGCTGAACCTGAAGTCAATGGAAGATCTAAGCAAGTGGTTAAAGGTGAGCATGTGCTCAGGCGTTTGCTGAACTGGGACAGAGCATTCAGTGTTTTCCCGAGCAAAATAGAAATGAACCGTGTGGCAAAACAAAGGTCCTTCCTTTGAAACGTTTTTGCTATGTGTTGAGAGCTCAGGATAATCCCATTTGGAGAGAAGCAGAGAGGAGGGAAGGCTACACTTGGGAAAAGCTATTTTCAGTAGCTCTGTTTTTCTCTAACCCCATTTTCCTAATTATGATCAGCTAATGCTGACAGACTGGTTCACAGAAATTAAACCCTATTATATGGTACAAACAAGTCAATGAGGCCTGGAGTCGGACCCTACTTTAACATAAGTAAAATAAAGATCCCCTGTGGCTTTTAATTCCTTTTTATTTAGTTACTTAATTGAACCTGCACTATTCTTCCTTTGTAATTGATTACCACCCAGAAAAGGTAATGAAACAGAAAACTTTATTTTCTCTCCAGTGATTTTTGTGGTTATCATGGAAATGTTTTTACTGCTTCCTTTTGGGGCATAAAAATTCTTAATATAGGCAAAGGGGAATCAATGTTAGTTAATTGAAGGCATTTACACGGTTGGAAGATTAAAAGTTGTGGGGGTTTTGTTGTTTTGTTTTGTTTTTTCTTTGGTTTTCTTTTTCTTTGGTAAATCTGCTCAGGTTTTTCAGAATGAGAATTAATCTGGTATTTTACTGTCCTTTTCTTTTTTCAAAGCTGAATCTACAAAGTTTGAGGACCTGGTCCAAAACCCACCGAAGCCAAATGGGAATCATTCCATCTAATTCAGTGGCTTTGGATCATGCTTTAGAAGCACATATTCAAGACATATTTATATATGTATACACACATACACAGATGCCTATCTGCTCCACATGCCATTTGTCATAACTGGGATTAATCTCTGAGCAAGATAGGAAATGAAAAATTGTTTGTTTTGTTTTTTCCTGGATTTAAAGGAAAGCTGATGTTAATTCCCCAATTCTATTATTTCTTTTAAATCCAATTACTGTCATACTTCTCTCTGTTTCTTTAACTTGTGAAGCTTGGTTTTCTTAATATTGTACATGTTTCCCCTTCTCCTCTTCTCCCTTTTTATTTGGGTGTCTTGGCTAGCTTTGGCAGAGCGAGGGTCTCGTGGACGCAGTTCACCCAGCACTGCGCCCACCTTCCCTGCCCTTTGTGAAGCTGTGGGTATTTCTCGATGATGCACAGAGCTGGCTGAGAGTTAAAGGACTCAAGTCTGAAAGTCTAAAGGAGTTGCCAACTTTCCCCACCCTTTGCCTTTGTGCATACAGCTTTTTGCCTTGAAGCAATTTTAATGAAGACTATGTAACAACATGGTGTTGGCATAGCACGAGCAACATTATTCCATCTGTTTCTAGGGAAAATGTAAAAACATTTGTCAGTATAACACTAAGGTTCCAATTTTCAACAGTTAAAAATCAGGCAACACTGAAGTTACAGGCTGCTTTTCAAAGCTATTCAGTCATTTTCCTTGCCATTGTTTTTGGAACTCAAGTTCAGACACCTTTAGAAAATGTCTTGTGTTCAAACAGCTTTGAGCACTTATCCTTGGAAATGAAGGCTCTGTTAGTTATTTCAGTTTGGGCAGTCAAAGTTATTGCTTTCTGTCGATAGTATTGCAGAGCTGATATTTTAAAGAGTATTTAGTTCCTCACTGTAGAGATGAATGAGGGCTGTATAATTGTATTTGTAAACATTCATCTTAACTTCTATGAAATTAACCTTACATTAGGTGAAGAGCTTGAGCATGCTGACTTTAATATTTTGCCAAACTCAGATCAGTATAGAAAAGAGCTTTAAAGGGATTATTCAGTGCTTTTCTGAATCAGGGTCTTAACACCTACTTTTTTATTTGATTTTTTTCATGTGAATAATTATAAAGACACATCAGGCAGAGTTTTTACTAAACATCACATTTTAAACAGTGATGATAGAATATCCTGTCAGTGCAACTGTGGTTATTTGTGCCAAAAGTCTCATTTTAAGACTTATGATGGTACAGTCAGGAAACAAAGCGATGCAGCGTGTGGCTCCCTGGCATTCATACCCAGTGAGAACAGCTTTTGCTGTCAGTGCTGCAAACTCAAACCAATATTTACAGGGAGCTATCCATCGACACAGAGCAGTCCTGAGCAAAGGTGTGATCCTGTACAAACAAGTGATCGAGGAGTGAACGAGAAAAGGTGCTTTGCTGGAACTTACACCGTCAACAATGAAGAGCTGGTTGGGGACAACGTGTCAAGTTGGGGCAGACTTGGTTGCAGTGACCATGAGATTGTGGAGTTGAAGACCCTGAGAGGAGGGAGCAGTGCAAAAAGCAGGACCACAGCCCTGGATTTCAGGACAGCAAAATGCAGCCTCATCAGAGATCTGCGTAGAAAAATCCTACAGAATACAGCCCCAGAGAGAAGAGTGGCACAGGAGAGATGGGTGCTCAGGAAAGGACCATCCCAAAGAGTAGAAAATCAAGCAAAAGTTGCAGGAGGTCTGTATGGGTGAGCAAGGAGTGCCAGACTGAATTCAGACATACAAAGGAAGTGTATGACATCGAAGCAGGAGCAGGTGACCCAGGAGGAGTGTAGGGATGCTGTCCAACCTTGCAGGGATGGGGTTTGGGAAAGCCATGGCTGACCTGAAGTTCATTCTGGTGAGGCATGTGAAAGGCAGCAAGAAAAGATTCTGCAAGTACACAAACAGCAAAAGGAGGACTAGGGAACAAGTGGGCCTGCTGCTGAATGGCACAGGGGAACTGGCGACAAATGACTCAGAAAAGAGCAAAGTACTTAATGCCTTCCTTTCTTAGTCTTTATTAGGAAAATCATCCTCCAGGAAGCAGCGACCCCTGAGACTAGAGGGGAAATCTGGACCAAGGAAGACTTGCCCTCAGTGGAGGACCACCAGGTTAGGGAGCACTTGAATAAACTGCACATACGTAAGTCTATGGGGCCTGCTGCGATGTACCTATGAGGGGTGAGGGAGCTGGCTGAGGTCATTGAGAGGCCACTCTCAATGATCTTTATATGGTCATGGTGACTGGAGAGATTCCTGGTGACAAGAGCAGAGCAAATATCCCTCTGTCTTCAAGGATGGGAAGAAGAAAAATCTGAGGAACTACAGGCTGGTCGTCCTCACCCTAGTCCCTAGGAAAGTGATGGAGAAAATCATCCTGGAAAGCATTTCCAAAGGCAGGAAGGATAAGAATGTGATTGGGAACAGTCAGCATGGATCTGCGAAGGGGCGATCTTGCTTGACCAACATAATAGCCTTCTACAATGATATGACTAGTGTGGTGGATGAGAGGAGAGCAGTGGTTGTAGCTTACCTCAACTTTAGTAAAGCCTTTGTGACGTTGTACCCTGTAAAAATCCTCATAGACAAGCTGACAAAGATGGGGTTAGATAAGTGGGTGAAATAAAAACGGCCAAATGACCAGGCCCAGTGGGTTGTGATCAGTTGCACAAAGTGCAGCTCGAGGCAAGTAACTAGTGGTGTATCCCGAGGTTCAACACAAGGAACAATACTGTTTAACATCTTTATTTATGATCTGGATGATGAGACACAGTGTACCCTCAGCAGGTTCATAGATGATACTAAACTGGGAGGAGTGTTGATACACCAGAGGGTTGTGCCACCATTCAGAGGTACCTCAACAGGGTGGAGAAATGGGCGGAGAGGAGCTTTGTGAAATTCAACAAAGGCAAATGCAAAGTTCTGTACCTGGGGAGCAACAGCCCCAGGCACTGGTCCATGCTGAGGGCCAACTGGCTGGAAAGCAGCTTTGCAAAGAACTACCTGGGGATCTTGATGAACAGCAAGCTGATTATGAGCACCCTCACGACAAAAAAGGGCTGACAGCATCCTGGGTTGCAGTAGGAGGAGTGTAGCCATCAGGTTGGGGGAGGTGATCCTTCCCATCTACTCAGCACTGGTGAGGCCACACCTGGAGTACTGTGTCCAGTTCTGGGTTCTCCAGTTCAGAAGACACCTAGACATGCTGGAGAGAGTCCAGTGAAGAGCCACAAAGGTGATTACGGGACTGGAGGAAAGGCTGAGAGAGCTGGGTATGTTCAGCTTGAAGAGAAGGTTCAGAGGGAATCCTACGGATGTGTGTAAATACCTGATGGGAGGGAATGAAGAGGGAACCAGACTCTTCTCAGTAGTGCCTACTGGCAGGACAAGAGGCAACGGGCACAAACTAAAAAGAGGAAGTACCATCTGAACAGGAGGAAACAGTTTTTTACTGTGAAAGTGGTCAAACAGCAGCACTGGTTGCTGGGAAAAATTGTGGAGTCTCCATCCATAGAGATATTCAAAACCCAACTGGACACAGCCCTGGGCAACCTGCATTAGCTGACTGTGCTTGAGCAGAGAGGCTGGACAAGGTGACCTCCAGAGGTTCCTTCCAACCTTAATGGTTCTGTGATTTGCTAGTCTCCTATTTAAATAATTATCAGTTCATAGAGCAGAAAAGATACTATACAACAGGTGAGTCATCACACATCATGGTTATTAAATTTTAGTGGTAAATAGAGACTTCAGAACAAGAGTAGTTTGAAGGTTTGGGGTTTTTTTTGTGAAAGCTCTTTTATCAATATTTCTGAAGAACAAACTCATATTGTGAATGATCCATTAACAAAACTTAGATTAAATGTGTAATAACTATGATTAATGATTCCAGCAACTCTGCTACTGCTGATTTTGCATGCCTTTGTACTAGCATCTATGCCCTTTGGTTTGATCCCTAGTCACCAGCAGAAATTGGTTGAATTCAAGTGGCTGACCCCTATGAAAGTATTTAAAGTTTTCTGTAATAGTTCAAGACCTCTTTCACGTTCATTCTTGGAGTATTATTGTATTAAGTCCCTCCTAAAAAAAACCAACCGAATCTTTCTAATAGATATTACACAAAAGTAGTGGACAAAAATTTCTTTTAGAAAAGAAATTATGTTTATGCTAGGTATAGATAACACACTCAGAGTAACCACAAGTAAATGTTATCGGATTAATTGATGTGTGCAATACATTCAATATATATTGTGCTGCTTATCCAAAACTTTTGGGTAGCATGAGGTTCTGACATGGTTTGGATGGTGGTGGTGATGGCAGCAGCACTGGGGTTGTTGGTTGTTTACCTTTTTTATTTTCTTCTGGGTGTTAGGATACTTTGCTGTGGATGCCATATTAAACCATAGTAAGAGAGAGAAAAACATAATTTTATAATGGCTACTTTGCTGTCTGATATGGTTGCTTGCAAATAAATCCAAGTACATGCTGAGAAGCAGCCTCTCTGTTCCTCCTCACCCTTTTTGTGAACATGGCTGCACATATGCTCCCCGGCACTGAGCGCATGTGAGCCGGTGGCACCCCCAGCAGCTCTGGGCTGCTCTTCTAAGACCAGGGTGGACCTGCTCCCCAGCCCTTGGCAGCACTCCTCTGTGAGTGAGGCCCCGGGGACCCTTCACATCCCCCTGACCGCTGGAACTGGCTGCTATCAAATCTGCATTTTTATTTTTTTTTCATGAGGTGTGACTCATCAGAGTCACCAAGCTGCAACCTCATAAAAATGGCTTTTCTAGAGCTATAGAAACCACAAGATCCCATTACAAGCTGTTTCATTTTTGGTGACTAATGGAAGGTTAGCAGTAATCAGACGAGCAAATTCTTAACTCTTTCTCAGATTCCCTTTTTCCTCTTCAGTAAAAACAAAGCTCACCAATAAATGAAATTCAGCTTAGATGGGTATTCTTCGTACATGCTGTGCCAGTGCTTGGTTAGTTGACAGAAGACTGCCAAATGTCTATTCAAGTTTCTTGGTTTTTCTTCCTGCAAAAAAATGTTTGCTCATTGTAAGATACTTCATCTACTTGAAAGGTCTCAAACCAGCTTGGTTTTCTTCTTTTTTCCCCATTCCCATTTGTGATTTTATAGATCATATAAGTGAAAGTGGTAAGGAACAAAATATCAAGGTTGCAGACTGGATCCCTGAGCAGATAAGCAGAACTTCACAGCCAGACAACAGAGCAAGCCGGTGAAGTCAGCGTAGCCCAGTTCTGCAGTGAAAATTGCAGAGCTGGGACGCAGGAGGTCTCGCTCATTAATTTAATTGTAGCAAATAAAGAAATGATGAGGGTAAGGGGGCAAACAGACGCAGAAACACACTTTGGAGCTTACAAAAAAATTGAGTCACCTGTGGTGTTGGCCCTATTAATGTAAGTGATTCAACATAGACCAACTTTCAGACCTATGCAGAGCTCTTGAAAAATTAATGTTTGCAGTATGCTGAACAATGTAGAGGCATGGGACACATAAGCAAAGACTGGGCTGAACTTCTGGTTGGCAGGATGGGCAATGGATGACTGGGAGGTGGTGGGCTGTGGAGCAGCATATGCACTTTAATTATCAAATGCTTTTTAATGTCTGTTGGGGGCCTATTCAACTTAGGACAATTATGTACATATGTAAGAGTCTGCATTGGGCTTAATGGTGAAGGAGGACTATTGCGGGGGTCCGAGAACTACCCAGGCAAAGCTTCACTAAGGGACCCTGAAGTCAGCATGAGCATGTGTAATACAATGCAAAGGATTGTATGTCATATTTTTCTACCTCTTTTCCCATAGTGCTTTCTCCATCTTGTTATATCTGTTTTCAGCTCAGTGCAGGCCTGAGGGATAATGGCACAGGTGACTCATGGACCGGACACCAGTGGCAACACATTTACCCCATGTCTGTTGGCTGAGTGCTACTGACTGAAGTCAATGGCTCTACCTCAAGTGTCTGGTCTTGCTATGATCTACTTGAGAAATGGCACTTATTCTTCTTCTCCACATTTTCACCTTAAGAAATCTCCAAGGGTGTGCCAAACTCACTTGTGGATTACCTCCCCCCCGCAGGGGTGAACAGATTTAGGGAAGTTCTAAACAGCATAGCTAAGTGGGGTGATTTTATTTTTTGAGTTCCTTCATTTGCCTTTGTATAGAAAACTTCTAAAAATGGCATATAATTGCAGGTGAGGAGATAACTGTGTTAGGGACAAATGGATGCCTGTGCTGTTCCTCCCAGCCATCATCTGGGGGAATTTAGGAAGCTGTGTGTAACCACAGTGATGTTTCTTTTCTACCTCAAGTAGCTGATGCCATTATAGGATTCATTTTCTGGAATTTGGCCCCAAAACTGTTCTTGAAACTTTCCTCATAGCAAGGACAAAAAGCAGCGAGGCTTTTAAGACTAACCCCTGAACCTGAAGTGGGAGGACCCCATAATTCAGAATGAGACACGGGCTCCCCATTAGCCACCTGGTATTTTGCCTGGCCTCTGGGTCACCTGGAGAGGTCCTCGCCAGGTCCCAGGTCTGAGAACCAGCTTCTCCTTCCAAGCCGGGTGCCACAGCCAGTCGGGGTCACCAAACTGGTGAGGTCTTGTGGATACTGTGGGAAAGCTGTGAACATCGTTTCCTGTAGCATCACTTTGTACAGATTCCCACTTCGGACTGCATAAAAGCAAAGGCTGTGCCATCTCCAAGGACACAGATGATGAAATTCAGGAGCTTCTTCTCAGGTGGCTGCGTCTTCAAACAAGCTGACTAAATGAAAAGAGCATTATCAGGAGGTCTGAGTCCTTTGGAAGTCCAGCTCAGTAGTGCTGTTTAGTATCTAGGTACCTGTCAGTTTGCTTTAGTATCATCAAGTAAGGAAAGGTGATGAAAGCTAAGGAAATGAGCTAAAGTGACCCCATGCTGGATAAATTGATCTTGGTGGCAGACTAGAGGCAAGGGCAGGCTCCCCTGACTGGAGCAATATACAGCTGATAGATGCAATGAAATACACAAGTGCTTCTGTCTTGTGGATTTTACTGGAGTTAAGATGTTTCCTGCCTGTGACAAGTGATGAGAAGAGATTTTTCAGGTTTTTATTGTAAAAGCTTTCATAATGCAGACATCGTCTGCATGGTCTTCAGTACTAGCAAAATAGGTGTGTCTTAGAAGCCTTAGAAGCACAAGAACATTCTAAGAAAGTGATGACTAACACCATTCTCTTCCCTATATGTTGTTATTGATCCCCTTAATAGCCCTCACTTACTGACTCCCTTCTTGCAGTACCAGGGGATCATTAACTGGGCATTCCTTAATATTTTGGGTCTAGAGGTTATTTGGCTAAAGATGAATGTAGTTATACTTTCATTAGCTTGCTTCTGTTGTTTTACTTTCCACTGGCTGGAAATTCCCTAAAAGAAAATCATCAAAGTAAATAATTCTGTCCCACTCTGTGGTGATGAGTCCTGAGGAGAAAAGTAGGCTGCATCATTTTTGGTACAGAGCTGAAAGACTTGATCTGGGGACACACAAGGACATGAAAGGCTGCGCCAGAGGTAGATTTCATCCATTCAAACCCAAGAGTAAAAAGGGGCTTCAAGTTCCCTGTGAAGCAGAGCCTGGATACTGCAGGCAGCTTTTTGCCTGGCTTTAGAAGTAACTGCTGACAAAGTCAATGCGACATAATGTGCAGCGAACCGTATATCACAGTATCCATTCAAAATCCTAGTGCAAATACTGAGTATTTGAAGACTCAAAGTAATTGACATCCTGTCAGGAGCAGTACATGGTGACAGCATGAACAGAGAGAATGTGAATTGGATCTTTTCCTGGGACATTGATTTACAGGCTTCAGGCTTCATCAATACGAATGACTTAAATAAGGCCTTACGATGATGGGACAATTTTTGTTGGAACAAAGTGTTGTAAGCGTATACATAACACATATAGCAGCTGATTGGAAGATAATCAGATGAAAACATTGATATGAAGATCAGGTAAAAATCTAGCTTCTTGCCAAGCCATCTTACACAAATGAAACACAAGAACCCAGAGACCATTTTAAACAATAATTTCCTAAAATCCTAACTTGCCTTGACCTTTTAAAACTTCCTATTAAAATAAAAACATGGGAAGTTAACTCATTAGGATTCTGAATATCAAATTTTACCATGGTCTTTCAGGTAGGTCTTGCAGGAAAATTGTACATGACTGTAATGACTACTGCAATAAAATATAACACAAGTCCGGAGTGAATATGTACATTTTTGAGATATAATATCTTGTGAGCTGCTGTACATTGGCACTTATCAGCTGCTACATAAAGAGATGTTTTGATAGGCATTTGCTTAAGATCCTGAGGTTATCCTACACATAAGCACCAGATATGAGTGAACCAAAGCTGTCCTAAGATATTCAAGAAGCAAACCCGTTGAAGACTGCAGGTGTGCTCTGTCCATCTGTGGCTTGGCAGAACATATAACTCAACACCACCTGAAGCTGACACAGCATAAGTGCTCATTGGAAGGACTGGTACATATGAGGTCATTTTGGATTTCCCTGCAAACACCTGTCATACAACATGTATAAGGAACTGGACAGAGCTTTTTTAATCTTACGAAGTGCAAAAGCAAAACAGACCTGGAGATGTGCATGACAAAGGTATTTTTCTCTCTGGATGAGCAAGTGTTAGACAGGAAAGAACTTTAAAGTTATTGAGAAGTTTGTGTGCTGTATATTTAAGTGGATGCTGGAAATGACAAAACCATGCTCTCTTCCCCTTTCTAAAACTGAGGATGATATAGTTCAGCTGTGGAAATTTTAGCACTGATTGTGTACTGGGTACTAGCAGTGTACTTCTACACTGGATCCCACTGCCTCTGTTGCATTGGACAAACTGGGAGCGTACTTTCTCTTTTTGCAGAGAACAGGTGAATTCAGAGCGAACCGATCAGCTCAGGAATAAGAAGGACCTAAAGAGATCAAAATAAAGGTAAGTGTTAATGTTCACAAAAATTTTTTGTAAAAAGCAGCCTATGAACACTCCCAGTGCTCCTGGTTACTGAAAGGCCCATTTCGTAATCTGGATGAAGTGAGCTTCAGGCTGTGCCCCTCCAGCCACAAACAGGTATTTCCTCTGGAAAGGATGTAAACATACAGTTGCTCATGGGAACAACGCAGAATTTTTTTCCCACTCTTGACTTTATCTAGTGTGGAAAATTTGGCCCTAAGCATTGCATTTAGAGTGCAATCGGTTTAGCAATACACGGGGATTTGAATCCTGATGTAAGTCATTTAAACAGGTGCCACGTCATATTAATTGCAAACAAAAGGCTTGCTGCACTACCTATCTGGTTGTATTAGTCAAAGTTAATGAATTATTTATTTATTAAGACATGTCCTCCAGCATCTGCACATTCTGCTGGAAACAGTTCAGATGGCAGCTCGAGCCCTTCAACTCAGCAAGAAGCATAAATCTGACCATCACCAGCGGGGACAGGAAAAGGGTACTGCGACCAGATTTCTATGCTGTTATTTTTCCAGCCCTTTTAACACTTTTCCCCCGTGTTGGACTGCAGCACTACCCAATCAGTTTTCTGTGCCCTTACCCTGTTATCTCCCCAGCAGCACCTGGGGCTTTGCTGCCCGTTGGTCAACAGCTGGGGGCTTACTACCTTTGAGTCTTACCCACTGTCACCCATAGAAAATATACAATTTTCCTCTGGTTTACTGTGTGTTTCTTTTGCACTTCTGCAAAGTTCAGCAGTTTGTAATCTTAATTTTAAGTAAGTCGTTAAATATTGGGCTTTAAGCCATGCTTAGAGAAAGGGAAGAGGGATTGGTTATCAAATATTCTCTAACACCTTTCTGAATTGGGCTTGCAACTAGTCTTCAAACCTACAGTTGTCTTTTCCAGGGTTTATTTACCACTAATGTTAACAAAGCAGGCAGGCCTGTCTAGTTACATTGCTCTTTATAAAGCCTCTGCCATTTGTTGTTTGTTTCCTTTGGCATTTAGCAGATTCCTGGATCCCTTTTGCTATTTTCTGTCTTGTTTCCTCTCACATCCCCAGGGCCCCAGGGTAGAGCCCTCCTGTCCTAAAGGAGGCCTCCGCCATCGCTGTGGCAGTGGAGAGCGGGGCCGGGGAAGCATGCGGCGGGGATGAAAGCAGGACAGTAACATGCAGACAAAGAAATGGCATCAAACGGGGAGGCCACAGGGTACTCGGTGTCCTTATTGGACCGGTCTGTACTGCTCCACTCTCTCTCCTCTGCTTTTCCTCATGAGGAACCTGCTGCATAAAGACCAAGGTAAGAGGAGATGAAGAAACCTCTGGTTGCACTGGAACAAAGAAGAGGTAGCACTGGGCTTTATTGAGAAGAAGGGGAAAGCCCATTGTAGAGAGGAGAAGGAGCTAAAGGCGGCAGAGGATGTCCAGGTGCTGCCTGGCAGAATGGGAGGCTCTTAAAGCTGCCAGTCCTACAATAAGAAAAAGTTCAGTAGTAGCAGAACAGGGCCAAAGACCTTTATAAAAATACATATGTTCAGACTAAGATGGCCCAACAGCGTGACTCCAGTCCTCTCTGAAGATGATGACAGCCAAGGGCACACAGTGCTAAGCAGGACCAAGCCAGTGTCATGTGCATCCTGGGCAGTGGGTGCTGTCATCTCTTCCTTGGTACTGGGCAGGGGGTAATCCAGCCTGGGGCTCTGCGTCTGTCACAAATAACACTGATGGTGTCTGATCAGGGACGCTGTGTTTGGCATAACTTTCAGGAACGTGCTGTCTGCTCAGGGGAGGGAGCAAGGGCAGACATTTATCAGGTGATCTCAGAGAGACTTTCAAGCAGGGTGTCCTGGGACCTCCCTGATTTGTCTCTTGATGTGTTTTATGCCCTGTGTGCAAATGGAAAAGCTGTTGCACTCTTAAATGGCTGGCTGTAATTTGGTCTGGGCTTTGGGAGAGAGGTTTAGGTTCTGAGAGCTGAGCCCAGGCTCACAGGTCTTCTGCAGTGTTGTCCCACAGGCTTGACAGAATGAGGGGCACCAAACCCAGATTTTGTTACCAAAGCGAAAATGCCTCTTGGTGCATGCGTACAACCACGACTATTCGTACGTAGTCCCTTCTCAGACTGAAGCTGTCACTTTGCAGACTGCCGGGCACGGCAGTGCCCCTGGACTACTCTCCATGTGCAGGTGCGAAGCTGTCACCCCGTCAGTGTGACACTGGTTTGCACACTGTCGTCAGGTTGCTCCTGTCTCACCATGATTCATTTCCATGTGTGTGCTAAAAGACATACATAGGTACAAGCAGGTGTATGTGCATGCATGCCACACTGCTCATGTGGTGCAGAGCATGCTTTAAAAGGCAGGTCAAGCTTCAGAATAAATATTGAAAGTCTTTATTAGTAGGAAGTGATTAGAAGCATTGTTTGGTATAAATGCAGCTTTGTTCAGTAATTCACACTCCTGAAGTGCTTAATTCCTTAAGACTCCACTTACTTCATTTTGGATTTTACAGTACCAAATACAAAAGCAGAATTTCATTTTGTTGCGTGGCCATTCGCAGTCCTACAGTCTAATTTTTCTAGACCAGCCTGGAGAACTGTTTGCAGTACAAGGCAGGTGGACACGAGTGGATGAAGAAATAGGGATGGGAAGAAATATGCAGGATATGAGCAATCCCTTGTCCAGGACTCAGCCCTGGACAGGACCTGGGAGAGGCAAGGAAAATTGCGGTAAGAGCGGCTCATTCAATGTAATGGTAGATGCTTTAATTTTCCGGCTCCAGACTGCACACTGTGCTGTCATCTCTTCTGTGATCTTAGAAATGAATTGTGCCAAAATAATCCAAAATCTCACAATTTGTTATCTTTTGTTTGGAGCCCTTGGACATAGCCCATGGGCTACAGAAGTTGAAACAAGTTAATTTTAGAGCCTGTCTATTGTGTTTGAGTTTCCTGACTTCAAAAGTGAGGAGTGGGATTTCGTGATGTCTTTCACTTAGGAGTGCTCTGGGACTTCATTCACTAAAGTTTTTAATAAGGTTATGATCTTTAAGTGAAAAGTCCAGTGGAAGGACAAGTGTCTGCAATTAGTAAAGCAAAATCATCTCTCATTTTAATGTTCAGCTCTTTTATATACATGATCGTAACAACCAAGTTGCTCTCACTTGCCTCTACTGCTATTTGGTTTCAGAGGAGAAGGTTGCAGCCTGATGAGCAAAGCAATGACTGCTTACCATTTGGTTTCTTCACAGAGATTGGATGAGGCAGCATCTTGTTGTCATGATTTTTGTCTGAACCTGCTAGGAAGATAAATATTTCATTATGATGATTTTGATACTTGCACTGATCTCCTGTGGATTCATAATTGAAGACATCACAGAACGAAACAAACCTCCCCCAAACAATTGTGTGTGTCTAAATCACCTACATATGTTTCTCGTTCCCAGTAATGCAGGGGTTTCTTTTTAATGTAACTCTTGGCACGACAGAAACCATGCTGGTGACATTATTCGTATTGTTGGCCTAGAATGTTTTCAATAACACTGAGTTTGTTGGGACAGAGCGTGAATTAGTTGTCAGTTCTTGAGAAGTAAAAAATTTAATTGCTGATCAAATGTTTAAAATATGGCTTGTATTAGCGACGGGTTTCCATATAAATTTTTTTTTGTGTCCATTAGGCAAGAAGCCAAACACTGACAGAGCGACAGCTCTGCTCAGCAGCTGCAGTTTGGAAGTCAACTCCAGGCTTCTATTCTGGATTGAAATTCTCATGTTTTTCAGAATTTTTTAAATTTTTTTTTTTTTTCATTTTGGCAGGAAAAACTGAAAATAAGTTTAGGCCAACCTGAAATAATCTTTCCCCTATTTTGTTTTTTCAGGGCTGTTGTCAGGCTGACAAATCAGTTATTATGCAGCTCTATCTATTATGCTCTGTATAAATCTATAGTTCCTACCAGACTGTTCTCCATCACTTTGCCTTCTTTCATAGCCATCATAAAACAGACATGGAATCAAAGTATTTTTTTCAGATGTGTCTGCAAAAAAGTGGACTTGTACCTGGAAACCATAGAAGAGGTGAGAGTAAACCAAAGTAGAAATCTTTACTGAGTTCAGCTCCAAACATACTATATTTTACAGATGAATCTATCCTTCCTTTCTGTTGAGATTATCAGCCCATCCGTACTGTTCTTCCCTTCTTCTGACGTGCACATGCCTCTCTTGACAATATAGTGTGCAAACCAATTAGTCACACTTCACTGAAGTACTGTTAATCTAATAGAAAGGTCACTGTTAGGTCAGGGAAATGGGAGGAGAAAGAGAGATTTACTGTGGGAAGAAACACCAGCATTATAGAGGAGCCCACTGGTGATGAGGAGTCAGGGGCGGTGATGATTTCCACTCCATCGGCACACCAAGGTCAGAACTTTCCTTCTGCAGCTGTGGGGGAAAAAAGTTAATCCAGGATTAATGATGTCACATTCCCTTCCCTTAACACGCAGTTATGAGTTTAGGATAGATGTTCCCAGGATAGCAGGCCAAATAGGTCATTTGTCTGTACCAGTATGGCAGTTCAAAGGTTCTTCAGCCTCCTTGTCCAGGACCTTTTGCTTACTCTAAAAGCAAAATGTGAAACCTGCTTGTTCCAGTGGCTGGCAAAAGAGCCTGACCTATGGCCACTGTAACCTCCCACTTCTGTGCTCAGCTTCTCAGCAGATTCCCAGAAGTATCTGTCTGAAGGCGTGCACCAGAGCGGTTTGACCCTTCATGGCCAACAGAGTCCCACAGAGTAAATTCCTTTCTCCTTTTGCTGGCTGAATGTTTCTCTGTGCTCACTTCTTTACCTACACTGTCATCATCTGGAATTTGCCTTCAACTTAATCTCATCAGTTAATGTTCGTACCAAGTTTGAAAAGCCTGAAGTACTACAATTCGTCATTATTTCTTTTGTTTTCTTCCTGATGTTCTCTCCAATCTGGATCACAGGCACACACAACTCCCTCTGTAGCCTATTGTCTTCAGTCTGAACAACCCATCCCTGTTTTCAGCGCAGCCTGTTTAACTCCTGTGTTGCTGGGAATACGTGGTGGAACTGGGGAGTGTTAAACACTGTTAATTTCTTCCTATTGTAATTCCGGGACTGGCTTTACCTGTGCTTGGTAAAAGCCAGTGAATGCACATCTAGTGCATTTCTGCAGTGTGAGTGTGTAGCACAGTGTTACATTCTGATAAACAAAATCGCTCCCTCTCTATTTCCCTCTTTTCTACCTAGCTGTCTGCTGGCCACAGGCCCCTCAGGGTCCCCTGTGTTTTTCCACCAGAGCAGCAGAAAAAGCAGGAACGTGCCAAACGTGGGTGAGGCTTTTGGGGTGTCAATTTGCGCTTGAAGCTTCTATGGAGCGCGTGTGAACTATTAAAAGGAGGGTTTTGGTTTTGCAGTTTCTTTTTCTTCCCCCCTCCCAAAAGACTCATAGTTATGGGATTTTTTTACATGAGTTTTCACTCTTTAGATGCAAAGGCTGTGTCAGTGACAAATATCCGGTCCTTGCTCCAGAGCATGTGGTTTAGAGTTGCTTGTGCAAGAATCTTATAAGCACAACATCACAAACAACAGCTTCTGCTTTGGAAACAGACCAACTATTTTGCTGAAAAAAATTAAAAATATAATTCCGGCTGGACAGAGCCATCGGGGTCGATTCAAACCAAATGGTTACAGGCTGGCAAAAGGAGTAAGATTAGAGCATGAAGCGCCGGGTAGCAGGCTCCATGACATGGAAGAAATGGGTTACAACAGTGCTTTTCCTGGAGTGCCTGACAACATCCAACAGTAAGAATCCAGCTAGGGCAGAGAAGTAAAAACCCCCCACTCTTCTGTGGAATTTTTGTTTCCTGAGGGACTGATCTATTTCCAAGTGTGACGAGTTCAAGTAAACTGCTCTTGTGCTATAAGGGGTAATATTTTTAGTAGGCACAAATGAGCCTGGTTGCAGTGGAAATAGTAGCTGCCCAAATTTTCTTTCCTGTGTTCATTGCAGCTGGCATTGGTGACGCTCCATGTAAAGGGGAAAGACCCAGTGGAGCATAGCATGGCATTGCTTGTTTTCCTTGTCTCTTAATTTTCCAGGCTGATAAACGTGGTAGAGGAGATGCATGCAGCAGTTACAATTAAGGTTTGCGGCTGGAGCAGTTTAGCAACAGAATTTCCCTGCAACCATGAGGACTCAGTTCAGCGGGGAGAGCCCAAGGCAGCCTCTGCGATTGTCTTTGAGTCGGCACAGGTCCGCTCGGGGGAATGCTCCACTCTGGTACTGGTGTGTCCTGCACTGATCCACCTCCAAACCCGTGTTCACCAGCATGGCTCTCAGCTGTCAGGCCCCCAACCAGCAGCTGGGAATCTTGCAAGGGCATGTCTCAGGGTAGTCTTGGTGTGTCCAACAGCCTGCCCTTCTTCTGCCTTCTTTTTTCTTCCACATCAAAGCTTTCTTTTCGCTGACCATCACATTTCCTGCTTCTCCCCAAGCTATGAAAAATCTGCATCTCACTTTCCCCTCTTTGCCCTTCTCCGTACCCAGATCCTGTTTATGCTTGCTTTGTTCCCACACAGAGAAAGGCAACACAGGACAAAGGAAGCTGTGAAAATCGCTGTCAAAGTTGTTATCCATGCTGTGAACTCACCAGGTTTCAGAAGGTAATGAAAGATTTTAAATATGATGCTTGGATAAATCGGGGCTGAGGAGTCGCAAAACGGAGGCCTTTGACTTTATTTCAGGTAGTTTGCTTGGCTCTCAGCTGCCACTTTTCCATTCCCCAGCAACTCCTACCTCTGACTTCATTCTCAAACTTTCCTGTTTCACCCATGCTGTTTGCTTGCTGGGTTGCTTTGGCTGGGGAGAGGACCTGTTTATACTAACACTCATTGGCCAAGTTTGGTTTTTCCGGGAGACTTGCCAGTTGTGGCTGAAATCTCTCAACCCCTGAGTTGAAAACCCACCAAAAGCCCTTCGAAATTGGTAAACACAATGGCCTTATCCTACCCTCAGACTCTTCTGCACACGCTGCGCTTCAGCGAAACCGTCTCTTGTCAGACCAGCGATCCAGCCCGCCCGTGTTTCTGTGCTGCAAACACAACCTGGGGCCTTTTTCCATGCTCAGGGTCACAGCCCTCACGTGCTCCAGACCCTCTCCAGCAGCACCCTCCTGCCCTGCTGGATCTGCTCGCACCCACAGGATGGCAGCCGCTCAGAAATTCAGACCTCTGCCTTAATGAAAATTCTGACTTTATTCCTGGTGGGGAACAAAAGCTCACCAAAGCTGTTCATTTTGCTTCAATGACCTTTTTTTTTTTCTCCCCTGAGTGTGGTCTTGAACCTGAAGCACCTCCAGCATTTAGGAGAGTGCTGGAAGCAGCAAGGAAATGCAGTGTGTGCCCTGAAAGCAACAGAAATGTGGATCAGACTGTTCTTAAAATTAAAAGACTGATCAAAACACCCCAATGAGGCATGAAGGCACTAATGAGTCACACGCCAGGACTGACTAAATAGTAATGGAAAAAACTTCTTTCAGTTTTCTTCTGGGGCCAGAAAGTTGATTCTTCACTACTGACTGGTTTCTTTTCCCTCTTCAGTTGAGTTACTAGCTGCAATTCATGATGAAATAATTCCTTTGGGAAAATATTCCTTTTGGGGAAAGAGTTATGAAAAGGCAAAGAGATTCCCTTCCTCCCCCTTCAGCAAATGAATGAGAATAGCATTCAGAAAATTCTGATATCATGAGACAGGCTAGCCTTTGCTTCCAATTTTGTTTGGCTGATTATCTTGGAAATGGATCGAACAGTGCCCTTAAGTCTTTTTCTTCCTTTCCCACTGAACATTAGCAAAAAAGAAGTTGTTTTACTATGAAAAACAGCTCAGATTTCACAGGTGACCTTTTGTCTTTGGCAAAAAGATTTTTGCTACATCTTTTTGAGAAGACAGCCTTGCATTATTTATGGTAAGCGGTTTACCAGGACAAATCAAACATTTAAATCAAATTCTAGAAAAAATGTCCACCTTCTGTGACCTGAATTCAGTGCTGTCATGGATTCATATGACTTAGCCAAGGCAAAGGATTGAGATTTTGGAGCAAAATGTGCCAAAAGATGAAGTCAGGACAGAGTTCTGGCATCCATAGTCAAGGTCTTCTACGTTGCAAGAAGTGCTGGGAGGAATTTGTTTGTTCTTAACACTATTGTGTCTGTGTTTGCAGTGTTGTACGTATGTCAAGGGCAGAGTTAAAGCTGTATGGGTGAGCACTCTTACCAAGCAGATTTTAGGAAAAACATGCAACAGCATCCATAACCCTGCTGGAATTAATGCTTCTTGGTAGGTGGGAATGCACTTGTGACATGCATTAATTTGTTCAGCAACGAGTTCAGTGTACCTGCAAGATAAATTAGATGTCTTCCTCCATCACCCAGTGTTACGGGAAGCTGTTTTGCTGATCCAATGCAGAGAATGGAAACTTGGCTAACTTCGGGTCTGAGGGCCCAGACTAGAGAGTCCCATTAGCGGTCCTGCAACTGGCATGTTATTGTATGGTATTAGGGAAGACAAATGATGGCTGTGTTTGGGCAGATTGTTTCCATAATTTAAGGGAGAGAAAATCAGCTCATTGTTGATCCAGATTTTGTCATAAGTAATTTGAAAGTCCTCTGTGGGTTCAGCTGAAAGGCATTTGGAGTGAAGGAGAAAATGCACGTTGATGTATGTTGGATTTTGGTGAGAAAGTAGTGTTTTACAATCATCCTGGTCTCATGGGCTCACCTAATAAAGGGGTTCACAATTAATTGCAACTGTGGGGGGAGTTCAATCACTCTTTTCTAGCTCATTCTTTTAAAAAAAAAGTGATATAATTACATGTGCAGCAATAGTTCAGGCCAAAAGACTCCTTGAATGCCGTTTGGAGACATATCGTATCCAAATGCTGCCAATGTTAGCTAAAACTTTAGAAGCCTGAGCCAAACTGAAAGGCACAATTTTTCCTTCCTTCCTGCTTCTATTTTTCACTCTTTTCCTCATCACTACAACTAAAAGTAATGTGCCCTGCTTGCCTCATTTGCTAACTAAAGCATGTATACCTGCTTGTTAAGCTGTAATTTTAGCTTCACTTTGATTGATAGCTCAAGTAGGAAAGGTTTGAGTTTTCATCTTGTACAGACACATTCAGATTGCTTGGCAAGGCTGCTAGGTGCATTGCCTTTGTAGTCATCATGCAGACTAGAGCTTCCCCAGTGATTGAAAAAAGTTTAAATGAATTTAATTAATTTTGGATTCTTTCTCTTTTTTCCCCCCTTTTTTTAGGTAGCGCTTTAATAAAGCACTGGATGTTTTGGAATGGTGAATGCATACCTTCTGAGTGAAGTGCAGCCAGAGCTACAGCTGCAGCTCTCTTCCTATACGTGTTGTTCAATAGGCTTGTGGGAACTGATGGAGCAGACTGCTGGGACTGCCAGGCGGGACGGCTCTGCTGTTGTTACTGGCTTGGGCCCAGTTTAATACCTCGTTGTGTAGCTGAATGTAGGAGAGATGTCAGAGTGGTGTTACTAGAAAAATGCTGCTTTGGAATGGGACCCCTGAAAAACCATAATTATATTAATGTTTGTTCTAATTGTACACTCTGGAGCATCACGTTAATACCGGAAGAGGTTAAGACTTTTTATTTTTAATGGCTTCATGCCTACTTGCAGCTAGAGGGTCAAGTGCTTTGTCTGTCTGCTAGTCCATAAAGGGTCTGGACACATTGCCAACCGTGTGTACTACGGCCCATTGTGGGCTAGTGTACCAGGCATGGAACGTGCTTATGTGACTTCTAATGAAGTACTAATGGTGCTGCGACTGATGGCGTTTCTTCTTTGGTAGAAGTGTCAGGGACTGCTTTTTTTGGAGCAGAGCTGCCTTGAGTCGAATTCAGCCTGGATAGGTGTGGGGGACTGTTTGGGTATGAAATCTTCCTTTGTAAGAAAACTAGAAAAAAGCAGAGAGAAAGACGAAAGCCAAGTGGTCCAGACTGAGTCCGAAGCCAGTGTTCGCTTACTGGTGCTTCTGAATAACCAATGCAGAGCAACTCTGTCAGGACAAAAATGTCCCTGATGGGTCAGGGTAGTGCCCTATAGGTGACTGTGGCTAGTAGCAGATGCTTAGAGAAGGCACATCAATGTACATCCTTTCAGCAGTCAGAGGCTCTAACCTCAGCGTCTGGAGCATCACAGTCCGGCAAAATATGGATCTACCCTACATCAATGTATTTAATCTCTGGAACTCAACATAACTTCTCGCCACCACAACTTTTTGTGGCAATGAGCACTAGGACTCATACCATTCCTTTAGTCAGATATAGGAATGAGTTGCACATTTAATAGTTCATTGTATGAAAAAGTATTTTCTTTGGCTTTTTTTTAGACTTGGAATCAGAAAGTGTTACCAGACACTCAGTGTTTGTTTTACTAGTAGGATGATCTTTTTAAAATCAGCTTCTCCATTGGAGGCAGACTTCCACCCAGCTCTGCTGATGAGAAATCTCAATTCACTTGAGATAAAATTAGCTGGGAGATTGTAACCTCTTGTTAGCAATGTGGGTAGTAATATTCTCAGATGGTAAAACCAGATTTGGAAAAGAACATCTGCTCAAGCCTTATACTGTGAAAACCAGTTTTTAAAACAAAATAATCTTTGAATGACTTTCAGTGGACTAGTCCAGTTGAACTTAGGGAGCATCTCTCTGTTAGCAAGATTACTTTGTTGCATCTTGTTTTGGATTTGGTTAGGTTTTGTCCTCTTTGAGTATGCTACCTTTTTCTTTGGGTACACTTTGGTCCTCTCTGGGTACACAGCTGATGTCTCCTTGTGTGAGTCTTTAAATGTAACAGTCATGCAAGTAAATAAATCCTGGTAATAAGTGGGTGAAACCACAAGTCAGTTCATTTCCCTGCCCCCATTTCTTTGTAATCAGAAGATGAAGTCACTCCAGAAAATGCAGAGGAGGCTCTGCAATCCGTGGCATGCCGTGCCTTCAGTTAGCACACATTTTAAATCACAGTTCTAGAGCTTATTTATACAGTTAAATGTCATATGTTTAAAAATAATGAGTTTATTCAGAAGGAAAAGTTCTCCCAAAAGTGATTAATTGATGGAAGGAGACTCATTCCCAGTGTACCAGCCAGCTAGAATTATTCCAGGCCTTCTCTTGAAGTCAATTACCTGTTGGAAAATCTGTTCGCTCCACCAGCTTGGTCCAAGTTCAACAGCTAGAAATAATGAAGCAATGGTATATAGCAAGAGACAGTAAATTTTTCATAATTGCTTGTGCATCTCATTGTAACATGTCAATCACATTCTAAGACAAGAAACTGCTTTGGGAGCTTAAAGTTAAAAATAATAGGGGTTAGGCAAACATTGGCTTAGATGTTTTCCATAGTGAATCAGTTTACTTTTTGCTAAGGTGTACGAGCCTTCCTGAAAAAGCAAGTGACAGTGACATTCTTAAAACCACATGTAGGACTTAACACTCGGTATCGTTGTTGCTGGCTCTTCAGTGTCTTACCTCAGATTGAATTTAAGGTGAAAGAAAATGGCTGTGCCATAGAGTGCTATTACAGAATTGCAATTGCTGCTCTTCGAAGTCCTCACCTCAGCTTGCAGGCAGCTGTGAAGCACAGGCAGGCACACACGGATGCTCCGCTCTCCCAAGAAAGCTTCCTTATTGCTTCTGGCCTGATCTTTCAGCTAATACATTCGTCTCGGCCTCAAACGAGCAGGATCAGATGAACTATAACCACAGTGAACGGCTTTGCTGGACTGTGACTGCAGCTCAATATCCCTCTCAATTTAGTTTTGCTCTTTAATCCCAACTTCCAGAGTTTCATAATGGAGTTATAAAAACACATTTCACAGTGAAACTTGGCAAAGAGACAGCGAAGAAATGATTTTCCCTAGTAATTTTAAACGCATCAGTACAGTCACTGTTAAGATCTTCTAAGAAACTGAGGATGGGGGAATAACATTTGAAAATTGTTATTATTGTATTTGAAAAGCCTGATGTCTCATGATCATGCTGATGGGGAGATGTCATTTGTCTTTTGTTCATAAAAAGATCTGAGATCCAATAATTTCAAAATATTAATGACATGCTACATAAGCATCAAGTGAATATATTGACTGGGGCTGGAACTGCTCTTTTCTAGTAGATTCATAACATGTCTTGTCTAGTAAAAAGAAAAAAAAAATCTAATTGCAGATATTTATACAATTGACAGACCAGAAGGGCTCCGGTGGAGTTGCTCTTCTCTCTGAAGTAAATGAAATGCACTTGTAAAACTTTTTAATTACAAACTCACCCAAGGAACGGTTTTGATCTTCAGGGTAAGTACTGAAAGATTTATAGGAAATGTGCTGAAAGTTTTTTTTTTTCTTTTTTCTTTTTTTCCTTTTTGTTTACATAAGTACTGAATTTCTGACACAAGCTACCAACAGTTCAGCCAGGAAATTCAAAGCTATGCTTGACCGTGTGTTATCAGCTCATTGTCATGGTTTGTCTTTCCACTTAAAAAAGTAAAAGCCACATCAGGCATAAAGTAACTTTCTTTAAGTTGTACCATGAGGTTATTTGAGAGATGTTTTCAATATTAATTTGGGGGGTAGGGGCAAATAGACCAATTATGTTTTCTAGCTTTCCTTTGGAGGAGAAAGGTCCTGTAGTGATACAATGTTAAGTAAAGCTATCCCTAATTGAGAGTGTGTGTGTGGCAACGAAAAGGAGGTGAAAATATGCCAGAGAAGAGGTGGTAGCTGAGATGCAGCTGTTGGTTTGGAAAAGCATCAACTGGGAGCCAGTGGGGCCTGAGCTGGCAGTGCAGGGAACAGTTGGAAGCGGAGGGAGGTTCATACATATTTAATCTCTTCAGAGGACCAAAATCCTCACTTTTGCTCGGGGACATACAGAATAATTTCATTCTCTTCTGTGGAACTACTCCTCCTTCATGCTTCTCCTAAGATCAGAATCCAGCCCTGTGTGACAAAGATGTTTGTTTTGAGATATTTTTAACTTGTGTTAAAAAAAAAAAAAGGTGCCAATTTTTGTTTTCTGGTTGTGCCTGTAAGATTGGAAGAGCCCTACTGATTCACACTGCGGTGATGCACAGCAGCGTTTGTTTGTATTCTGAGGAGGGGGAAGAGAAACAATCACACACTGAATGGAAAACATGCTTAATGAATCCACATACATTAATTTGCCACCAATAGAGATGCTTAGTAACAAAATGGATCATTACTCACGCAAAGATGATGACTAAAACCCATAAAATCCATGTTCTCTGCAGTAAGCATCAAATGAGACAATGCCATGCAGATCTCTGTGATTTATGGCGCTCCATTATATTGTCTTCTAGCCTTGTACCTGATGAGAATGGAAAGACCCAAGAAATGGCAAAGCCTCCTTCTGTTTCATCTGCCCAATATTTTGCTATTGTTTGAAAGAAGATTTCTTGGGCAGATGTTATTTGTTTTGTAGCCATGTCAGTCTTAAAGTATGCAAGAAATATACAACGAAGACCAGCAGTGGAAAAAAAAAGACTACAGAATACACTTGAATATACAACTTATTATTTTTAACCGCTTTTCCAAAAGGACTGGGCTTTTAATAATAGTCTGTTTTCATAAAGCATCTCTCAGATGCGGACTTCAAAATGTGGTAGACAAATTGTCTCAACATGCCTGTGGGATAGGTAAGTGCTATTAATCCCTTTTTACAGAGAAGCAAAGCTGAACATCAGAGAGCTGAGAACACTGTTTCCCAGCTTTGGCATTACATAAGGACTGTCAAAGCAAAGACTATTGTGTTAAATTCCACCCCCTAAATCCAGTTTCATCTTTTGCCTTTACAGCAGAAGATTTGGTGAACTTCATGTTTTCTGCTCCCGAGATGTGCAACATGTATCTGAAGGTATTTGTAAGCTCCTAAGTTAAATATTTCTTAAATATGTCGGGATGGTTGTAGCCTTTCATAGGGTTCCTTGGCCTGAAACTGTTTAAGCTACCACCGTGTTGCTCGTCTAAGTTAACAGAGTGTGGGCAAACTCCTCAAGAATGTACAGCCCTATTAATGTTAGTGGGGTGTTTAAATATCACAGGCATGATAGGTATTGATTCCTGGGCAGGAGGTAGTCAGCAGCCTTACTTCAGCCGGGTTTTCCAACAGATACTTCTGAAATGCAAGGGACTAGTAAGAAAGTTCAGTTCATGATGAAAAGAGAAACCATGGCAGCCTATGAAGGCTAGAAGTCTAAAAGCAGTTTTCAGTCTTACTAAATCTTAGTTCTTGTAGAAAATTGCCTATATTAATAATTATTTTCTTTGCCCACGCTTCACTCTTCTGTAGGGATGAACAGAGAAGCTGGGCAACGGGACACAGTAGTTTTGAGTGTTCGTTCTCCAATTCTGGATGCCTAAAAAAAGAAACTCAACTTGTTGCAAGTTAGTGGGAGGAGTTGCCTTGTCTTCAGGAGCTGTCAAGAAGCACTTGAGAAGGCAAAGAAAGAATAAGTTGAGTTAAGTTTGAGTGTGTAGTCTCTTTCATGACTAGTCTAGGTCTCTCTAGCACTTTTTAGGAGCTGTGTAGTTCCTTCCAAAGTATGCTGAAGCAAAGGCACCAGAAATACAAAGGTGAGCCATTAGCTCATTAATACCACCAGGAGAAAATAAAAGAATTAGCAAACTCTGTGATGGGCAGCCACAGCCAAACCAAATACCACCTCTGTGGAATGACATGTGCTGCAAACACCAACAGCCTGTGATAATATGACCTTTAAAAAAAATGTAAGTTTCATAAATGGAAAAATGAACTGAAGAGGCTGCTGGTAAAGTTTTCAAGAAGCCGAACTGCTCAACTACACATTAACATCGCACAAACTTTGCCAGATGAGCCAGGAGGCAACACTGGCAGGGGCTGCACATTTTCCTTTTTATATAAACCTGCAGAAAAGCCGCGGGGAATGCCCGCTGTAGGACATGGAATAGATTTTTCTGGTGCTTGTCAAAATTGCTTTTTACAGTATTACATTGCCTTTGGTGCCAGCCCCAACTGTCGGCAGCCGGTCCAGTTGCAGTGCTGGTGTTTGCCACCACAGGATGTAGGAACGGGCGGAAAAGCCCAGCGAGGGAAATGGAGGTGGGCTCGTGGGCTCGTGGAAAACAGGCAGCAGGAGGGGAGAGCAGCCCGCCGGCCTTTGCTGCGGAGAGGGTTATCTTATCCAGGCACATCTCAGGTGGGCAAGTGAATAGAGGCAAGGCACAGGCAATGGGGTTTTGGGGAAGGAGGAAATAAGCAATGTGGCAACGTTCAACGTGTGGTTTCGCCATGCCCGCCTGCGAGGCCGGGGGCTTTGCACGCAGGAGCAGGGACCGCAAGCACAGCGGCTGCAACGTCGCTCCAACAAGCTGTGATAAATGCCAGCTTTGTTAGCGTGCGTGGCAAGTTACCAGGAGCTCAGCGAATTCCTGCGCTTGGAGAGCCTCGCGCTGGGAAGGAAAAATGAACTGTGAAGTAATAATGATAATAACAGGATTCAATGAGGCAGACGTAATCCACATTTCTTCAGCTGACCCTGGCTTGCAGCACTAACGATGCTTGACAGAATTGTATTCACAGGGATCTTTTCAAAAGTTCATTTCGCCACTCGAGCTGTGGTGTGGCTCAGAGTGATCTACAGCTAAAATACAGCCTTCTTTTTGCAGAAGTCATATTTACAGAGTACTTAAGTGAGACAAGTATCTCGAAACAATTGTCCATGAGAATTAGCAGTTTGGGGAGGGGCTTCCCACTCATTTATAAAACCTCTGAGTACATGTTTGCTCCTCTGGCTTATTGTCAAGAAACCTCGGTAGTGCTGAGCTTCATGCAAATATGTATTTGTGGCAAGCCCACTGGAGCCAGAGAATAGCAAATATTGACCGTCTTGTGTCAATAGAAAAGCAAGTGCAAAACTGGCTGTGGGCAGATCAAATTTCATTTTCAAAATAAACATTTGGTGTGTTCTTTCTGCTTTCAGCTCAACTCGAGGTGTTGATGCTAAGAGGCTGAAATCCCTCCTGCTGCAGTTGGCCTCTGAGCAAGACATTGTTGACATGTCATATTCTCTGGGATGCTCAGGATTCAGACAGGCACTGCACACATTTCTTCTTCTGACCCGCAATGCCATCTCTGAAACCATCTCATGCAACTTCTTTGGGGCACATTCCTGTACCGTTTGGATAGTCTGGAAAACACCCTGCAGGGCTTGGGCACCTCTGAAGGCGATCGAGAGCTTGCAGATTCACTGCATTTCACTACAGCCTTTGGACAAGAAATGTCTGCAAGCTGCAGTGAAATCACTGTTATTTCAGTAAAATGCAAGCAGAAGTATTGTAAAAGTAAAGCAAGTAAAAAGTAAAACAAGTAAAACACAAGCAGAAGTATTGTTTGACAGCATGCACAGTAGGAAAAACAGTCCCAGGTATTCATGGGAGACTTAAATGGAAAAAAAGTACACGTGCTTGGACCTTTGAGAATTCATCTCGACGTGCTGCCTGCTGCCTGACTGGTGCTCTCCTGACTCACCCCTCTCTGGGGTCTTTGCCTATCTTCCCCAGCTGTGGCCACAGCTCTCCAACAATCTCTGCTGGCATTAGCTGTCACCACAAGGAGCAATCCTACCACCTTCCTGCCCTTACCCACAGAGTCCTGCCCTGCCAGCTCCTCCACCGTGGCCTTGGACATACTGGTGGGATTGTGCAGTGGTGAGGGTTAGACCAGCTATCCATGATGAGACTTATCTTTATTTTTTGCTCTTGTCAGGTTATCTTTCACTGGATCACTTCTTCCACCCTGTGAACTGCGAGGCTGCAGGAATACTTGGGTTGGCACCAGCAAAAAGGCAGGTAAGGGGCAGGAATGTGGTGGCCGCTGGGCTGGGGAGGGATCACTGGTGCATCCTGGCTTAGAGTCTCTCTGAAATCATGGCCTCACTGTGAGTGTTTCTGCCTGAAGCATCTCCTTGTTTGGAGCCGAATATTTGGTGTCCGTCCATCAACAGAGATACTTGATACAATTGTCTAAATGAGTTAGATGCGTGTAATCCCTGACTAGCTCTTGACTGAGAGCAGACATGACAGTGATTAGCCACTTTGGGACAGCTTCTCGTCTGGGGAAAGATGGATATGGATATGATATGATATGATATGATATGATATGATATGATATGATATGATATGATATGATATGATATGATATGATATGATATGATAGACGGAAATCTCAGAGGTGTGGGAGCCAGCTGCAGGGTGAGGTTCAAACTAAACACGGGGCTTGAACCCTCTGCCTAATCCCAGAGACCTTCCCCTCCAAATAAATGTGAAGTTCACTGGCAGCTGCCAAGTGCTGAAGCTTGCACAGAGTTATACTGCTGTCTGCTGAGCAGTGTATGTACAAACACAAGCATCAAATCCTTGCAAGATATAAATTACACTTCACCACACCACATATAATTTAATTGCCAGTCACTTAACTGGCACATCTTTAAATGCTCACTTTGTTTTCCTACTGGACAAAGGCACTGCATTGATTTTTACTATATAATTATAAAAGGCCAAGGCAAGTTATTTTTCTAGATGATCTTTCCGTGGGTAGCTGAAGTCACATGGGCTCCTAAATCCTGTTCTTGTGGAAATCTGGTAAATCTGCTTTAGTTTTTGCCATCTAGACAGTACCCACCAACATCATAGTCAAGATTTGCCAGTGAAGTCTAGGGAACTGCGATGTGGACCGCAACTTTCTTTTCTCCTGGGAAAACATGTATGCTTTGAACCTAAAAGGTGAAAAAAAAAATATTAAGGGTAGTGTGAAGATGGCAATTTCATCTGTTTCCACGTAAAGTGATTGACCACAATAAGATTTGATCAGAAACAGAGGTACCCTAGCATTTTGTTTCAAAAGTGTTGGATTCACAGAGCCTGTCAGGAAAGATCTGAGGTGGAGTTTTTCAGGAATCGCAGCCCTGGGGAAGCTTGTTCAGGTTCACAGCAAATTAGCAGATGCACATGTCTGCTCTGTTTCCCCAAATCAGGCATGCTGGGCAGCTAGTGGGGTAACGGCTCATACAAGGCAATGCAAGTGGAGGTCTAAACTAGCAATAACCTCTCCAACAACAGAATTTATATGCACAGAGAGGCAAATGCATCTCGGTGACATATGCGTTGTTGGGGCTTTGGAAAATAAATATGAAATGCCCAGAGCATGTGAAATGGAACAAGATGTGCAGGAATTTCCAGGTACATAACTTTTTCTATTTTAAATGAGTCAAAATGAAAAGGCAAATGCTGACCTGAAGGATGCTGCTGGATAAATGGAATACTAAAAAAATAGGGAGGTCACAGGGAATTAAATCAAAATCCATAACCCGTGTTGCTATAACAAAGAAAACAGACCTGAATATTTGTTGAAAAAAACACTCATTTTCTTCTTTCTTTGCACAGATTCAGCTAATGAGTGGCTCAGCCTTATCTAAGAGAAGTCTGGATGGGGCATAATAAACGTGAGTCACTGTAGCAAATTTTCAGATTTTCCTTGGATCTTTGTTTTGGGAAAAGGAAAGGGATAGGGAAAGACTTGCATCAAAATTCATATAGCTATAAATACGAATGAGATTATGCAAACCTCAAGGAAATGTCATTTGCTTCCCTTTGCATAAATGGGTGGTAAAAGCGTATACAAGGCAGTGTTCACAGGAGAAGCAAAGTGTAAGACTATGGTAAAAAGAAAAGACCAGAAATACTACAGACATGAGATTTGTGAAGATACAACAACTAGACAGTGAGTTTCATTGCTTCAGCCATTTGGAAAACTATTGATTCTGCAGTTTTTCAGTGTCTGATGCGCACAGAGACCAGGTGTGTTTGGGGATGCCATTCCCCAGGCGGGCAGACCTGTGCTGGGCAACCTTTGTGCTCTGCTGGAATAGCCACCCGTGTCTGAAAGCTGAGTAGTAAAACTAATGCTCCACACCAAAGCGTATTTTATGGAGCCAGGACAGACACTGAATTTATATTGCTTTTGAAGTTTGTTTATCTATCTATGCTTTGGAGGGTGACCACTCTCTTGTTTCTTTTGTTCTAGTGCTCTCCAATTAATCAGTTTTCCTTTTCTTTCCAGTCCCCATGTCTGCTGGGACTGGGAATCTCTCTTTATATTGGAAAATAATCATAAAATCTCTTTATATTGGAAAATAATCATAAAATGGCTTGGGCTGCAGCTGAGCCGTTCCCTAAAGTTTGTTGTAAAGCAAAGAAAACCCCAACAAACCAAATCCAAAAAAGCGAGGGACCTTTAGAGTGTCTCCTGACTGTCCAGCTATCGCAAGTCTGTTCCCCTTGAAATGGCTGACTCCCACTGAGTTTAACGTCAAATGTATTTAATAAATGAATAAATGTTACTTTTATGTCTCAAAGCTGATGCCAAGTTTTACTTGTTTTCTACTGAAAAACAGTTTCCTAGTGCCAAATGGCTGGTGCTTTTGTCTTTGCTCACCTCACATATTAAAAATGATGGTCTTATTTTCCAGGAGAGCTGGCTGCACCCCTACTGAGTACTTCTCAGGATCAGGACTGCTGGGACTCTGCACAAGTCACATCAAATCAAAATTCTTTGTCAGAAAACAGCTCTGGAAAGGCAATATCAAATCCAACCATTATGAAGATAAACACCTGGCAACAAAATTAGAGAGGAGAGGGTAGCAGTTAAACGGGAAGCACCAGCTGGAGGATCCTGGAACAGGCTTCACTCTTGCTTTTCATTTGCTTTCTGACGCTGAAGAGCAAATGAAGAAGAGACTGGTAAAAGTAAGTTCCTAGAAAGATGTTCAAGTTCCAGATGGCTGATACCACCCAGGCACCAGCTGTGAGGAGGTAATAAATTCTGCTTTTAAAAAGAAATAGGCAGTGCCAAGCTGCTATTGCTGCACTTGGGGGTTTTGTGTCTGCTGAATTCAGCTGGTTTTAAGGGCCACATGCATCCAGGGTCTGTACAGTCCCTGGTATGAGGATCCTCCTTCAGACTATGTAGCATGTACCAAAAGAAATGTTATTTTGGTAGGAGTTAAACCTTTGCCAAGCAGTACCAAGGAGTAGCCGTAAGTCATTTGGGCACTGGATGTGTTTTCCCTGGAGGCAAGAGCTCACAACACTTCAAGAGAATCCACAGCAGTCTCCACAAGGTGAGAGATTGTTTTATCCAGATTTCACCTCATTTTAAACAACTGCAGTTGTTGCTTTTTTTTTTTTAAATATATATTGACAAACTGTACTGATCATGATGTATAGGGACATCCTATCCTTTGGATGTTAGTGTATGGAGGCAAGGAGCAGGGAAGTGGGGGACTGGGGAGCAGGCAGGAGCTGTTTTTGCAGAAGCATCTGGCCATGGCTCAGGGAGGTGCGTGCAGAGGGAGGTGGGATGGGTGCAGTGAACCACGTCAGCTGTGGCACAGGGGAGAGGAGACATCAGAAGCAGAGATCATGACATCTGGTAGGCTGGACTGGGAATGGCTGCAATTTCAACAGCTGAGAGTCCTTATTGCTCAAAAGCAACACCTTAACTCTGGCCATCAGGCATCAGAAAGATGAAGGAGGTGGCATTCAGGTCCCTCTCAGCTAATAAAAGGTTTTGGACAGCCTTTAGCTCACAGTGGACAGAACAATCTACCCCTGATGCTGCTGAACCATAAGGAGTCTGTGTTTAGGTGCTAGTTGGACCCGTACCTCCAGGTGACTTCATCTGGAGACTGAGCTACACACTCAGTGCCAGCTGTGCACAGCTGTGCCAAGGCTCCTACATCTTGTGGATGCATTCAGACCAGTGTGTGCAAGTACCTGGTGACACAAATGGTGACACAGGAGATGAATGCAACAGCTAAGCACACACACTCCTATGCAATTGCCCGTGAATGGGTCTCTCTGTCTTGTATCTTTATCAACCATGGCTCTGCTGGAGGAAGCCAGGTCTCTCCAAGTTCCTAGATTTGCTAATATTGAGTCGCTACAAGACTATTTCATGCTACAAAAGGATCAAAGATATGGGACAGACTGAAAGCAGAGCAGCTGAGATGACTGAGATTGTGAGGTTCCCTTGCTGCTGCTGCTGTTGCTGTTGTCACAAAAAGTGCAAACTAGCTACTGCTTGAGAGGACACGTTTCTGCCACCCTGGCCAGGTCATATTGGGCCTGAAAAAAAGTGAGTTTTTGAAGAATTACACATCACATAGAGTAGAACTTGCCCTGTTGTTCTTTTAAAAAAAGTTTTCTTTATTGTTCCCTAAATGAAGTAATTAATTTCAGGGTTTTCAAAACAAAACTTGGCCTTTCCATTATGACACAGTACTGTTAAGCATAGAGATTCATACTCCCCCCACTGCTGTTTTGTTTTTTTTTTTAAGAAAAGTAGTTAAAAGCATTTGTAAGTCTAACCCTTTTCATTTTAATTTGAACTAAATGTTTCAGGCTGAGCTGAAATAATATCTTGCTTTGCTTTTTGAATTGTTTGGCAAAGTATTTTTTCTTCAATTCCCCTCTGCCTTTGGTTGGAAACTTAAAGTTAACAGTATTTGCCAGCTTTAAGTGAAAATGAGCAAATATTCCTTAGTCATTGGGCGAGATCTTTAACTGGCTTTGAGCATTATAATCATACTGAAGTCAAAGGAATCAGACTGATTTATACCAGATGGTTATCTGGACCTCCAAAGGGAATGAAATAAGTATCATGGATTAAATTTACCATCAATACAAGAAGATCTGTTTGCATTAGCAAGATTACATCTGTGCTTCCTCATAGACAAATTTTTGTCCAAGTCTCCACTACTAATGTTGTCATCTTCATGCTGCAGATTGCGGCTCAAACTCGCAATAGAAGCCCAGGAGGTTTTTGTTGGAGTGATCCTTTGGGCCCAAGATTTGCACCAGTGTCCATGTGACCCTGGATTTTAAGTCGTTTGCTCTCATCTGTTCATTTTGTGTTTGTGCCAGAAATGTGTATGAAGACCAGAATGAACAAAATGAATGGGAAGATAATTGTTTTGGTTGATTTTTTTTTTTTTTGAAGGATGGACACAATAGTAAAGAAAAATAATTTTTTGCCAAAGGAAGTTTATATAACAGGAGTACTTTGTATGGCCACCAGAATGACCACTATTATGAACAAACTGGTGGGGAAAGAATTCCTGAACTTATTGCTTTCATATAAGCAAAGAAACTGTTGCAGCTTGGAAAATGAAACCTGTGATTTATGAGCATGAAGGACTTGGAGTCAATATTTTGTTTTCCTTAGTTATTCAATAATGACTTTGACAGTTCCTCTGGATTTGAGGAGATACAGATTTTGAGGCTGGCAGGATGCAATGGACTAGCTGATTTTCAAAGCTGTCACTGATCTTTGATTGATATCTTCTGTATTTTCCTTTTTGGACCAGTTAGTACCATCAAGCTCTTGCCTGTCTTGACTCGGTATGCAGCAGCCTGTCTCCAGGATAACTCCAGGATGGCTTGTCCTACACCATCTAGAAGGGGCCACGGCCATGCTTCTGTCTTGCCCTGTTATGAGTGAGTTTTAAAACCTAGAAGGAAATTAGAGTTGTGCCCAGACCCTGTACTGGGGCACATGTTGAGCCCCATGCTCTCTTCCTAAACTTCGGTTGAATCTGTATTTGTAGCAGATGAGGCACACAATTTGTGTCACTTTGAGTTCGTGGTACTGGTGAGGATGGTTCTTGCCTGTTTGAGTAGCACAAGCCTTTCTTTCACTGCACCATTCAGCCCTTTTCTGAATCTGTATCGGTTATTTACATGCTTGAAATGACTTAACATGACAAGCACAGTGGAAACTGTCAAGGATGTATAATTTGCTGTGAATTATTTCAAATCAGAGAAGAAAGTGAAGAATGAGGACTCTGGCTGTAGTATCAGCATGGTCTCCATGTGTCTGTGTGAATTTCATGGACAAATCCCTTCATAAAGACAAAGTCCTGTGCTGCACTGAGGATCCCTTATCGCTTCCCCTCCAAGAAGCATGGTATAAGTCCTTTTAGCAGGGTAAAAGGCTTCCTTCTTCCTTTTCACATGGAAGCATCCTTGTGTTTTCAGGCATCCATGAAACAAGTGTAATCACGCTTGCCTGTCTTCCAGGGAGATTCTCCTGCGAAAAGAACCAACTGTAGCATAGTTATAGCATATAGCTATATAGCTGGTGTAGAAAAGTGGGTGAAGAGTTTTGAGGCAGATTTTATTTGAACATTTTGGAGCTGTGTTTGTTAAAGATAATGACAACTTTTTGAAGCACACAGCAAAAATAAGAAGGCTTTGGGGTCTCGTTGTTGTTGCTGTTCCTGGAGTGCTGCTGCTTCCTTATTCCTAGCGAATGACAAAGCCAGCTGGCATAAATATCCTTCTCATCCCAGTTTTTTTCTTTTTTTTTTTTTCCCATTTCCTCATTTCTCTATACCATCCATCTACAATGTGCAAACTGAGTAATCAGACTTTACCAAGGCAAACCGGAGATTGAAAGGCAGCTCTGCAGGCTTTGGAATTATTTAGCGTTAAGCTGTTATCAGGGTATGTTTTTAAAAAAGAGTGTTTTCCTAACAGGCCTGGTACATAAAGAATTTCTGGATGAATATGTAAATTCCTGCAGGGAGATGTTGATCCTTTATCTCATGTTTGTTTTATCTGCTCCCTACCAGAGCATATTGCTGGTATGTAAGTAGATTGGTGTCATATGGCCCCAGACAGTTGCTTCATAGAGGAGTTCTACAGCTCCTTGATAGGGAGATTGTATTTATGTATTTCTTATAACATCTGTCCTCCTTGTCATTTGTTTGAGGAAGGTTGGTTTACCTGTAAAGCCACTTACACAAGTACTATTTTTTCACCTGCCAAATTCTTCAACTATATTAACAGTATGAAGGAGGCCAAATTTTCTCATATTCACTCTCTTCTCTTAGGTAAAGCACTCACTGAGATACAGGAAATACTGATGCAAACCTGGAGCAACTGGTGATGTTTTCATAGTAACACAAATTTTGAAAAATGGATACAAGAAGTGCAACATTATTCTGCCTTGTCACCTTGCTTAAAAATCAGCAAGAAGAATATAAGACGAGGGAACACTGCTTCCAGTGGGATGGGCAGCAGCAGTTTTCCTGTGGGCATGGATAACTCTGATTTTAGAAACCAATGCTCAACCCCTACTTGTGATCAAGAGTATTCTCCAGAGCATGCAGGAGAAAAAAATGCTTTTCTTAATTTTACTGGTTAACCGGTTGTGCTTGTGTTATGGTCTCCCCCCAGGAAGGGCAGAGTATCCCCAGAGGACTGGCATATCTGTACCTCCCAAAGGAGGATTTTGGGCAAGTGATGGCAGCATGGTCTCCAGCCTCATAGCTTCTCCTCCTTGAAAAGATCTTCGGATGCTACTTTTCAGGTAAAAGACTGCCTTGTTCAGTTTGTGCTGAATGAGGCTTCAAGTAGAAAACATCAGAGTGATACTTTGATGGCGACAGTGACAAAAAGACAAAAGACACTCTATAAAATGCCAGTAAAATTGTCTGGTGGGGGCAAAGTGATTCTGGCTTGCTACAAATGTAATATTTTGCTTATTTTGCTGTGCCACTTCTCTGCCTGCTGGCTCTCTGGGTCCCATGGGAAGCCACAGCCATCACAGGAGGTCCCTGAATGCCTGGGCCTGGGGCTGATCCTGATCCGCGAAGCAAAGGGAGCCGAAGGGCTTTGCAAGGTGTGCACCCCCTGGCCTCCATCCTGCTGAGGTCAGGGGAAATTACGTCCATGGCAGGAAGACTGGATCTTACTGTGTTTCAGAGCGGGTATCTTGTACAATTATTGCCTTATGGAAACTCACCTTATTCAGTGTTCTGCTGTGTGTGCCAGTTAACCTAAGGCTTGTTTTTGACAGGGGATACTCGCTTGTACAAGTCCCACTACCTTTCTGTTCTACATGGCTAATTTCACAAAAGAGAGCTTCTTAGGCATCAATAGCATTTTTTAAGAAGATACTGACAAAGAAAAATAATAAAATATAATTAAATATCATAGAATGCCTTCCCAGTATCCTGCAGCAATGCAGACACAATCTTGGGAGTTAAAGTTATGTATTTTTAATTGCATCTTCTAGCTGAGAGGCACTGGGATCTTCAGTACAATTCCTTTCAAGGTGACTTTTGCACAGTTGTGTTGTCTAAACAAGCCCCGGTGTCACTGTTAATAAGGGTACACACTGGAAAAATAGTATCACCTATGTTAGGTCTGCTGGCACCCTGTAAAACTGCAGTGGCTGGGAAGGTGTTAGTGTAGCTGTGGAATGAAACTTTTCTCCCATGGAAGGCACTGGTATAGTTCCTACTGTGCTCAAATTAGCCAGGGCTTCCTCATTGAGGAGCATGAGATGAGCATCACAAGTCATGGCTGCAGTTCTCCCCTTGCGTCATGCAATTTAAATACTGTGCTTGTTACTGTCCTGTTGTCTGTGACCAGAAAACCACCTAAAAAGTTCCTGGGCATAAAATTAATATGTTGTTTGCTCCAGAGTCTATCATACAATCTTAAAGACTGATATGGAAGCAGGACTAGTCTTCTCTATTAAATGATTTTACACACCAAAACTACCTCAGAGCTGGTGTGTGCCAGGTAGGAAGCCTGGTTTTCCTCAGCTGCTGGTTTTGGCCAGCCATTCACCTCTAAGGAAGGCCAGTGGCTATGGAGAGGTTACCAAATCAGAACAGTACCTTCCCATGCCTTGTATTCCCATCGACAGAAAAAAGTTAGTATCGGGAAAAGTTTTTGCCCCACAGAATCCTGCCTGCTCTCCGAGATGGTTGCCAGCTGATGGCTGCTTCAGGAGCCGCTGTGAAATAAATCGGTGATTATAGTTCAGTTCCTGTTGACAGGCGTCCACCTTACAACCTCCGCAGCTGGCAGCCTTGGTGGCAGGCACAGCAGAGAGGTCCAGGGCTGAAGGAGCAGGAAAAATAAACAGTGCTCTCATAACAGGATGTGACCGCCCTGCTTCCATGATTCATATCCTGAGCAGCATCCCCTGGAGCGGTGCAGCCCAGCGACCAGGTCCTTGGCCCACTGGTTGCTCTCTGAGGTCCAGAAGACTTGCTGATATTACTGCTGTTTACGAGGAAACGGCTTTTGGCCTGGTTCTTCAGGAACTCCTGCTGCTGGCTCTCCCGTGAGATGAAAATTTCAGCCCTGGCGAAGGCTCTCAAAGGGGCTTTGTAGTGCTGCCGGCGTTACCTGGGATTTTGATGTAAAAGTCATTTAAAGTTGGAGGCTGCTTCATCTTACAGTATTTCCTGTAGAGCTGGTCTGAGCATTCATCGAGGAGAAATATGGTGAGGTTTCTGGTGACATGTTCATCCAGTGTCCACCTGCCCACTGTGCAAATGTCTTCTTCCCCCTGTGCTGCCTTCTCCCTCAGCTTTTCAGTCAGCTGTGGCATTTTCTGGCTGCTGAATCATTCAGGAGGTTTGTTGTGGTGCATTTGGGATGGTACACCTCTGGGACCGCTGGGCTCCCGTCTAGCCCCCTGACACGTCTTGCTTTCCTTTCCAGCACCTGGGTGCCTTCCAGCTAGATTTAGGCTCCTTCTGAACAACCAGAAAATTTCCAGCTGCTACTACGCAAATGTGTCTGCCGTCTCCATGTTCTTCTTGAATAATTGTTCTCACTATTTACAACCCAGGGAATGTGCTGAGAAACAGGACAGCGGAAGATACTTGTAATTGATGTCTGTGGAAGATGAGTGTTTATGGTATACTCTCAGTGTCAGAAAGAAGCAACTTTCTCTGACGCATACTTACACAAACTCAAGCTCTGAAAACATACAGCTTCTCCTTCCCAGGTCTCTGCAACCTGGGAAATTGTGGATTCATCCATTTCCTTGAACATAAATAATATTATGGCTATTTTTCTAATTCACTGCTCCTTTTTGAAAGACTCCTTTTTCACTCTCCTTTCAGAAAGACCAAACCCTTGCAGCTCCCGAGAGATTCCTTTGCACCTGACAACAGTTTTTATAGCCTGTTTCCTTTTCCATAGCTAAGTTTAGCTCTTGATTTTCCTCTGTCTTATCCCTCAAGCAGGTCTCACAAGTAGTTAAGCTGTTTGTGTTTTCTTCCTGCCTGCATCAAGAAGTTTGTAGAAATAGAGTGCAAGTTTTTATAACGGATTGGTAGGAAAAATATCAAAAGATAAAAGAAAAACAAAAGTCCTTTCTGAAGCTACTGTGCCATTGAAATACTCATGGCAGAAGGTGACTTTGCTGAGGTTGAGTTTATTCATCATTGCAGAAATCTCCGCAAGAACTTGAATTTCTCACATATCTCATGCGAGCTCTGTTCCCAACCAGTCCCACGTTGCTGACCTGTATTCATATCATTGTGGTGTCTGTGCGCACCGAAGATCTGCAAATAGCCAACAAGAAGGCAGACCTACCTTCAACATTTCACAGTCTGAATATATGACAAGGTGTAGCAGTCAGTGGAACTAGCAGCTGTGGAAAGACTAAACTGACCATAAGAGAGCTAGAGGCAGCAAGGGAGTAGAAATCAAAGGGGTTGACTGTCAGTCACGGCTGACCTTGACATGTGTCCGTTCCTTCCCCGTAGGCAATTTTTTGCAAGAGAAGCAGCAGAGAGGAAGATTTGAGGAACACTGCTTTGAGGGGTGCCAGCTGGTGCCCCGGCATGTTGGGAACGGATGGAGGTGCTGGTGCATGAGAGCAGGAGGTGACTGTTCGCTTCCGGAGCATTTGGCAGGGCTATAACCCAAACCAGTGAGGCTGCAATGGTGATTTTCACAGTCTCTGAAGGGCTGTGGGGTCTGCCTAGGCCACTGGGGGAGGCTAGGGCCCTTTAAAGGTGATTGCATCTGCAAAACCAAATAATGGGACAAATTTTAGGGTCACAAAAAGTTCAAGAACTCCTCAGCGTGATTGTATGGCATGGGTTGAAAAAAAAACCTGCCTGGAGCAGAGCAGCAGATCAAAAAAATATTTGAGATCTCCCAGCAGTATCATATCTCAGATAATCTTTTTCTGTGACATTAATTTCCTTGGGCAGAAGATTAAGCACTTTTAAATGAATTATAGTGATTTTAGTTTCTGCTGTCCTTGCATATTGCTGCAATTATCAGTGCAGTCTCTCCATTGGCCTGCTGCCATCACAGAGCCAAAAAGGTTAATAACGGTTCAACCCCCAAAATTGCTAGATCAGTGTATGTGTGTTATATGTCAGTATCCCATAGAATGAGCACCTCTGATATTTAGATGAAATTGTTTTCATCCCTCTGCTCAAACAAGGTCTGCTCAACGCTTATCTGATCATGGAACAGATCCTCCTAGAAGCTATGCCAAGGCACATGGCTTCACCAAGGGCAAGTCCTACCTAACCAACCCAGTGGCCTTCTATGATGGAGTGACTACATCTATGGACAAGGGAAGAGTGATGTTGTCTATCAGGACTTCTGTGAGGCCTTTGACATGGTCCCCCACAATATCCTTCTCTCTAAATTGGAGAGATAGGGATTTGATGGGTGGACTGTTTGATGGATGAGGAATTGGTTGGATGGTCACATCCAGAGGGTTGTGGTCAATGGATTAATGTCCACATGGAGACTGGTGACAAGTGGTGTCCCTCAGGGGTCTGTACTGGGACCAGTTCTGTTCAATATCTTCATCAATGACATACACAGTGGGATCAAGTGCACCCTCAACAAGTTTGTGGACAACACCAAGCTGTGTGGTGCAGTTGACACGCCTGAGGGACGGGGTGCCATCCAGAGGGACCTGGACAAGCTCAAGAATTGGTACCATGTGAACATCGTGAGGTTCAACAAGGCCAAGTGTAGGGTCCTGTACCTGGGTTGGGGCAACCCCCAGTATCAATACACCTGGCTGGGGATGAAGGGATTGAGAGTAGCCTGCTGAGAAGGGCTTGGGTGTACTGGTGGATGAAAAGCTGGACATGAGCCAACAACAAGCCCTCGCAGCCCAGAAGGCCAACCATATCCTGGGCTGCATCAAAAGAAGCATGGCCAGCAGGTTCAAGGAGGTGATTCTACTGCTCTACTCTGCTCTTGTGAGACCCCACAAGAAGGAGAAGAGAAGGCTCTGGGGAGACCTTATAGTGGCCTTTGAGTACTTAAAGGGGGCTTACAGGAAAGATGGGGACAAACTTTTTACCAGTGCCTGTTGTGATAGGACAAGGGGTAATGGCTTTAAACTAAAACAGGAAAGATTTAGACTAGATAGAAGGAAGAAATTTATTACAATGAGGGTGCTGAACCGCTGGAACAGGGTGCCCAGAGAGGTGGTAGATACCCCATTCCTGGAAACATTCAAGGTCAGGTTCGACGGGGCCCTGAGCAACCTGATCTAGTTGAAGGTGTCCCAGCTTATTGCAGGGGGGTTGGACTAGATGACCTTTAAAAGTCCCTTCCAACCCAAACTATTCTATGATTCCTATCAAGGACATTCCAAGGTGAATTTTAGGTGGGACTTGTACTGTCTTTTTCCATTGGGTAAATTTCACTTCACTTGAACAGGTTCTTCTAGTAGGTCATGTAATAGACAAGGGTGCATCTTAAAGGTTGTGTTGAATTACTGAAGAAAAACATATCTGATCTCGCATCAAGCTGTTAAAAATCCAAGGCAGCATCCAGACAGACATCCTAGCTACCATCTAGGCTAAATGGATAAAGTTAGCAACTTCAATCCCAAAAGCAGAGATTAAGCAAGGGATGATTTTTATTAATTGTTGTGGTATCAGGGCATACACCCTTTTTAGACTGTATCCCTCAAAAGTAGAGGTCTGCACTAATGCTAGAAACAGCCCTAGGAGCTATATTACTGGAGGGTTTCCTTCAGGTTCGTATTCCCCCAAGTCACTACATTCTGCTATATGGATCTTACTCTACTTGGCTCCAGCACACAAAGGGTGGCCCAGCTGAGCTGCCTGGAAGATCTCAGTCACAAGAGATGCTCTTACACTTTGTCACCAAGAGTTTCAAAGCTCTATTAATTGACACTCCAAACTGATTGAATTTAATGAGAATCTTTCCACTGACATCATGGCTTTGATTTATACCCTTAATACATAACGCATTGTTTCAAATGTGAGTCTTAATGTCCTTATCCAGTCTGCAGTTCTTCCAAGTTAAGTACGAATAAACAGAGAGAGAAGGAAAAAAACCCACAAGACAAGTTTCAGAGATTTCTGTGCGTCTGTTAGAGGCAACTCCTGGTTAATGCCAAGAAGCAGTGGGAAAGGGTGTCTTTTCCCTAGGAATTCAGAGTCAGGACTCTTTGCAGCTAGAACTTTGTGCCGCTGAGTTATTTTCTGTCAGAAAAGGCAACTGAACCTCTCGTGCGATAGTTAGAACAGTAAGAAGGTTAATGGACTAAAACCCTTGCATGTTTATGTTAATTAAATCTGTCAGCTACTGTATTTTTCTTCTATTTTTAGTCTGGTTTCCTAAGGAAATGAGGCTTTTACAGCTGCGGTGGCTGTCTGTCCATCTGTTGGTCCCCCCCGTTCCTCCCTGTAACTTTCAAACTGTCAGCAAATTTCAATCAATCTGGAAAGAAAGGAAAGCATCTCAAAGACATTACCATTTTTATGAATTTCATGAAGACTGGTGGAAATTTTCCAAAGGCTTGATTAATGTCCCCTCAATGTAAAACTGAGATCATTCAGCCATTGCCCTTTCTGTTTGCCCCAAAGTACAAAACCCATCCGCCCTACTGTTGTGTGAGTGGCTTTCAACCAGCTAGAGCACAGGATGTTCCTTGCTCACCCCAAAGGAATGGGAAAGTAAAGGTTTTGTGGCAGCCAGAGATGTCTTAGATTAGCTATTAGGTAGAAGTTCTTTACTGTGAGGGTGCTGAGACACTAGAACAGGTTGCCCAGAGAAGCTGTGGCTGCCTGATCCCCGGAGGTGTTCAAGGATGGGGCTTTGAGCAACCTGGTCCGGTGGGAGGTGTCCCTGCCTATGGCAGGAGGGTTGGAACTAGATGATCTTTAAGGTCCTTTCCAACCCAAACCATTCTATGATTATATGTCACTGGAGACTTTTGCAAGGGATTGGAGGGGAACTGAAGGGTGTCATATGGGAAACAGAAATAAGTGAGACCACCGTGGTGAATAAGCAATGGCAACAAGGGAGGGATACCTAGAAGGTATCATGCACTGACAGTTTCTCAGGGACATGACTATTTTTGAAGGACGAGCAAACATCAGAAAACCTGAGAATCTTGTGGCAGGGAGGAGGGTCAAGGGATGCAGAGTAAACCCAAAGGCATAACAGGGGGGGAGCACTGGGCTGTTGTAGGCTAATTTCAGCAGTAGTGTGGGGGTATGTTTCAGAAATCCATAGGTAACTGAGTTTCATTAGCTCAGCTGCTCGCAGAAGAACTTTTTTATTATTTTATTTTATTATTTATATATTATTTTATTATTTATTGCTCTTTGTTGGCAAGGTTAGACTAGGAAATGACTGAAGTTATTCAGGAAACACGCTCTTCTGATTTCTTTGGGGCTGTGCAATTCTACTGATAAAGATAGCAACTCTTTTTCATGATAATTATGGCCAGAAAGCATACCTACCTTCTGCCGTCTGCGTTTCTCACAGCACCCACTGGGTTTCTTCTATTCCAGAACTTAGTTTTTCTTAAAAGGATGATTGTTTTGCTGTGCCCACACCACTAAGATGGAGCTGTGCTGATTAAATAGAGCCTTTGTGAGCAGTTCCTTGGACTATGTGAGGAGGATCCTTCTTTACAGCTATGTGAAAGCTTATACTTACTTGGATGGCAATCAACATGCCTTGGTAGATGAAGCATTGGCCGTCTGTGTATCATTAAGGAGCTCCAAGAGTCAATTCAGTCCAGACAGTAAACAATGAATTGCTGACACTTTCAGCTCTGCTGGGGCTCCAAAATACCAGCGTGCACATCTGAGCCGTATCAGTGGAGACACACAAGGATTAGATTCTTTTGGTGACGGCTGCATTTTTATTGTGAATAATCTGATGGGAGCCTGATGGTGTGCAACGCATCCATTCTTGCCTTGTGATTATTTTGCCATCTGAAATGTTGTTAGTTTTAATGACATAATTATCCTTTATATATTCAGTTAGACATGTGGGTTGGGTTTTTTTCCTTTTTTCTTTTTTTTTTTTCTTTCAGTTATAATTAGTTTCCCTGAGAGGCAGCAGCTTTAATGCTTGGGTAGTTTTCTGAGAAGCTGGGACTCAAAGAAGCTTTTGGGAAATGACAATTATATGTCCATGGTTTTTATTTGGTATGCTTTATTTTAGTCTTTGTCTAGGCTGAAAGCTCTTGTTGGCTGGCAGAAGATGGATTGAATCAGTGAAATCAGGAAACTTCAGTCTCATTCTCCCCCACTCCCCCCAAACAAAAACACACAAAGAACTTGTATATCGACTGAAAGTTAAGTGCAGTTGTTTTGCTGAATTTATACGAAGTACTGGCAGGAAAAAATGAATACTCCTTTCTGCCCTATCCTCCAGGGCATTGATTGACTTCACATGAAATTTTTTGCTGAACTTTTCTAGAAGTTTATCTCGAACAGAAAATTTTGTAGTAGATGTTTGTATCAAGGTAATTCTAACAAAACGAGACTATTTAGTTGGTGTATCTTGGAAAACAGAAAAAAAAAAAAAGGCTATTGGCTTGTAAATGACCTTGTAACCTTCTTCTGTATTATTCATTCTGAGGTCAGCCCAAGGTGGCCTATGTCTGTTTTGGGGATCTTGCGGTACCCCACAAACCCCCCCAGGGACTACTGTACCTGCACGGATGCATAAGGACTCTGCAGTGGGTTTAAGCATTTGTAAAAGAAAACATTTATGGAAACTTGTCAGAAATTGGACAAGTTGTTACAGTTTGAAGCTTGATGTGTGCAGTTAGTTACCGATTGCGTTATGCCCTGGCTTCACGTCATCATTAGGAAAAAAACAGCAGAGAAAAATCTTCACGGGGTTTGTAAAGCTCCGGTGGGGATGCACCGAGGTAAGGGCTCCCCCAGCGCCAACAGAAAAACTCTGTGGGTTTGCCCGTAGTTTATGGTGCCATTCTGCAGCAACGAAGCTGAGGAAGATGCTTCGTTTTGCAAGCATCTGGAAGGTCTAGTATGTTCTGCCTGAGTGGGAAGTTTCATTATTATACCGGAATGATTAAGAAGGGCGTTTGCTTTCAGAGACAGGCTGGGGGCACAACTCCCCACCCCGCATCCTCTCGCAGTGCAGGGAGCTTCCCTCCCTCCTGTGGGGCAGGCTGCTTGCCTGCCCGCTGTGCTCCTGTAAGCGAAATGAGAAGGATAATGTGCAGCTTTGCTTCTCCCCAGCAGCTGGTGAGCCACTGTGGGACCCTTGGGGGGAGTCAATCACTGCCCCCTGACTCTGCTCCCCTCGCCGCTCTCCCTGCCAGGCCCTGGCTGTTGGGGAGCAGCTGCCCTGTGAGGCAGCTGGGGGAGCATCTTGCTTGAAATAAGGGGGAGAGGAATCAGTACTTGCTCTAAGTTACTTTGCTCATCCCGTTTCTCCCACCTTCAAGATACGCTAGGGCAAAGCCACAGTTTCACTTCTGGGAGATGGCAACTGGTTTCTCTCCCAGAAAGCCTATAGCAGCTAGAATTGGAAAAGCCCTTGTCGGTCTCTTAGTCTCCTTCCCTCTCTCTCTCTTTTTTCTCTTTTAGAATAGTGTATTTGAGAGTGATGTGTCCATGCTAGTTTTGCCTCTCTCTTGCAAAGGGTTTCCAATCCCCTAGTTTAAATGGAATATTACTCCCAGATGGAAAAGCTCATCTACTGGCAAAGTTAGTGATACAATTTGTTTATATAGATTCAGTGCAACTAAAGGGAAGGGGGGAAAGGAGAGAGAAGAAAATTCCTTCACCATCTCGTACTTGTTACTTGTCAAGTTGTGTACACTGTGAGCAAAGCTGTGTTCTTGAATGGTCAGGGATGGTGTGGCCGCAAAAGGCTGTTGGTAGGGAAGAAGAGACAGGGTGCCTGCCACTCTGGCTTGGAGGGAGTGTGCTACATAGTTTTCATTTTCTGCATGCACGATTAAAATTAAAGGAAAAAAAAATCTTGGCTCTAGCAGTGGGAACCACACAGATGTGAACTGAATGGAAAGCTGATTTTTTTTGCTTGTATGTCACCACTTCCTGTGACCTGAAGGATAGATTTGTCACAGAGTTTTCTGCAGCACAGGCAAAGACACTAATTACCCTTTTCAGAAATAATGGAAGAAAAGTACCACATTCAGTGTTTCATGGTGTGCTTTCTGTGCTTTAATTTAGATGGGTCTAGCAGCTTTCCAGAGTGTCAGATGTGTTGGAGATTTTCTGCCTTCCTTCCTTCCTTTGAAGTTGAGGATCCCAAGCACTTTCCCAAACTGACCTATGCAGCCTCTCGTAAGGCCAGGTAAGGCACATACACCCCTTTAGCCCTGACTATCATATGGAGGAACGCACATATGAGCCACGTGTGCATTTATATACCTATTTGGTAATGAGATTCACACGTGCCGTCTTCCTCCCTGGCTAGGGGACTCAATACACATATGAGCATAGCAAGACACATTTCTGTTGCATGATCAAACACACATCAGCTATATATACATATATTTCTGAGAAGGAAAGCAGGCAGCCAGGCAGGGATCCTCCTCGGGACCCAAAGGCCCTGCCAGCTGTGGTGGGTGCCTCAGGGCAGGTGTCCTCGCCACAGGGCACTGCGAGCAGGCAGCTACGGCTGCCAGAGCGTATTTCCACAGCTGACCAAGCCCCATTAGCCCACAGCCCCTCCTATGTGCGTGGGCTCCTACTCTATTCACGTTACCTGCGTTTCCACCCTCGCACACCATGCAGGTATCAGCAGGCATCAGCTTGCTGGTAATCGCCTCCTTCAGAGACCTCCCAGCTCCTCCGCACAGGCGCCGCCCGTGTTGCAGCTCTCCATCAACAGGCGTGGAAAGTCTTAGCCTGAAAAGACGGGCACTTCACACGCTGCCCTAACACGAGGCTGCCGGGGTGAAAAGACTAGAGTCGCACTTCCAAAGAACTAAGTTCAAATTTTGGTTTCAGTCATAGAGGGAATTTTGTTTAAAGATCTTTTAATCCCTTGGGAAGTTTTCCAGTCCCTGGGGATATCACTGCTTAATCACACCCTCAACCCAGTGCTGGGTCATTCTCTCTCAAGACAGGGCTTGTTTGGGACTTTGATGGATTTTTGTTTGCTTGCTTGCTTTTTAAGTGAGACTATTTTCCAATTCAGAGTGGTTTGTGAGAGGTGTCTGCTTTCAGAAGACTGCTGAGAGTTTTTTTGGTGGAGAAAAATTGAACGTCCTTCCTTCTAGTTAAAAGGTACATGGCACAGGAAAATGTAACTTGGAGAGAGCATAAGGTATGCAAAGGAGAACGGGGAGCATGAGGGGCCTGAACCAAAGTTGTCATAAGATAGTCAGAGGAATTTCCAAATTGAAATATTTAGAATTTTGCTTTTTACATGAAGTATCATATTTTTCCTAGTGGAAGGAGGGAGGAAAGTATCCAGTGGTACGGGCCAGAGCTGATGTAGCTACCTCTTTGCTTGCTTTTGCATATCTCCCATGCTTAGAAGTACAATTATGCTTTGAAAGAGGAGTTCACCCAGAAATGTAAGCGATGACAAATGCATCAGCCCCTGCCGGCACCTTAACATCTCAGTTCTGGACCCCACAGTTCCCCCATTTATGATACAACAGGAACATATTTTGTTCTGCTCCAGTAGCGGCACTCGATTGAGTGTTACTGGCTCATTAGGAAATGAGATGGTCTATCTAAAGCTTTAGGCTAGGGACACATTTTTTAAGCAAGTATGGAGTGTTCAAGCGATGCCAGCAATAACAGTCTGTAAATTACAGATGAGGTGCACTGAGCAAGCAGTGTGTTATCTTTCTGAATGTTTAAATTTTTGCACATTTTGGCAACTTCTTTAAAGAAAGCAAGAGCTGGACTGTCAGCACTGATTTTAGTTTTGCAGTGCTATGGCTTTCTATTTATAATGGACATGAAAGAGGTCCTGAAGGCAGCGCGTCTTGTCAGTGAATTAAAAATTCCCTCACATCTGCAATGTTTGCTTTAATTTAATTATTTGTCATGGTTAATGAAAGTTTGCCTGAGAAAGAGGGAGCAAAGCAAGTTTCCCAGGTCCCATCAGTTTACTTGTGTCTTCTTCCTATTTGTGGTCAAAAATACAGCCCCGTATGAATGGCTGTGATGCTCTATGGATGGCAAAGTGGGTAGCAGTCCATCGCTAAGGGAATTTCATGTCATGCAGTTATCTAGCAGCCTGGGATGTTAATGTGGAGAGTCTGGCCTATCTTGTTTATAGCAACTGATAAAATGTAAAGTGCCTACCTCAACTGCTCTGATTCTGTGCTAAGGCAGTTTCCTGATGTCATCCTTAAGGGGAGCGGGAGACATGCCCAGCACACAGAGAGATGAAGGGCAGAGCTCCGGCCATGCTTCCAGCTGCAGAACTGCCCACGGTTCCCTGGTGCAGGAGCTGTGTTGTTGCAAATAAAAACCAGGCAAGCTCAAATCACATAATAAGCATTATAGGCTTCTCTTATTTAGTTCACAATATATACCTTTGGGTGACATTCAGACTCTCCAGTGCCTGCTAATTAATTTGTTTTCTTACACTTTACTGAGATTTGGATTGGCACCAAAGCCCAAAAGGCAAGAATCTAGCTGTCAAAAAGTGGATGTCTATAATGAGGGTAAGGTGTGGATGGAAACCACACAGTTGTCACACAGCGACTATGACATAAAAGATGCTATTGCTTCCATACTGTTTCCCATAAGGGAGAGAGATATTTTGGGATGTGATTACGGCAGACAGCTACATGGAAACTGTCATTGAATGCTCCACACACTGAAGTGGAGTAGTATGCAGAAACAAGGCTATTAGAAATATTTAAATAAATATTAAGTTCGTGGATGAATAACAAAAATATGTAAGCGTTAATTAAACATGGCTGGCTAGCCTGTGCAGCATTGTCCAGTTGAGGAATACAAGATTCAGAGTGGGAAGATGAGGTTTTCCTCCTGGACCTGAAACTAGTCTTCTCTAAAATCTCAGCAAGTCATATTTTCCACTGATTTCATATACTTTGGACCAGCAACATATGCCTCAGTTTCCTCATCTCTAAAAAAATGTTGCTTGCTAACATAACCTCCAGACCACTGTCAGATATTGGTTATAAGTTATATTAGGACAGTGGAGTAAATAGCTATCGGAAGTTTGAGATATTAATTAATTATCATTGGTTTTAGGCTCCTGGCCCTTTGCTGTGTGATGGCAGACTTTGTGACCCTGTAAGAGCCCTGTATACAGATTGGGCTTCCTTTTTTGTGTCTAGGACTTCTCCCACCAGCCTCAGGCAAACCCCGGTGCCCAGGGCTTGCCTGCCCGCTGTGTTGCCACCCTGGATCTTACCCACTGCCCCCCGGCAAGCGGTCCTGCGGGCAGACTTACGCCTAGTGCCAGGCTCCTGCCAGCAGTATCAGCTGTTGAAATAGCTTGGTCATGAACTCTAGGGTAGGCACCCTGTAATAGATTTATCTTCATGAAGTCTGACAACCATAAAGAGTAGTCCTAAGATGTAGCATCTCTCTCCCTAACAGCAGAGCACCACGGAGGCCTGTGTCTTGGGAACCCTTCATGCTCCCTGTGGCCAGTATATATGGTGAGCTCTGCCCAGCTGCTCTTGTGACATCTTGTTTTCTCTGTGACGCTTCAGGGATTCTGTGACATCTTCAGAAGTGCCCTTGAAAAGGTTGATGAGGAGTAAGTAAATCTATGCTTTAAACAGGTTGCATCACTGAAAATTACTTGAACGATGAAGCAAAAGAAGAGTGTGCAGGTGACTAGTAGATGGTGAAGGACGAAAAATAGGAGGCTGATGTACAGCTCATTCAGTGCCTGTGAGCCCTCCGGCAGTGTTGAGCGAAGGACTGTACAGCTCATTAAGCCCTGCGAACCCTAGCGAGGCAGGCGCAGAAACCAACAGCTCAAACTGCCTTGAAGCCAGTGGAGTTACAGGGAGGTGGTTGACGGTCATTTGCGTGACTGATTTTTCCAGCCCCGGTTGTGTAACTGCAGAAATACCAAGCTGAAGTCTCTAGGCCTGCACTGGAAATACAGAGACAGCCCTTCCCTGGGATGCAGTGGGAGGTGTGGGGGCTGCCTCCTGCTCCTTTTTAGCAAGAGAACATCTCTACAGCTCTCCATACCACCTTCTACAGAATGACAACCAACATATGACTTGGGTTTGAAATCTTTGCAGCTGATGGAAAAACAATTAAGATCTCATTAAAATTCTATGTAGAGAGCCAAGAAAAGGAAGATAATGTCAGAGGAAAGGTGATACGTAGGACAGTACAGAGAAATCTCTTAAGTTAAGCCTGTCATTAGGCAGGAACACAGAAGGTGCTAATTGTACAGTGCATTTCATTCATCCCACAAAGAATAATTAACACTTTCCCTTCTGCTCTCCCCTTCAATGAAATGAATGGATTCAATAGATATATTCTCTTGTTAAGGCAGGAGTTGTTGTATCCTGGATCCATATGTGCAGAAGAATTTTACTGCCGGGTTTCTTCACTGGCTAACTGTTGAAGAGGAATCATTATTAGTCATGTGAGCAAGTACTGATTTCATTAATTTCTTTGTATGTCTTCATCTGTTACTGTTACAGCAATTATTGACCCAAGATGTGGAAACATTGGAACAAGCATTGGAACTGGCTTTCAGGTAAGCACATGCTTAAATTTTGTCCTAAATAAGGAAGGACTGACCAGAGATTGCTCCTACACTGAGAGTGTATGCAGATGTGCTGGCAGGGAGGGAGCACAGTGCAAACAAGCACTGGTTGGTCCCATGTGGGCTGCCGGCAGCCTGGCAAGGTGCTGAGGATTCTTCTTTAAGATTTATTTCCAGGCTGATGCAGCCATTGACAGAGAAACCAAAGCTCTTGCAATGTGTGGACTCTGACCTGCCTGGCTGCCCTGATAACTATCAGTCCTGAGCAATAGTATTGTGACAGAGCGACAGCTGCTTTGCAAAGCAAACCTTAGCCTCAGCAGGTCCAGTCCGACTGTTTGCACACAGCTTCCCAGCCTCCCACACTCCTCATGAAATTGAACTAGAGGTGATAGTCTTCCCTTCCTTTTAAACTGGAGAAGATATCATTGCATGTTACTACGCAGCTGATGCTCTTTGCTCCAGCAGTGACTACACTTCAAGGCTGGGGTGAAGTGATCCATGTCCGTGTGGCCTTTCTGTTTCACAGAAATAATTCAGATTAATTAGTTAAAGATTACAAAGCACTCTGACATTCCTGGCTGCAAATGCTATCCCTAAGTGTAACAATGATGGTACTTCACACCCCCTGATACTTTTGCAGGAGTCTCTGTAAGAGAAGCTATGCGCATACAAGCTGGTGTGCTTGGTATTAACTGAAGTTCTTCATCCCAAATCTTGCCAGAGACAGCCCAAAGAGCCACTCTTCCCCTCTCCCTCGGTCTAGGCATCTTCAAAGTTTGGGGAAGTTTGCCTAAGGACACTGTGCTCTTGATGCCTACCAATGGCATCAGTAGACAGCTGGCTCTGAAGCTCATTGCAGCTGCGGTGCCAACGAAGGAGCTGCACAGTTGCACGGCCACTCCACTGCTCTGCTCCCCCCCTGTTTACATTATACCAATGAGCGTGAAGGAGGTCCTTTCATCCCCACAGTAGATTTGCTTCTCATTGGCACTTTGGGCATACAAAAGTAGGCAGTTGCAAAATGCCAGCTTACTTTCAGCATCATAGACACCTGCCACCATTTCCATAGCATGTGGGCTCTGAAAGCGCCGAGCCAAATTCCTCCCAAATGCTTGCATGGGCAAAGGTAAAAGATGGCATTGCATCTCTTTTGTCCTTTGACACAACCTGAGACAGCAGCATCCCGTCCTCAGTCCCATCATTTCCACCACGGTGCAAGCAGCCTTAGCTGCTGGCAACCAGGGAACATCTGCACGCTCGCACCTCACCTCACTCCAGTCCTTGGTTCACCTGTTAGGCCCACAACTAACATTTGTGGGGCTTACGTGGTTTCCATGTGGCCTCTTCTGACCCATTATTGCATCCAGTCCAAGTTTATATACGAGTAATCTCTGACTGAAGCTGGGCTTGAGGGAGAAAGAAGAGTCCAGGGGGCTAAAAAGGGTTATGTCAGAAACAAGCTCTCTCACATTTCTTAAAGCACTGAGACTATTCCCAGCCTAAGCTGAGCTGTACGTGAAGTCACTTAGGAAGGGTCTCTTCTGAGCCAGGCTACCTGTGGCTACATAGTAATTACTTGGACTTCGCCCAACCTATTTATATTCATAGACTCCTCACCACCCATCTATGAAGCTTATGTTCCTCTGAATGAACCAGAAAGCTAAAAGGTAACCAAATCTGATGATCGGTCAGGGGGAAATAGGGAAGGAGATTCCTTTGGCGCTTTGCTTAAAGCTAAAATGGATACGGTTGCTGATGGTGAGAATAATTGGTATACTGATAGACCCAGAGGGATGTGTGTGAGGTGTTAGCAGGTGGGGTGTTCAGGGGTAAAAGCATGCAGGCTGCCACTGTAGGAGGTGTTCTCTGTCCAGCAATGGAGAAGTCCTATTTTGTTGGAGTCAGGGAGCTGTCGGGTTACAGGATCAGGAAAGCCTGCAGATACAGATCATCATCTTATAAGTCTCCAGACATTCGTACAGTGGCAGAAACAGCTAGAGAAGTTCCCAGGCAGATGAGGAGCAATTACCCATCCCAATCTCTCCAGCTGGCTGAGGTGCCTGTCTTTGTTTCATTCCTTTGTAAATTGAAACAGCAGATAAAATCAATGGAACCAGATGCTGCAGGTTAATGATACCAAAAATAGCCATTCCCCTCCTGCTAGAAAGGTAGGTCACAGCATTACAAAAAGCTATTGTGATTTTTGACACAATTCCTGCATGGCAACCAAGAGGTATTTCTGTAGAAGCTGTGAATGCAGCTCAGTTGCCAGAGTAGGGGAGGGAGGATCTCTGTTGGTTTAGGGAGAGGAGACCACCAGCTTCCAAAGTTTTGGAAGCATCACTGATTTTCCCATGCCTAACAGAAAAAATTTCTCATGCCAGATGCCCGATTCCAGAGCCACTTTTCAACCTTGTTTTGTTTTTTTTCTGGTTGAAGTGGAAGAAACGTTTCTAACATGCAGTCCATTCTTACAGGCGCATTGACTTGAAAGTTAATCATAGTTCTGGCCCCAGATGGTTACAGTGCATCTGCTTCTCCATCTGTGGGAGTCTTAAAGGATACTTGATAGCTGTCCAAGTAAGTGCTTAAAAATTGTATAATATAAAAGCAAAATAACAGGATAGCATAATCCAGAATGATCCCAAAGGAAACAGAGGTGGAATAAGTGTTTCAAGCCCTCGACTGTGCCCTATAGATTTCACCTGAAATACAGATTATTGTATGGCGTGCATGAAGTGTTAACTCATAGTAGATGTGCACTGAAGATGTACCTACACCTTCCTTCATCAGGAAAATGCTATAGAAATATACTTCCTGCTTTGCTATGGACAGGAATCTTACAATTAGGTAACGTGAACAAATGTAAGCAAAACATATTTCAGCCATGTTACGTTATGTTATGATATGTTATATATTATACTGTATTGAACCTTGGTGTGGCTGTCTGTAAGTAAGCTTGTTTTGCAAATTGCTTTCAAAACAGCCAGCATTCTTTCCCATACCAGAAGCCCTTGATAAGTCAAGAAGAATGGGGCAAACTATTTACAGTCTCCTTCTGTCCTCCCTGTAATCCCAGGCAAGATAAATATAGAAATCTCTAGGGCTGAGATGTGAGATGCACTATTGACGAGCAAATGTGGAACAGGCCTCACTCAAAACATCATTAGATCAACTGGTGAATTAAGACAGAGATGGAGCTAATTGAAATCCTGTTTAGGAGGTGTGTGTGCTGGGTCCCTTGAAGGCTTGTAGAGAGGCCAATAACAATGAGGTCTGAGACCATGGGAAGTTTCAAGTGATACGAAGCTTGACCCAAAGCTCAGTGAAGCTGAAGAAGATCCCCCTCAGTGCATGAATATTGCATGTGTTATGGGACTTTATTTTTTTGAAGAACAATTATCTCAAATGCAGAGACACAAGAATTCCGCTAAACCCCACTCTTGTTCTCCATGAGGATTACGACAGATAAGTGGGAGGAAGGAGCTGCTTTTCCTCTCAAGGTGAATAAAAAGTTAAAAGTTAATTTCCGGATTGTTCCCCAGGGTCATATGCAAGGGGACAGAGAAGTCATTAAGTCTCTCTACATTAAATTGTGAGAGATGAAGAAGGTAGGGAGCCAGTACGCCATACTTGCCATGAGCAAGCAGAGAAACAATAGAGGGAAACGGGCATGACGCCTTGCCTCATCCTCACCACATCTGCTCAGGAGAAACAAGCCATCATAGCCAGTCAGCAAACTGCATGTCTGTCACGGATGCAACCTGTTCTCTCTTTTCTGGAACAAGCTGCGAGAACAAAGTGAGTAAAAACTTTAATGAAGGTTGAACTTTACAACTACACATATTAAGGCCCTGTAATAATAGCTTACAAATAGGAATCATGTGTTTTGCTTTGTCATAATAATAATCAGTGGTACTCGGGAGCTGTTCTGCTACCACAGAAACTCACTGCTGCAGCCTGGAAAACCGTCTCTTTCTGATAAGACTCAAAGAAGGTCTGCTAACTATGTATATGGTCGCTGGGCGAATGATGTGGCAGAAGGCCATTGAGCAACCGGCCAAGTAGGTACGTGGAAATCTGTGAGTAGTAATATGCTGCCCTGAGAATAAATACCATGGTATGCGACACCACTGGGGACAAAGTGTTAGTGCAAAATGTGTACATAATGCTATGAGCAACCCTAAGGGATAAGCACTGGTATTTACAACGCTCATTACAATTACTAATGACACACTCAGCAATTCTGTATTAAAATTGGTATTTCTTGTTTAACACGTTGCTGAGGACTGATTTACGACTTGATTCTAACTCCTAAATGAATTGCAATTATTCTGGCAGTTATAAATTGTGTAAATTGATGTGCAGGAATTTATCTCACAGTATCCAATCTGGGTTTTATAGCTGCTATTTTATTGCTCTGTGATTGCTCTAGGATTGGGTTTGCTTGCCAATATTACAAGTTAAAAACAAGTTTTAATATATTTGTTGGCTTAAATGTAAGATTGGGGGCAGGGGTTGTTTCATTTGTGATTTGGGGATTTTTTTTCTCTTCATCTTCCTGAGTTTGTTTCTATTAATTTCTAATCCAGTTGCTCCAAGTCTGTGCTACATTGATCTGTTTCATATAAAAGGAATAATAGCAATTTTCCCTGAATAAGCAACAACACTTAGTGATGTGTCTTCTATTTAGGCAAGAAGGAAGACTCCAAGCAGGAACAGTGCTCCCCAGGGAGAGGGAGAAATGTCACCAGTGCAACACCATAACATTGCTATGAGTATCTCAGCCTAATGGGGCTGGGGGACAGGAATTTGGCCTTTGTTAACACTGTGTATCCTCCTCCCTTGAGTCTCTTTTTTCCTGGTGGGATGCCTCCTCCACTGGGGAGGGCAGCAGACAAAGCCAGAATCAATATCAGGGATCAAGGAAACCACAGGACAAGGGGTATTTCTAGTCCACCTCCAGCAGAGTGGGAAGATTGGGATTAGCTGCCCAAGTCACGGTCAGACATTCTCTGAGAACATTAAAGGCATAATCTATGGGGAGGAAAAAGATCTATTTAAGCAAAGCGCATACAAACAAATGGAATACATTCACATTGGCAATTAGAAAGTTTCTAATTGTCAAAGCAGTGACCAATTTAGAGCCAGTAAGAGAAATGGGAGGAAGAAAGCTACCTGCTTTTAAAGAGGAGCTGGAGCAGATAATCTCAAATCTTTCTGGGCTCTGTGAGTCTGATAGACCCTGGACTCAATTGCTTGCTCACACTGCTACGTGAAAGGTCCCCTGTGGCATGCTGAGGTCCCGGCACTTTGTGCAGTTTCCCACCATCCTGCTTGGTCTTGTGGTGACAATGTCTGGCAGAAAGAATTACCCAGATCCTACACTGCAATGATCTTGGGCCTTTCCAAAGGCCTCTGACATGTCCTGGTCAAGACCAGACTGAATTTCTAGTCAGCCCAAGCTGAGGCTGAGAAAGTCTGGCCGTCAAGTGCTGGACGTCTTCAACTTCAAAGCACCCTTGGGAGCACTCCAGCAGGTAGAACATAGACAGAGCCTGTGACCCCCGACCCTTTGTGAGCTTTGCAGTGCTTAGTAATGGTGAGCTGATGTTTTGGGTCCTGCTGGTTTCCATGAACTCTCCAGTCTAAAGACTCTGAACTCAGAGTGTTCAGCAAAGCACATAAATGGCCTTGGGCTTTGCTGAAGTGTGAAAAACTTCAGACTAGATTTCTGCAATGCTGTATGAGCGTTGCTTTAACCTTCTGCCTCCATCCTGCCACCAGACAAAAATTCTGTGGGAAATGGGATCTTGATGTCAGTGTAGAGTGGCGGGTGATTCCCTTATGATTTGGGGTGAGCTGAGGCTTTGATCATGAAACCTCACGGACTGCAACTGTGAGGAGAAAGGAGGAGAACATGCAATGTTCTTTCAAAAGGTTGCAGAGTTTCCTTAACATCTACTCCCTGGAGCCATGTGGAAATCTTGCTAAGCCACCCAAATGCCTTCCAGAGCTTTTGCTGCACGGAAGCATCCTCAAGGCTGTAATGCGGCTTTGGCTTATAGCCAAAATTGTTATTTCCAATAATAATGAGCTGATTGATTACTGCCATCAATTCCTGGCTGCTAGAAATGACAAAGAAAAATATTTCAATTATTTTTCTAGTGACAGGATAGAAAATAAATAAGCCCTGCCATTCTGGGACCAAAGTAGGGGTTAGGCTAGTCCTGAAAACTACAGAGTGGAAAAATTCTACTTTCAGATACTGAAAAATTATTTTAAAAAAAATGAAATCGCTGTATAAAATTTAATAGAGTAAGTGAACATAATCTTAGTGGCTCAGAGATACAGAGCAAGCCTGTGATACAGTGACTAGTAGCAGCCCTTTGGGTAGATATTGCTTATCTCACAGTATATTGATTTCTCCACTAGGCCTGAACTTGTTAGACATGACACTTCGATCTCAGAGTAGATTACTGCAGTAGCTTTTTACCTCAGGATATACAAACTCCATCCTGCTAACTTCACCATAGATAAATTTTCATGATACGTATGAATTCCCTATTGTATACATCAAAACCTGATCATGACTGGAGTGTCGATAAGCAGAATGAGAGAATGTTTTGCAATTCTTTCATACCGCTGGGCATGCTTTTCTTTCCCCACATTTATGTATACTTTTTATAAGGGGAGGAAATAGGTAAGAGTCTCATTATGCTGAAAGACAAGAAGACGTAAGAATATTTGTACTTTTTGATCTAATGTGGTGCAGCCTTTCAGTCTTGAATAGGGCCATACTCTTTTGCCTTGAGCTGAGGCAGACTCAGCAAAGGAAAATTGGCATTGCAGAAATGATTCCCACCGGCGTGAGCTGCCTAGGAAACACAGGCTGAAGACAAGTTTACAGAGAGAGCAAGAGAGAAAAGAATGAATTTTAAATGCCTGGAGGAAAAATATCAAGAAAACAATATGTCCTTTTCCGCTGAAGGTGGAAGTTTGGCCTGAGCCTTCTGGCTTGAGGAACTTTGGATCCTGCTACCCAAATGACTGGTAATGTGCATTTGTTTTGGAAAAGCTTGCCTAGTTGTGGAGCACTGCTGATTGCCTGGCTTCTTTAAAAGAAAGGCAAAGGCTCTGTTTCAGCATTGAATTCATTTTCTGATTAAGGTAGTGAAGTGAAGGAGTGTGGCTCCAATGGGAGGTGAAGGAAGACTGCAAATCACGAATGAGGATGGTAGCAAGGAGGAACCTGGTCACCTTAACTGAATCTTTTAGAGAGTAGTTTGTCTGAGGATGAAGAATGTGAGGAGACTTGGAGGCAGTAAGAGAAACTAACCTGTGTATAAAGTTGAATCCAGATTCTTCTGAGAGGAACACAGTGACAGGACAAGAGACACCAAGCACAGGTTGCAATGTGGGAAATTCTCATTTGTTATTAGGATTTTTTTTTTGGACTGGGAGGGTGGTGGAGCACTGGAATTGATGCCCAGAGAGTCTGTGGGATCTCCAACCTTGGAGATATCCAGATCTTGACTGGATGAGGCCCTGAAAAAACATGAGCTCAGTAGGCCCTAATCTGGACAAGCGGCTGTCCCAAACAATCTACAGAGCTCCCTTCCAGCCTGAATTGTTCTGTGATTCTGAGTCAGATCCTACAGCTGGCGATGGAAAGACCTTGGCTATCACACTTGATGTTGGGGCAGTGTGTGTCTCTGACTCATGACTAGGCTGGAGTCACTGATTAATTCAGTGTATTTCATGACTGCATGTCAAATTTTATGGGGAGCCTGACAGCTACAAACTTTTTGACTGTGCAAGGCAAGAAATTATTTGCTGACTCACATCACTAATAAATGCTGGTATCTATCCTGTCCAGCACTGGCAGCTGATCCCTTTGAACCCTTCATGATGCTTTGGACCAGGGCAGGAAATTAGGTCCCTTGGAAATGCCTTTTCCGTGCATGCTCTGACCCAGACTTTCAAAGCCTCCAGTTCCCCAGCTGAAACTTGGTCTTCAGGAAAAAAAGCTTCAAGCAAATGGAAGGTAGATGGATCAAAGCGAATGCTCTGGGCTACACCCTGATCTTGAGGGATGCTCTGGGGACAAAGCTGTCTGTTGCTTCTTCGTTGCAATGGTGCAGCTCCAGGTTGCAGTGGATGAGTTGATTGATGTTTACATCAATGTTCTCTGACGGAAAGCAAAATTCAAGGAACAGCTCTGGTATTTCATCTGCTTTATGTGGGAACGTGGTCACAGATGCCCATAATTCATACTATGGTATGACTGAGACTCTGATATGTCACACAGCATTTCAAAATTGAGAGTATTAAGCTTAGCTGTAATGTGTTTTGTTACAGTTTTATAACTGAAGAATAAGGAGACCTCATTATCTAGCTGGATAAATGCCACTAACAAAGGGGCAGATATACTTTAATTTGGACAAAAATCCCTATTTCAGTTATATACAAAATACAGTATTGCATGGAGGTGTGTTTTCCTTTGCATTTCCATAGGATAGAAAGGAGGTTGGAGGCACTGACAACAGTACCTCAGATTGCTGCAGCGGCTGCTTGTATGTTTGCGCCCCAAAAAACTTTTTCTTGTCTTGACATGAACGAGTGCATGTGTGTGCACTGCGTGCAGACTGTTTGATCAGTCCTGTCATGCATAGCCTGGCAGAGACATGGTGTTTCCTCCACGAACTGCCGTCTCTTCCCAGCTCACGAGTGAAAGGCTAAACGTTAAGCAGAGACTAACAAGATTCCAGTCCTGCAGCACATTTTAATTTTCAGCAGTTTGTATTCTGCCGTATACCCAACACTCTTTCCTAAGGGAAAAAAAGCAACATAATTAACATGGGATAGATTTCGTTCAATGTACTCTGTTTCCTTTCATTATTGTATTCATCAGAGGAACTGTTTAGAGAGAAGGCTTTTCACAATATTGTGTACGGTCCAAGGTTTTTTTAGTTGGTCAGGGGATTTTTTTTGTTTGTTTTTTATCTGTTTTTAAGAAACACTATTTTAGAGGTTACATTTTCAGAATTCATTGGATTCCAGCCATTTCAGATACATAGTGACAAGGGAGGAGACAGTAAGAACTAAAAAAGATGATTATTTTTCATATTACCAGCAGGAACATCCTCATCTGAGTCCCATTAAAGAGGTAACTGCCTACATTAATAAAATAAACTGATGTATAATCACTACCAGTCTTAATGCTGGGGCTGAATGACCTTATTTAGTAACTCATTTATGCTGTGTTTTAGTAGTGTGGCCTCTCTCGTGTTATCTGAGTAAACAGAACAGATGCAGATGCTTGCCAGAGGTTCACAGTCTCATAAACTTGTCTCTACAGACTAGCTTGAATATGCCCTATAAATTCACTGGTCTTCACTTACTGGATGCGAGCTTCAAAGCCAGCATGAAAGCTAGACATGCAATATTTATAATTACAGATCCAGTTGCTGTAACTCAGATTAGTCAAATAGCAAGAATGAGCTAGAGAGAGAAACGAGAGTAGCACATAAAGCACCTCTTTATTAATAATTTTCCACTGGCTTTACTGAACCTGTCTGCCTTCAGTGTCTGAGACATGGTGAAGAGAGCTATCTCGCTATCTTTGTAGAGGCATTTTTAGTCTCTTACAAATCTAATTACCTAATTGAGGGCCAGCTAGTTTGGAGATGAATAGGAGTTTTGCTCTGTGGTTTGTCTGTCTTTCTGTGGTTCCCTCTCAGATTTCTGTATTTTTCCTGTATGGGGGAATCCATCTCCAGTGAAAGGCGCCTCTGTGCTTTGGAGTGCATTTGCTGAGAATGATGAGCAATAGCTGCTGTGTGTCAATAGTTGTAAATAAAAGCAAATCCGTCAGAAAATCCAGTAGCTAATCCAATTCTCCCAAAACACCCAATGGAAGTAAATAAGGCAAAGCATGTCACCCTTCAGCCCCTGCACCAGGAGGGTTCTCAGGTGAAGGCAGGTAAAGTTTGTGCCTTGAGTAAATCCCTGAGCCTGCCGATGGCTGGTCCAGTCTCACAGCAAAGCAACCAGGCACATGCCACCAGCAGCTCGGAGGTCAGCACAGCACCTGCGTGAAAGGTAGTCAGGATGCTGGGGGAGACAGAGACACTGCAGCATCCTTCTGTGCCCAACAGCAATCACAAAACTTGCCAGGGGAGTGGGACCCACCAAGGGTGACTGCTGTCATCACTGCTCAGCACCAGCTCTTTGCCAGTGGAAGAAATGATGACATCTGTCTCAAGACTTGTCTTTTTAACACCAGCAATATAATTTCTTCCTCTTCCAAAATGGGTTGATTTGAAACCCTAACTTTCAGCTGGTTTTCCATGAGCATATTAATTTTTTGAGAATGAACTCAGTTTTTCCAGTTGCCTTCTTGATTAGTCTAATGTCCTTCTTCTTTTCCCATCATCAGATATGCTTTCCCAGATGATGGGGAGCTTCTTCTCCGGAGGAAAAAGATTCTTCTCTGTCACAGAAAATGTTTTAAATGAAGATTTAAAAAGTGCCTGGTGATTTAGGCATTCTCAATATTTCAAGTACTAAGTTTGAAACATTGTAAAGTGACAGCAAATTCTGGGTAACTTCCCTCTGATCCCTGATGCTATTTATTTGAGGTATCCTAAATTGGCGTACAAGATCATCACTCATTTTTGGCACAAAACGTATCTTAGACATTCAAAAATCTCATTCCCAAACTTCTACTTCTGCCCCAGGTCAGAAGGTTGGCTGAAAGTTGCCAAGTATGAAGTTTAAAACAAACAGATAAATAAATACTTGGATCTTTTTAATTGCTTCCTGTTTTCTGAACTTCCATGGTTCATGTTTTCAATCTAATTCTTTCTGGCTTTTGGAGAGAGATTTCCTTCCTGCCTTGCTTTCTAACTAACTAACTAGCTAACCTAAGGAGTTTAAAAAAAACCCAGCACAACTAAAAGAACTTTCCTAAATAGGATATATCTGCCTACAGCCCAGGCCTGAGCACAGAGCCTACACCCTATACACACCTTGACGGTCTCTACATCCAAGCTACCACCAAGTAGTAACGTCGCTGTACAGGCACGTCTTTCTGCACAGCATCTCCTCTGATCACATGTGAGACCCTGTTGTGCCCAGCTGCTGCTTTTTTGCCCAGCTGTTCTGCAGGGCTCCATTGTCTGTCTCGGCATCCCATGGTAAAAGGACTAGGGAGGTAGCTGTCATGCTTCACATATGAAGTATGAATCATGTTACTTTTTACCTGTCCTGCTTAATGTAATTCGTATATTTCCATTTTTTAGAATAATTACTCTCGTTAGAAGGTGAGGGTATTACTGCAGTCTTCCTCTCTCCCTGCACCTGAACACCCAAAAGCACGGTGAGATTTTACCAAGTGTTCCTTAAAGAACAACTCAATATGAGAAATCCTCCTACAAATCCCACATGAATCCTTGTAATCAGCCCTGCCAATCCACTGCAGACTGCAAACAGCCATAGATAGGATTCCAAACAGTTAATTTCAAATAGCTCATTTTCTCTCATCTCCGCACAAATTCATGTCATGTTGCATTACATGTAAACAAGTCAGAAACTTAATGACATGCCTTTCAGTCAAAAACTAGTATGGCTTTTCAGTCTGAGCAGATTAATTGAAGTTTGCAACAATATAAAGTGATGCAGTCTGATTAGAGTTTCTATTGTTCTTTGGGATAAAATATTTTATGTGAATGTAAAGCCAAGTCTTCTGCTGGCACGACTTTGTTGACTTCTGTGGAAAAATAAAATACTCATGTAAAATCCATAGTACATCATTGTTCGTGTGCTGTTATAGTAAATAAATTTTATAAGCTTCTGTAAATTAGATGTGCCAGATCAGATTCCAGACCCTATGGAAATGGCATTGTCAATGAAGCAAGGCAATAGGAACATTTTGCTTTGGAGAAGACGCTTCTGAATGAATCTGTTAGCACCTTATGGTTTTCAAGGAGTTTCCTACTTCCATTTTTTTCACTGCCCCTGTCGTCTTCCCAATATATTGCTCTTAAAACCTGCTTGTGATTCTCTTTAGTTTCATTCTTATGTACTCTAGAGTTGTTTATCTATTTTTCCTACAGGCATTGCTCTGGTGTTTTGTGGCAATCCTGTAGACCCAAGACCACAAGTCCTGCAACACAAGTCCTGCCTAGTTGCCAGCAGGATTAATGTGAGGAACTTCCATGAAATCTCCCTGAATACATCCCTCACTAAACAATACATCCCTCAACATTTTAGGATGGGATTTTCCTCTTCCCTTTTTTTTTTTTTTTTTATTCCCCACCTCCTTTCTANAACTCCTCTCCTTTGATTTTTTTAAAGCAAAACATTTTCAGAAAAGACATTCAAGTGGATAATTAATGCATGGTTTGCTTGGGTTTTTTTTTTGGGGGGGTGGAAAATCTCTCTGAGGCAGATATACTAATGCGTAGCTGGTTGGCTCAGTCTCTTCCTTTGAAACATTTTTGGTTTGTTGGTCTGTTGTTTTGTATAAAACCAGTTTTCTTTGTTTATTTTTCCAGTTTGCAGAATGCCATGATTGAGGGTGATCACTCCGCAGAGAGGTCAGAGGTTGTTTTTGATGTTTTGAATGCCATGTAATTGCACCGGGGAGTGGGGGGGGCTGAATTTTTTTGCCAAATGTGCGGGCTTGCCAATGCAATTGCACTCTGTCCGTGCTGCTGGACTGAAAATGAAGGTCACAAATATTCTACAGGAACTGCCAATGTCTGGTTGTTTTGCCTTCTATTGAGTTATCAGGATTCCAACAGGGTTTCACTTTTACAGTACTAGCATGTTTTATAGAACAGGAGATATTTTAATGCAATATTTGCAATATTATGTTTCACTGTTACAATACTGCCTGACACTGAGGACCAAAGCAAAAGTACTAGATGGAAAAATACAACGTACTGCGCTTTCAACTAAAGCTGTGCGTATTGGCATGGGGGAGCACGTAGTTCACATCATCAGTGGGACGTGTTACATATAGATCACATTAAACCAGGCTGCAGCATTGGAGATGTTTAAATCAGCATTTTAAAATCTTGAAAAGGTGTAAAATTAAGGGGAAAAAATCACATTATCAAAATATTGTGTCGTTACTTTGATACATGTAGAAATCCTTTCTATAGAAGTAGGTTCTTTATCCCTGTCCATTTCTGCAAGGCATCCTTTTTATTTTGTATACCCACTCTGACTGGGTAGATGCTTTTAGTTTTTGGTGGTGGGGGGTTTGAAAGTAGCTATTGTCACACTGCACGTAATAGCATGGTTGCAAGGACAATTACTGCAAATTCTTCCATTTCTGGGTGAGAAGATCCCCAAAGGCAGCAGGAACTGCTATTGCTACCCATGTGGTTTGTCACTTGAGGGTTGGGGATTTTTATTTTATTTATCCAGCCTATCTGCTGTAAGCCATCACTCCTTAGGCAAGTACATGGAGTTTCGATCTCAGATTGCATGTTTGCACATAGATTTTGATCACTTTGAACAAATTCTGATGAAATATTACTTAATTGTTGAATAATTGTATGCCATTTTAGGACCAATTAAGTCCTCTTTGGGTGACTTTAATTACTTTGATGAATATTAAGGCATACTACAGTATGTTCCTTCCATGAGAATGTTTAGCTGTTCTTAAGTCAGAGGCTGTTGGGAATAAAACAAAGCATCTGACAGAATCAGGTTTTCATAATTAAAAAAAAAAAAGCACCCCTCCTAAAAACTTTTTAAAGGACAACTTCAGTGTCAGTTGAACATTACTGATCATTTATGCAGCTGGATAAACACCATTCTTTTACAACTGTTGTAAGCAGAGCATGAGGATACTGGAAAAAAAATGTGGCTTTATATTGAATTTTCCATAACTGAGCTTTCTTAAAGCAATGTGGGTTAATGGGTCAGGAGGTGACTGCATGGGCAAATTATATATATAGCAGAGAATGACAGAAATCAAAACTAAGAGGGATGGGGTTTTTTAGAGCCACTGTGGTCATCTCCAAGCCTTGCCAGTCAAGAACTGTTCGCTGTAGTATAGGCCAGAATTAACCAGAACATTTATTTGTCACAATCAGTAGCTGTAAGTATCAGTAACTCTGAAAACAAGGGATTATATTTTCTTCTTTCTTCAGATTCTGTTTTGTCTACTGAACGGGGAGTGGACCACTAGTGGAGCACAGGTACCTCCACCTCTGGCTTACCTGTGGCCTCCACCGGCAGTGAGCAAAAGCTGTGGTCACCTAACCACCCTCTAAAGTCCCATATGAGGTACCCATGAGTGCATGTGTGCAATGTGAAAACCCTGATGGTGGGCAGCACTCAGAGCTGTCATCAGCAACTGGTCCTTTAGGACTTCTTCAGGCAAGCGCTGCAAGCACAATGGGGACAGGCACCCTTTCCCTGCCTATGCTGTAAATGTAATGCAGATACATGGGTGAGCTCACTTACCCCACGTTTCAGGCCAACACCTTTCCCAAGCAGTTCAGGATCAGCTGGAAAGGCATGCAACTCAGACTAATGAGAAGACGTGTACAGGAGGTCAGACTTACTGTCTAGTCTTGGAAAAATGAGAATATAATTTTCTTTTTTCTTTTATTTTTTGTTTCCATCAGACATTTTTCTTTAAAATAGATGATAAACTCTTTTTGTAAGAAACATGGGAATTATTGCTTGGTTTTAAGCAATAATATTTAATATTTGTAAGTCTCAGTAGAACTTAGCTGTTGTATTATATCATAATGATATATTATATCATATTATATTTATGTCATTCTAGCACAGCAAAACATGGAGTTGCAATGCCAATGAGTATGAGAAGGGCCTATCTGGAGCAGTTGGGTTTATACCCTCAAGGAAGAAGTTGAAGAAAGGAAAGGGAAAAAACAGGAGTAAATGATTGTTTCTGTATTGATTCACAGATCTGTTCGCCATCAAATCCAGCATTGTGGTGGCGATGTGGACTTGTTTCCACTAAAAGCAAAGAATGCAGAAAGTAAGGGGGTTTGACCCTAGAGCTTGAAATACTCAAAGGTTTAGTGTTTTGAGTAAGGCAATGATCCAAAGCCCATAACGGCAGAAGAAAAATGGCCTTTGGCTTCAGTGGGCATTGCATCAGGCCTTCAGATGACTAGCAATCAGCAGACTTCATTCTGTGTAATTCTATATGAAAGAAGCATTAGTTCTCCAAAGTACAGTCAGCTGAGGAGGAATAAGACACTCTGTGTCTTTGCAACTTACCCTTCTGGTCAGCAGATATCCCTGTCACTGAATGCAATGGAGATGTTCTTGCACAACTGATGGAAAGGCATCTAGCTGTGCTTTGCAACTGCTGCTTCCTGCTAAACCATCACCAGAGGCAGAATTAGCAGAGGCTCCACTGTCACATACCCCAAATCTGAACCCTGGGTTATATTTAAACGAACACAGGAAAGAGTCTGAGGGCTCTATGACCCTGGTGAATTGGGAGATCCTTTTTTCTAAACGGGAAGGCGAATGTCAGAAGATCAGATTACAAGTGTCTATCCCTGTGTTTTCACTGGGTGGTGAATCAGCTGGAGTTCAGGCTCTGCAAATACTAAGGAGGTGGTTCCAGAGCAGTCAGCACTTCAGCAGTTCCTAGAACCAGTGGTCTGAACTTGGGAAGGATTTCATAACGTGTCTGAAAGCCAAAAGCTTCTTTGACCGCTAATTTAATAAAGAAGAATGAACTACTGGGTAAGTCCCTGGAAGATAGACTAATCAGGCTAATTTGTTATATAATCCCTTTTTAATGTGGAGAATTAAGGTGACGGCAAGATGACTACGTGCTTAATTCTCCAAATAATCACTGGTGGGTATTGACATTAAAGATGGGAGAGAGCAAGTTAATTTCTGCTTGTTGTTTTCAACATGTGCCAAACTCTTACTTCACACCAGTGAGGAAGGGCTGGAAACTGTGTGTTTCATACGCATGAAGTAACAGTTGGCACGAATCACGGAGGGGAGAAAAATAAAAACCACTAAAGCCCAGCAACCCAAACTGTTACTTGCTGACAAATCTTTGACTCTCTCTGCTGAAAAAAAAAAGTAGTAGTAAATAAAGGCCTCATGCAGAGTATTCCACCTGAGTAAACCCAGGTGTCTGATCCTTCTCAAGACAAATAATGTGCTGAGAGGGCAGTGATAACCTCAGTTTTCCAACCTCCTCCTCTCCCCGTCTTGGGAAACGCCGTCATAGGCAGTCCCAGAGTGGGCCAAGAGCAGAGCAAGGGAGGATGACAGCGCTTGGCTTGAGTTGGTCCTTCCTTAGCCATGAAAAACATGTTCTTCCCCATTGCTAGGAATGGAGGTGCTGGGGCTCTTCATGGCTAACAGTGTCTGCCCTGCTTGGGGCAACTCCACTGTGCAGATCAGGATAATGGGGTTTACATCTTCCCTTTACCAGCACTGCTAGATTTGCCCCCAAACAACTGGATGTAGCTATATCTGCACAATCTGCTTCTTACTTTTGTGTTTTCACATAGGCCTGGGATATCTTTGGCAATTGGGCCATGGCTGCCAGGGTCCTGGGGGCTCTAAGGAGCACTAATGTCCAACCCGTGTCAGGCCCCCGGGCCCATCAGCCCCTGCCTCACCGATGCCGCAGCAGGGCTGGGCTCCAGCTCCCAAAGCTCTGCCCAGCCATGGGCCCTACTGAGCTGAGTGTACCCACGGGCCCACATCCCATCCTGTCCCCATGGCCCGCATGGCACCCTGGCAGTGGCCATAGGTTACATGAGTTTTCTCACGTGTCTTCTATTTGGAATAACATCCTGTCATCACAGGACTAGATGACCATCTAAGTCTTCCTTGTCACTTATTTAAGTAAATACATAAGTAAGTGTATTTATTGAGAGTCAAAACATGTATATGATATATGGGATATAACATACAGAAGTATTGAATACTGTTCCTCTATGGTTTCCTCCCACCTCACTGTCCTGCCATCTCCCTTTCTCCTCTTCATTCTCTCTAACTTGTGGTCTACAGGGAAGAAGAGGAGCTGAGGATGAAGTCATCCTGGAAAGCAAAGAATGACACTGGGCAAATTCATACCAAGAGTTAATTTCAGCATGTTTCCTATCAAATCACTCTGGAATCACACAAATAGATACTTTCCTCCTATTTCTTGATGACTAGAATATTACTTGTAAGTCAAAGCTTGCTTGTTCAAATCAATGCCTTATTTACTTTTACAGAAAGAAACTGTTTCGGCATTGTAACATGTTTCTTGTTTTCAGACCATGTTGATTTTCTGTGTGGCTTCCTACAACTGACAGCTTATTATCTTGCCTTATGAAAATCATGCATGACTTCTGGGAGCTGTCTATCAAAAGGAGAGAACACACTGAGAAGCTGGTACCTTCTCTCTAATTATCCAGGTTGATGGTTGTTCAATGAACCTGTTAACCGCATGAAGTGACTTTCATCTTTACAGGTACCCTTCTGCATGGTCTTTCTCTGCAATGTTTAAATGGCAAATGCTACCTCTGTGTAGTGTCCCAGTCTAACTTCAGTTCTAGTCTCATGGTTCCCCAACGCAGCTGGCTTCACTCTCATTAGACAGTAGACCCCTTCCTGTGCTGTAGGTGAACATAATGAAGCAATGGTTGTAGGTGAACATTCCCTCCTGCCCTTATCTCCAGTCTTTTGACAACTGCCTCTCAAGGTTTATGCCTTTTAGTGAAGCACTTAAGCACATACTTAGCTTTAAGCACATCATTCCTGTCATTTCATTGAATAGGGATGGATTTAAGTGCCTACTCATAGTTCATGGCTTGCCAGCACTTCAACAGTTCCTTTTGCAGCAGCCAGATAAGATAAAAGTTAGGAGCCAGCTCTGACAGTCTGGGGGAATGGTTTGCTTTCTGGTAGTGATGGGCACCACCATTTAAACCTTTCATGATACTCCAAAGTAGAGATGGACTGGGCCATAGGTCCAGCTGCTCACTGAGGATGGAGGAAATGTGCTATCCAGAAACCTAGGTCTGACCTGCAGGAAAGTGGGAGAGGAAAAGATTCCCCCACTTTCTTTGGTTGTGGCCCACTCATAGCACCATGCTTTGCTGGGGCAGGACACCCCAGCAGCACAGCAGGGAGTTAAGCCTTCATGCTGTGGCCACAACATCTCAATTCCCCCGCACAGATCTGGTGGAGACAGCTGTGCCCTGTCCCTTCCAAATCCGGTACAACCATCCCCAATCACCCATAATAGATCTCTTCTCTGCTGTGCCTCTTCCCAGGATCAGCTCACTCAGCTTAAGACTCAAGAGTATATATGTTTAAGGGCAGCTCGGGAAGAGAAAAGAGACAGGGAAAACATTCATATTGTTTAGGGTCTGACTGAGCTAACGAAGTCTGAGCGCTTTGTCCACACTGGGATTAAGTGCTAAGAAATAACTGATCACAAGAATAAGAGAAAAATAAATAGGCCATATTCATCTGAACAGTAGAAATCATCTTTGTGGGTGGTGCCAAAATGAAATTGGATGTGTTGGAGGGTGACCAGTGATAGATTCCCATTTTTCACACCAGTTACAACACGGATGAGTCCAGAAGCTGTATCTGTCCTGGGAGGAGAGATTGTAAGATAGCATGTAGTAATCTATCTCAAACTGAGGCTTTTTCAGAGAGTTTTTGGCTGGCATTTGGAAATATCCTTGGAAGCTTTACAATCGTGTCATTTTGCTTGAATTGGTGTGCACTAGCATTTGTATCTATGGCAATGAAGAAGGAGTTTGGCTTAGGACTAGTTGCCACTGGCTTCCCAAGGATTAGAAAAGCCAAGCTAATAAATGACCTTGACCAGATAGCAAACCTCACTCCTGTCCCCCTGTGGTTCTGTTCCACAGGGGATTATATTCCTGCCCAGGCAGCTGCTGGGGAAGAGTGGACCGCTATGTCCACCAGAGCTTGGCAGAACTGTAACCAGCTTTTTGTAAAGGTTTTGGCTTGTTTTTTTTTTTTTTTTAATATATGATAGAGCATACTCTGCTGTCAGTAACACCACGTAAAAACATGGCATGAGTTGCTGGGCCTGTTCCAGTCCTTTTGTGCTGCTGCAGCAACAAAAGGAGTCAGAAAATTGTGGTCACCGATAAAGCGTGGGGAAGTCACTCTGCAAAGGAGTCACTTGGCTTGGGCAGCCTTGTGCCCCTGCTCTGCTCCCTATGCTGCCAGCACAGACAAGCACCTCAGGGAGTATGGTCACCCAAAAACTCTGGGCTGCTAGCGTGGCCCTGGCAGGTCTAAGTTGCGTGGCTCTGTGGAGGAGCCCTATGGCTGCCCTATCTTGTGTTGGCAGCCATGGACAAGCTGCATTTGTGCCCCCGTGCCACCCTGATTATAAGTGCAGCCACCAGGGATGGCTAAAACTGAGGGAAAAACTGGGCACCTTTGTTGACTTGGGGCTTTTAAGCTGCGTAGGTAACGATGGACAAGTTAAGTTGGGGAGGAAGGACACTAGTCAACCACCTTGGGAATCCCTCTTTCTGAACGTGGATGGTATCTTTTGTGGCACTGCTTTGGATAGCCGTGTTGTACAAAATCCTGGCTCTTTAGAGATCTAGTGGACTATCAGACAAAAAACCCCACCCCACATCGTATGTCATTCTGGGTACATACTTGCTGTGAATGAATACAAAGATCTATTCATCACTTCTAGTGCTCACATAACTGACAGATTAAATCACTCTCTGGCTGTGAAGATGACAGTGGCACAACAGCTAATGCTGTCTAAGAGTTTCCATTAGAAGGCATCGTTTCTGATTGTTTATAATTTTGCCAGACTTCAGCTGCTTGAGCTGAAATTTCCCATGCCCTATGGCACCACAAACTGAAGTTTTGTGTGTGGAAGGGCCTAGATGAATAGTCATGGCATTTCCAAGCTCATGAGAGGTCACTTGAACGCAAATTTTCAGAAAGTAATTGTATACTTCTTCTTTCTTGAGGGAGCAGGAAAAACATCTGGAGTTTGATGCTCCCCAGCGGTCGGTCCTCAAGCTGAAGCTGGAGTCACAGCTAAAAAGCCTGAGTGCAAGAGGTTCCCTGTCCAACGCTCTCAACTTGGTAGGCATTCTTGACAGTTTTAACCTTTTCCAAAATGAGCAATGTCTTTTGAGGCTGTACTTTAGTTCACTGACATACTTAGTCCCGTATTGTAGCCCATGTTGTTGACAGAAGTTGTTTTAAGCAGACTGAGATTATGCTACCAGGGAGTACAATTTGGGAAGATGGCAACTAATGGCATAAGTTTGAGCACATCTCAGGTCTGGGTATGTAGGATGGCTTTATAGCTCTCCTCTGCTCACCCTTTACCTTCTCCACTGCTGTCCACTTGTTGTGTTTCTGACTGGCATTGCCTGTCATATAGGATCAGGACCAGTTTTTCAGATCTCCTTGCTGGTCTGAGCACCAGGCTGAAGTTGCAAGTTCCTGGAGATGAGTTAGTTTGGCAGCTTTTAGAATGACTTTAATTTGGTCCACTGAATAACTTTTTATTCTCTGCATTTCTAAACAAGAATGGAGAGGTCAACAGGAAGAGCTTTCAGGCTGAACTGAGTTGTCCCCAGGTGAGGCGGTTGCGTTGGGAGGTCATTTGGAGACTAGAAATAAGTGGCATAGATGTGGGCCAGGAGCGGGATGAGGTTTAGCGGACCTAAAGTAACTTTGAGGATGATATGCTGTTGCTGGGAGTAGTATCCATAGATGACAGCTCAATTGCATATTAGATGGAAGTGTGCTCTCTGATCTGCAGCCTATATAACCCTTTCCCTACAGATATTTTTATTAGAGTGAGCTTTACAAGCCCCTAGAAAGGACCTCTAACTGCCACAGGAATCTGAGAAGGCTTGTGTTGGGTCCCTAGAGGAGCTTTTCCTTAACCATTGTGCAACCCAGAAAATTTCCAGATCTCAGTAAAAACTCTGTGTGTGCTGTGTTTTCCCAAACTGGGCATCAATGTGAATTGTAGGAGCTAGGAACTATCTAGAGGCAGACTTTACAACCACCCAGAATATTTTCATTTAACTACCCACACTACAGGACCTTCAGATGATTTAGAGCTCTGACAAACCTGAATTCCCATTAAACTAGATAGCTTGGGTCCAATTAGTAACATTATCCCAGGAAGACAGTGTTCAGGATGGCCTGCAAAAAATATCTGACCATTTACTGTACTCTGCTTTTACAGAGGGTTTTGCAGTTGTGCTGCACGCTGTAATGGCATTGCCATGGTGTCAGCAGTACCTTAGCTGGCTAATTTAAAGCTAGTTGGGTATGTCAATGCCATGCTGCAATTTTAATAACGTCTGTGGTAGAGACACATCTGCAGTCAGAAATTGCCATCGTTCTGCACTGCCAACAGGGTGTAATACTCTGCAAAAATCCTCAAGCCAGACCTTAGGAAATTAATCTGGATCCTATAAACATTTTAGTGGGAGGAAGCAAAAATACTTGTATGACTTGCCAGGTCTTTTTGTCTCATAGGTAGGGCTTCATATGGAGGAAGCGGTCTTTTCCCTTGGTGATAATAAAAGCACTTTATATTTTTGCTACAATGGAAAGATCATTCATTATATAGATCACACTGAACAGTGTTCAGTAAATGGCAGATGTCCTTAAGTTTCCGTTATAAACTTGATTTTATTCCTATTCCGGACTTTGCCAAAATTAGCCCTATTCACCCACAACTTCACAGGCATAATCTTATTCTGGGATAGATTTTTTGGAAAACTTGAAGGAAACTGGTCAAGGTGTTTAAGAGAGATGATGGCTAAAAAAAATGAGATCATCTGCTTGGAGAGTTTCCTAAAGACTTTTTGGCTTGTCATATCCTGAAAATTCATTTGCCTAGAGATTCAAAAAATATTTCAGATCTGTTGGTCTTGGCTAGAAATGGTGCCTTTGAATAGCTTTAGGCTGTCTGGTGACAGAATTATTTGGTTACTGAAAGTGGTTCCTGCCTCGGTGTGTGTATGTATATGTGTTATGGGTTCTTTGGAGATCTTAACTAGTTAGTGCCAATGTGCTTATAAATTTATAGTGGCATATGTAAGGTTTCTAAACAACTCTGCATGTATCCTAAACAGACATGTGCCTTCCCTAAGACTAGTCCTATCTGAATCTACTGCTCTCTAAAATCCTCACCTGTGTGTTTCCTGACTCCCACTGCAATCCATGCTGAAGCTGACAGCATGGCTTTACAGTCCCTTCTGCACAGTCCCTGGAGACCTCTCCCAAAGGCAACACCACTCAAATCTCATTCTACTCATCCCAGTGTGCTTTCCTGGGTCAAAAAAATCATATCTGCCATGATTTGTGCCAATATGTCAGTCTCTGATGGCTGTGAGCCGCACAGGATGAGACTTAAATCAATATTATTTTTCAGCATATATGTTTTGCTGCTTATTTCTGGTTTTATGAGAAAATAAGTTATGAGGCATAATGTTACTATTCTTAAAGAGGATTTATTTCAAAACATGTGCTTAAGGCTTTCTCATAATCGGGTCATTTTTAAAGACTGTTCTTGAAGTGTGACCAAAACCAGAGGCAAACAGATTCATTAAACAATTTTCAGCGTCTCTCACGTTAAGTAAGAAGAATGTGACATCTGGAAACGGTATAGTTGTGCTATACCGCTGCATTAATGCAGTCTCCTGGGATCATACTTACCCACTGCATCATCCCTTTGGCTTGTCCTGAAGGTTATAGTGTAGCAATGGCAACAGTAAAATCTGCCCAGCATATACCATTGCCCATGGGACATTGCCCATGTCCCATGAGACCTCGTTTTTAGCTAACAGCAGTGACAGACTTTAACATTTAAGCCTTGATCTTTCTGAGCTCCTGACTTTAGTCGGTTTTGTTGTTGTTGAAGTCAAGCTCCTGACCTACAAATTGCTGGAGCCTGTGCGTGTATTTGGGAGAAGCATGACACCAAGTTTTCTCTGTTTCTTATTCTATCAGCATCTGTTCTTGGACACTATTTGAAGCAAGCTTTTGGGCTAGGTGGACCTTTGTTTTGACTCAGTGGGGATGCTCTCACACTCTGTTCTCAGTGTCAACAAAAATAGTTGACTATTTGCTGAAAACAGGGCTAGGAATTCACTTTGTCATTTTAAAGACTTAACAGTCTTTTTAAGTGTTGCTCTTTTTTGTGAAGAAGCTTTGGTATCTCTGTGCTCCGGAGTTAGGACTTGAATCTGAAGCGAAGCATTATCTTGGAGTCAGGGATATGCTTTTTTCCCTTGTTCTGGCTCAAAGTGTTCAGTTCTGGCTCCTGACAATCACATTTTAAACATGCTCAGTAGAAACTTGGTGGGGTTTTGCACTTAGGTGCTGTTGACAGTGAACACACCCTGACAGGACTGAGCAGGACGTTGCTGGTTGCAGACTGCTCTGCCATGCAGCACAGGAACTGAGTGCAGCAGGACTGTCCAAACCGCCGTTGCCTTCTGGCGCTGAAGAACTGCCTGACTGGAAGGCAGAAGTGACAAACAAGCTTTCAGGGGCTTTCAAGAGGGAAAATGAGTTATGATGGTAAGACGATGAGATCTAAAACTGACATCTAGATGGATTAGGGGAAAACTGGAATATGACTGGCTCAGTAAGAGTCTACAGAGATGATAAGGAGAAGAGGAAAGGCTTACAGCAGGGAGAGAGGAGGATGGTCTATGATCTTGGAGGACTTCTCTGAGACATGGAGTTGAGCACAGACTTCCTGAACACTGCCTGTGTTCAGCTCTCAGCTGTGGAACTCACCATAAGGGACAAGTCCACATGGATGTTGACAGTCATAGAATCACTGAGAGACAGGCTTTCACCGGAGCGGGTCTGGAGAAATTATTAACTCCACCTTTTTATCCCAAGACCAAGTTACAATCATGTCACCCCGAGCTACAGTGTCTTATTGTTGATATAAAAGTTTCATCCAATGTCTAATCTAAATCTCCCAAGCTGTTTGTTTTGTGCTGCTCTATGTTTTATTCTTCCTGATCTTTCCACCAAGAACATATTATTTCCTTATTCTTTGCAACAGCTTTTTAGTTTAAGACTATTAACATTCCTTCTTCTCAGCTGCTACTTCTTCAGCAACATGTCTTATTGTTGATATAAAAGTTTCATCCAATGTCTAATCTAAATCTCCCAAGCTGTTTGTTTTGTGCTGCTCTATGTTTTATTCTTCCTGATCTTTCCACCAAGAACATATTATTTCCTTATTCTTTGCAACAGCTTTTTAGTTTAAGACTATTAACGTTCCTTCTTCTCAGCTGCTACTTCTTCAGNCTGGACCTCTGTCCATTTTTGCTGGCCTCTTGCCAACTAGTTCATATCTATCTTGAAGTGCAGTGCGCTAAACAGGACATGGTATTCCAGGTGAATCTTCAGCAGTGGAGATCAGCCCACATGGACTCTTTCAGTAGTCTTTAAGACCCTTTAGACATCCCAATGTGAGGGATTTGCCATTCATGTTCAGCTTATTCCACCATAGTCCCTGGATTTTTCTCTTGTGAACCGGTACCTAGACAGTTATGCAAGTACAGATTATTATTTATGTGTAAGCATGGTATTTTGCAGTTACGTTCCATCCATTTTAGATGACTTCTCTAAATACATCAAGATCATTTTAAATTCTGATCTGCTAGCAGCTATAACATCTGCAGTCCTTCCTTGCTCCATCTGCAAGTTTAATAACCATACTTCATATTCCATCTTCTATGCCTCCAATGAAAATATCAAATAAAACTTGATATGGGACCAAGGCCCACAGAATTCCTTGCAAAACATGTGTATTTTGATAGGTTACGATGGAATTACCCCGTGGATACAATTAGCCAACCAGACTTGACCTCCTGCCCCTTCCCACAGCAGTTTCATTTAGATCACAGTTCACTACCCTGTTCACGAGGATATTATAGGACGTACTGCTAAAGGCCTT
>VZSZ01010995.1:212281-264299 GCA_013398815.1 Ibidorhyncha struthersii
TTACCGGACCGCCCGGGCGGCGGCGGCGGGGGAGCGGCTGGTCGCTCCGGGCCGCGGCCCGGCGGGCTAATGTGGGTTGGAGCTGCGGCTGCCCCATCCGCCGGGGTGCCGGCGGGGGGAGCGGGGTGTCGCCCGGTGTCCCGGCCCCGCGGCGGGAGTGAGGGAGGGAGGGCCGGCTAGCAGAGGCGGCGGGACCCCCGGAGACGGCGTTGAGGAAGAAACTGCGCTGCTTCTTCGTGTCAGCCGTTCCGAGCCGGTCGGGCAGCGGGGGAAGGGCAGTGCTTGGGGCTGTCGGCGGCAGCAAGGGGCGGCAGCGCCTGCCGGGTGGCTTCTGGGCGGCTGGGATGNTGGGATGCTGCCCTCGGCTCGGCAAGCACCCGGAGGCGAGTGCTTGCCTTGAATTTAACAAGCTCGGCTGGGCTGTGGCCGGGCAACCGGCCGAGATCTCCCGTGTTTGGAAATGTCTCTCTTCAACTTCTCCATACGTGTGATGCTGGTTCCCTCTTGCCCCTTCCCCACCCTGTGCTGGATGCCCCTAAATTACCTCGCTACGCTTCTGAAGGGGACTGCTTTATATAAAGGCTTAGGTTCATCCAAGTGTCCTTTCACACGTAAGACAGGTTTCATAAATAGCAAATGTATTCTTATCTCTTTTTCCTGTTACAACGCACTGCTTTGCTTCTTTTTGAATGGAATCGCTTGTAAGAAGTGAGGCAGCCTAACTTAGAAATACGAAATTCTGCGTCTGTAGTGAACAGCAGTAAGTTATGAAGAGGACCTGATCCTGGCCGCCGTGCTGCTGCAAGGAGTTCTGCCGTTGAAGTCAGAGGAGCTATTTCTATGAATAAACCCACTTCTTTAAAGGAGTGTTTCGAGGATGTGGCCCTAGAGTTAATTGAAGCTTGCTGGAGTGCGTAAACTTCACAGTGGGAAAGCATGGTGGGTGGAGATGTTGGTAGCTTAATACATGTTTATTTATGAGGCTTTCCAAGTGTGTAAGTGATGCAGATTGACCCTTGTGTTGAGAACCACAGGGCCAACCTTTGAACTTTAGTCAGGTTTCAGCAGCGCTTCCCAGGTGCAGAGATCGTCATGCAGTTTGGGGGCATTAATAGTTGAAGAGTTCATATTAGTTTGTTCCCTTGTAATTAAGAGGCATAACAACAGTATGATTGCTGTAAAAACATCATTTGTTAATTTGCTGCTATGTCATCATAACTTGCTGGTTATGAAAGAGTAATGCTTTGTTATTGCTACAGAACTTTTTTTCCAGTAAGGGACTAGCTACAGTTTTGTGCTTCTAGAAACAATAGTGTGTTTGGATGGGATTTTTTAATAGTAATATTTGCTTTGAGAGATTGTGTATATTTCTTTCTTAATTGTATATGGTTTTATGTCATTCTCTAAGTTTGACTAAGAGATTAGACACTACCTGAAAGCTCTTCGGTGTTGTGTAGAAGTGACTGTATGTGAGGATGGGGGGGGGGGAATATACTTGAACATTTACACTTCCCATTTTATGTATGTGTACTTCGTTCATACAAGTTAGTTGTAGAACTGCAATTGAACAGGAAGAGCTAGTTTTATAATTTGATATGCAGCTGAACACTTAAGCTGGACCAACAAGAAAATCTAAAACAAAAAAAACCTGACAAGTTGATTTATTAATGCCACATGTAATGTATAGGTAGTAAATGAGGATAAGTTGTCCCATGGACTGAAAATATAGAAATAGATACACTATCAAGTTTCCTGCATTCTAGAGTTTCAGACTTTGAAATGTAAAGTATAGATGAAATGTAGGGCTTGGCTCTTTGATTTACAAAGATTTTCTTATCCTGCTTGACCCACCACTCAGCTGATTGAGGTACTACTTTTATGAATAAATGAACTGCAGAACAGAACCCATCATGCAAGAACTCCAAGTATATTGGCAGATGAAACTTTTTTTTTCAGTGCTTAATTGCAACATCGCATGAAGTTTCCTGCCATATTCAGTGCTACTACCTATGTTTGAGTTTCTCTTCTGTGGAACCATGAACAGGAATAGATTTTAATGTCGAAAGACTTTTATGTGGCATATTAGTTATGTCACTGGATCGAGCCTTCTGTCTCTTTAGTAATGCATGTGTAGAACGTGTCTAAATTCTCTGTATTTTTTTTTTCTGTGAACTTTCAGGAAAATCTTAAAAGTGTCTAATGTGGTTACTGTTCTGCAGTGAAATTCATAGCTTATCTGTAGGCTGAAGCGTGCTTGTACGTTTATAAATCCAAAGCATGCACTTAAATGTCTGCAAAGATTGGTCTCATATTTTTGAAAATGAGTTATGGTGAAAATTCTGAAGTGTAACGTTAGTGACAACACAAGAATGAAATGTGCTCTCAAAATCAAAGGATTTGTTAGGGAAAATCTTCAAGTTAAAAGGAAATGTCATTTGAATTTTTCATAGGAAATGTACTGTTTCCAATAGCTAGAAGTTAATGGAACTTTTTTTCTATCTCCTAGTTCTTCCGTACTCCCTCATTTGAGTTACTGTTTGTGTGTCTCAAAGGTGTGTTGGTTTGGGTTTTTGATGCTATTTATCAGCAGTACGGCACTAAGCAATGTTTCTTGTTGGCTGGTATGTGCTTTCAGAGGACTACGGGAGTATGCTGCTTGCAGAGGCTTTACTGGAAGAATGTTTGAAGGAAAACTTTGCCAAACTGAAGGACTCCATTCCAATGACAGAGAAGAATGAGCCAAAACTGAGTGAAGCTAAACAGTATCTTATGAATATCTTAAGCAGAGGAAAACTACGAGTAAGTGGGCGCTGTCGTAATTCCTGCCAACTGGATGCTGCTTTTATATGATTATTAGTCTGATACAAGGTGTCGATGTTGCCTGTCTGTGTCCCTGTATGTACTGTGCTGTATTGTTGGTATTACTAACGGACTGGCAATTCAATATCCCTTTGCAGTGTCTTCTGCTGGGACACTTGCAGTACATTAATTCGCTTGCATATGAAAAAGCAAATATATATCCAGTTATTTTTTTTATTAGAAAGAAGCGGGATAAATATTTGGGAATTCTCTGGGGTGGTGGGGTTGTGGCCACATAATGGTGCTGTCAAGCTAGCACAGCTGCTCCTGGTCTGAGGGAATTGTGTACACCTAGTCACCTCCAGATCAGGGGTAAAATGTGCTGCAAGCTGCTGTCAGGCACTTAAGGTTGTGGTGTGAGTCCAGGATTACAGCCTTGCATTGTTTTAAATTTCTGCCAGAGAAGTTATGCGAAGTTATTCTTTTATTTTGTTTTGTGGTCGGGATGCATGGTTGGTAGCTGCCTGTCAACTCAGCTGCAGCACTTCAGGAGTGTTTTAAGACTCTGCCTGGATGGCTGCTGCTGTGTTGGTGCCCTTGGACACACAGTTGCATAACTGGCTTTAAAAAGATGATCAATTACAACAGTCTGTTTTAGACTTGTATTACTTTTGGTCCTGAAACTTACAAGCTAGTTAGCTTGGAAGTGTATGTTATCCTTTTTATCATGTTGATTTCCAGGGAGCAAGCACGAAGCAGCTTTTCTGGGGGAGTTCCTTGATCTTAAGTTCTTGAAAGTCAGTGTATTTAAAAAGTAAAAAGGAGGGGGGAGGAAGGGGAGTCCATCCAGCCCTCTTTCTTTATAGTTTAGCCCCAGTAATAGCCAGAACCACTGAATTCTTCCAGATCGGTGTTCAGTTCAGCTGCATGAATTGCCATCACTATTTCTTTGTTAGTGGTGACCTGGCTACTCATGCAGCATTGACCCTGTATTGGCTGCCTATATTAAAAAAATGAGTATGAAGGCTTAGAAACCTTTTTGTGCTTTCCAAAGCATAAAAAGGGTCTGAACAGATGTATTTTACTAAGATTTTTCTGTTGCACAGACTTGTATGTATGTTTTCAATCCTTAAGAAACAAACAAAAAAATCTTAGAAATTGCAGGCATGCCTTCTGTTTTTCCACCGTTGCCTGGAAATTCTTTGATAAATTAAGAAAATTCAGGAGCTTTCTCACTCTTCAATTAAATGTACAGAGGAGAGGGGAGCACTTGAATAAGAAGTGATGCTTTCTGCCTAGTTTAAAAGCATGGTATTTTCTTGGTGTGTATGTATGTAGTTGTGACAATGCCAAGCTTTTATGTGCCATCTGTGAATCAATACAGTAGGTCAGCTGAAACCAAAGAAGTGGCTTGTAAGCTGGGTATTTCCAAACTGAGCTCCAAAGTAGTTGCCTGACCTTTGGTGCCTGCTGTTGTCATAAGCATAGCCCTAAGATCTCTAGACACTTAAATCCTCTGGCTTGCAGCGCTAGCAATGCCGAGAGGAAAGCATGATGAATCTGCTTAATTTTTTCTGAAGTACCTTGTTCTTGCTCTCTGGTATTTCACCATGTAAACACTCTTTTCCTCTCCCTGCTCCATTTCAGCCTAAGTACATGACAGAAGCTATGCTGATCCTAGGAAAACTTCATTATGTGGAGGGATCCTACAGAGATGCCATCAGCATGTATGCAAAAGCAGGAATTGATGACCTCTCAACAAAAGATGAACCTCTATACATGCTGCGTTTGGTAACTGAAGCCTTTGTTATTAAAGGTAAAGGATCACATGAGCATATTTGAAGTATGCTGTGTTTAGGTTGAAGTTGAAGGTAGTTCTTCAAGTGATTTGATTAGAGCAGAGTTAGGGCAATGTTGTATGCTTTAGAAAATCCTACGGGTATGGTCTGTGTAGTTTATACTTAAAGGCATTATGGAGTCTTAGTCCATGGTTTTTAAACTTGGCTGGCTTGTAAAGAAAAGCTTGACATTGGAAATCGTGCGGTAACTGTTGACTGTAAGTCAGCAACACACTTGAGCTTGTGTATCCATTTTGGGAAAATCTAAGTCAAGCACTCAGCTGAATTTGGGCCTATGCTTTCTCTTAGAAACAGTTCATCTGCTTGTAAATGAACTTCTGTGAATTAAGCAGGGATGATATTTCCAAGTTTTAAACTGTGGACTAACAGAATTTGTGCTTTCAAAGCAGGTAGTATATTTTTGCAATGCATGTCACACAGTATCAGACCTTATGTACAAACAGGAATCTCTCTTCCCCCTTGTAATTCTACAGATGTTGCAGTGTTTGAGAGATCCTAATAAAAACTGCCTCTACGGGTAATGAAATTGCATTTCCTTTTTGAGTGGGGGAAAGGAAGACCCTAGTCAGTTTTTGACTTGGGGGGAAAAAAGATCAGTAATCTTCTCCTTCATTTGCTTTCAGTTCCTTTATAAATGTTGCTCAAGTACTGCTACCTATCTACTGCTTTCTACTCTTTTCAGCATGTCCACCAGCTAATTAGGTGAATGAAAACTCTGATGATCAGATACCTTCAACTGGTATGTAAAAGAGTGAAACCAAATCAACCCAAAATACTGTTTGACTGGGCTGCTAGTATTACTGATAATGATTTGGGTGTTCCATGATCTCACATGGTCATTCAGCTTTTTTTAAAACCTATTTGTGCTGCTTTGCTTGCTTTGATTTTGTTTTCTGTGGCACTGGTTGAATCTGCTTCATTAACAAGCTTTTGTGGAGCAGGACTAATTTACTTGTAACTCACACTAACACTTGCATGGCACAGAAGAGTGAGTAACTGCCAGTGCATCCATAGCAGTGTATTTGAGAGCAACTATTGGTGCACTCCAGAGTCTGAAGGAGATGCGCCATCCTCACTGGGAACTGGATAAGGCTCTTGGTGAGGTATGAGTGTAATGCTAAGGTATGCATGAACACTGATGGAATAACACTGTTCCCATAAGGCCTATTCTATGATCTTGACTACATCATGAGTATGAAGATATTGGGGGTGAGGTGTTTGGCTCGGAGGATCAGGCCGTGATTTTTTTTTTCCCCCATGTGGTTTAGCACGGAATGTAAATATTGTGCTGCCCTTGGGTTTGTGTGTAAACCGTAAGGAGTCCCTGCCATTGCAGAGCAACCTCTGTGGTGTTACTGTTCCACAGTTTTTATCCTTCGTGATGATTATTTTCAGATTAGCCAAGATACCAGGGGTATAGTAAGTCACTTGATATTCTACCAAAGTTTCTGACAGAGAAAAGTCCAGCAGAGTGGAGCTTGTTCAGCTGAGTTTGGAGAGGGCACTCACTGCTGGGATCGCTGTTCCCCCGTGCCATGTGCTCAACCTCTCAGTCATAGAGAAATAAGCCCTTAAATGTTAGAAATTTGTACAGGTAACTATGGCAATAGGAGTGTGTATTTACATTTTCATTTCAAAACATGTCTGTCCAGGCTACCTCTGCAGGGCAAGTAACGGCAGAGTTGAATTGTTTAAAATTCATTTATACTTTATGCTAGAGATTTTTCTTATTCCCTTTTTTATTTGGTATCTCTGCAGAAATTCTGTTGATCCAAACCGTATTATTGCCTTTGGTTGAACTACTGGTCACTTATGCAAGCTGAAACCTTCTTTAAAGACGTTCTTGAACGTTGCTGGTAGTAAAACTTTTGCAGGGATCATTTAGGCAGCAATCTAGAAAAGTCACAGTCCTGTCTTTATTTCAGGGCAGAACTTAGGCTCCCCACTTAGGTGGGGAACATTTCTTACTTAGGTTTTAAGTAATGGGAGAAAGCACTTGGTTTAATAGAATAGCCCTGTTCATCCAGTTAAACATCAGAACTTTGTATCGCTTCTTAACGTGAACCTGAAACCACCTTGGTTTTGTGTAACTAGTACTGCTGGGTTGTGCATGTGTGCAGAATGGCAGTGTAGGTTCTCAAGCACTCAGGATTATGCTGGAAAGGTCATGGAAGAAAGAAAAGTCAAAGGCACTCGCACCCTTTTACTGTTGGAAACAAAAATGTAATGAGAAAGATACTGGATACACTGAGGGGAGCTGCATAGATGAAAGTCAGCAGTAGAAGTGAAATGTGAACGAGTGAAACTGAGTTTGCCTTTTTTAGAGCACCTTTTGAGCTCCACAACACTGAAGGTTAGACATTGAGTTAAATCTCTGGGGTCTTCCTCTGAAGGCCCGTAGCATGTAGTAGGTTCATATTATGGTAAGAAGCAATATGGATTTGTACCTTTGTGATTGGACTGCAGAAGTTGAACAGGGAAAAAGTTTCTTGCTTCCACCCAAGGTAAGCATTGAGCAGTAAATGTTGAAGTTATTTATAAATGCGGGGACCTGAGCAGTTGACAAGTCACAGGAGAAATGGCAGGCAGGGCAAGGCTCTTCCAGTTTCTCAACCCACTGCTTCTGCTTGTCCGATTTCGAAGTCCCCATGTTGTGAAGAGAGGAGAAGTTCTGTGGGCACTGTGAGTGGAGCTCTGACAACAGTTTGATTTTTCAGGGTAACTAATTTTAACCTCTTATGGTTAGTTAATAGGTGGTTGGTTTGTACTTGTCTCCTTCCTCCCCATTCTCCGTGAAGTCAATTACTCCTTAAAACCTCTGCTCAGTTCACAGTACCATGGGTAATCTCTGATGTAAGCAGTTCTGTCTGTTGCATGAAACAGTATTGAGAAAGCAAACTTGTTCTCATTTTCCTTCTAATTCACTGAGGACATGTTGTGGCTTCGTTATCTGACATTGTCCATTTGAAAGAAGCAAGCAAAAAAGACTTCAGAACAACACATGTAACTGCCAGAGCCTGTTGGTTTCCCTCTGGCTGTGCTTGCTGCAGAAACCTTGCAGAGATCTCTATCTGCTCCCAGTGGATAAATTTTCCTGGTAGTAGGGTAGGTCACAACCTAACCCTTTACAAAGCCAAGTATAGCTCTAGCCAGGGCTTCAGCATACCTAAAGTCCATGTTTGTAGAAAGGCTCCTATGTTGCTGCAATGTTTGTTGCGCAGCCTTTCTTGCTGTGCTGCGTGAGAGCATGTCGAGACCTGTGTTAACTGAAGGAGGCTGTTCCCAGCCTGAGCGATGAAGGCCCAGGCAGGGCTGATGTGGCCTGCGGGTCCTGTCTTTGTAATGATTGAGAGTGCCTTTGGCTTGCAGCAGTGCTTGTGGTCACGATGTGTGGCATCAGAGGTGCTGCAAAGTGAGTCAGACCCATGCGGAGAAGCTCCGTGTGTCCATCGGACCAGCTGTCAGGCCAGGCACTGGGCTTCTTCCACCTGGAGGGGGGTAGCTTGGAGATAGGTAGCTATTTAAATCTGTGCAGCGATGACATAGCATTGCAAATGGTATCTAGCTGGTTTTCTAGTGAGTTGAAGCTTTAACAGTCCCACTACCTCTTTTTCTCCTTTTCTCCAGGACCATCTTGCAGTAATTTTTGTGTTGTTGTTTTGTGGTGTTGGCCATTTTCAGCTCAGGGTGGGTTTAATTTGTGCATCTCCAGTCTGAACTCGCTGTATAGTCAGAAGTTGGCAGTTCTGATGTGATTCATCACCTCTTCAAATGGCGTCTGACACACATGAAGTGCATAATATTGTACAATACAGCCTATTCTTTGGCGACTGTGAGAGGAGGCTGTGGACTAACTCTTTTGTGGGTGTCTAAATATGGGTGAGATTAATCTCTTGTATCAAAAGGCTGCAGTGTGAGCTCAGCCTTTTTAGACCTTAGAAAAATTGATGTGGAAGAGAACAAGGCGATGCTGTGTCTGTAAGAAGCCTTGGTCATGGTCTGTGTTTTGTTAACAAGTCCAACCACAGATCACACATACAAGGAAATGAGACTTCTTTAGTTCAGTGGCTCGGAGCAGTCTTTATTTTGTTCTTGAACCCATTTAAGTCACTTAAAGATGTTTAAGAACTGTAGTGTGACACTTCTGAAAAACCGTAAGATCATGAGAAACTCTGGACGGAGCCACTTGTCTTCATGAGCCTTCCTACGACCTGTGAATGCTAATGCTGAAAGCAAAACTCTGAATCCACCACGTGAGGGTTTATCCTGAGCTTGATTATGCCGAACAGCCTGGAGCCTGCTTCCAGGGTTCTGGGTTCAGTCCAGCTCTTTGTGGGTTTTTAGGGTTTTTTGTTCATTCATTTTTAGGACAAACTGCTGATCTTATGTGTTTTCCTGTTTCTGTTATGGTTGTATCTTTTAAAACTTCAATGATAAGGGAGTCAGTATTGCTTGGAAATATATTGTTCTGCTTTCTCCCCATGTGAAATCTTTGTCTTGGGTTTGTAATACTGGAAGTGGTTGTTTGGAGGTTATGGTGGTGTCCTGAAAAGAAAATAGTGATATCACACAGAGATAATAAACAGAAGAACTGGCCTTTTACTCAGCTGGTTTTAAAACTACCTGCTTGGTTTTAATCATGATTTTAAATTGACTAACTGAAGCCTTGAAATTTGGACAATCTATTTTACATTTCCTTTTGTGCTTGTTCTTATTGGTTTGCAGAACTATTAAAAACATGTAGGTTTGCATTCAGTAAACATAAGTCTGGTATGAAAATTGTTCATTCTAACTAATCAGAGGATATATTGCCCATGTTCATACACTTCATTGTAGTCTTTAATTTTGACATTTGCTTGTGTGTCATTCATCTTCTAATATGGTTTTATACACGATCATTAATTTCCTAGGTGAGATTTGTGTTCAGCTGCATTTGTTTGGAAATTAGAACAAAATGTACAGTTAAAGGTGGCTTTATTGCAAAGCTAAGTTCTGATAAATCTACTTTTTCCTCTTCTCTTTAAAGAATTTGATTAAGAAAATCTTTTTAGTTAAACAAATGAATTGCACTTGCTACAGAAAGTGTTTGAACTCAGTGTTTCTGCTGAGTGTTAAAACTGGTAAATTTCTTGATGTGTGCATTTTTTCTTAATTCGTAGATTAAAATGGGAAAAGTAAGCTTTCCTGTTTGGTTTTATTTAGTCAAAGCTTTGTTGGTTCATCAGCTCTGAAAAGCTAATCATTGAACTAAATTAGTGGAGGGAAGTGAAAGGGAGAAAGAAATGTGGTTGGGTTTTTTTTGTCTCTTGTTTTTTGTCCTCCCTGGAAGGGAGTGCCTCTATTCAAGACTCATTTCAGTACTTCATCAAACTCTTATTTCAGATCCTAAGCCAGTAACTGCTCCAGCTGAATTTTTTCAATATAATTCTACCAATTCCGTAGGGCAAGGATATATTCCGTTCAAACAATGTTAATGGGTTATTTTGTGTTATATGCTTAACTTAAGCAGCCTTACTTTTAAATAGAGTCCTTCTGAAACAGAATTTTAGAATAGTTAGCTTCTCTGGGATGAGATTTTTGTCCACTTAGTTTTTGATGAATGAGATGGCAATACCAGAACTATTGAGTAACTTTTGCTTCTTGGATGCCAAAAAACCCTCCCTGTTGTTATGCATACTCTTGTGCTTGGGATCTTTTTCACAGGCTGATTTTTACAAGTTCTTGAAGCTCTCTAAGAAAAACTTTGCTGTAATACCTAAAAAGAGATGGTACGCCCTTACTATGTAAGGACATACCTTGTCAACTGAGACAAGTATAGGAAATGGATTAATGGAAGGTTGATGGCATTTTTTCCATGTTCAAATAAATAATTTTCTTTGTCTTCTCTGAGTGCTAATGGGGGAAAGTAAAAACGTTGTAATTGCACATGTCAAGATAAAGATGATCTATTTCTGTATTATTGTTCAGTAGCCACATGACTACAAGGAAAATATCCAGATCTGCTAGTGGTAAAAAGAGAGGGAACCCAGCTCCTCCTCTCCTCCTTCCAGCACAACTGACTTCCCCCTAAAAAGCTGAGTTTTCATCCTGCCTGCATTGCTACCACTGACTGTCATGGGGGTGACATACTATAGTGTACCCATTTAGCAGAAACGGGCAGTAGGTTTTAAAGGGCAAGGAAAAATCCTAAGAGCCGAAGTTTTCTCTCTACCTCTCCCCATTAGTTTCAGTGTCAATTATTATGTTGTTTAGGCACTGTTGGCATCATGGCATCCTTACTGTAAACTTTTACTCGAGTATCTAAATCTTCTCTACCCTAATCATCCTATTTAGACTGTGAGAGTTGTTAAAGTGTGCTGACTTCACTGGGGATCCAATTCAGTACTGTCTGGAGCCTGCCCACCTTGGAAGCGACAGCACTGGCTGAGGCCCTTGAATTCCTTGTAGCGTTCAGGAGAGCAGCTAAGACTTTCCTAAAGGCAACACCACCATTCCTCGTAGTCTTTGGGAAAGTTTTGTTGATTGGGATGAGCCAGAATTGTACTGGGCACAAAGTTAAGAAGAGAAAAGCATGGGTTTGGGTGAAAGTTGTGGGGAAAAATTATCTAAAACTTTGCTTTCACTTTTTTTTTGTACAGATATTGCTTTAGTGTGGTAGTGGGCTTCATGAGGATGATTGACACTTGGCAGGATGCAGCTGTGTTAACCTAAATGTTGCTTTTGAGATGATATACTGGCTTGCAGTAGTCTCCTCCTGTTCCTTAACTGCTGTTTTCTCCTACTGGCAGCTACTCAGGTTACTCTTGCCAGTATTTTCAGCTGCTGCTGTGACTAAGTAGAACTGCAATGGAAGGAAAAATTTGTTTTCTTTTCCTTGTTTTTGAAGATTTTTTTTAAAGGGTCTGTGAGGGGCAGGACACAAATTTCATTATGTTGGAATCCTTCCCTGATGATTAAAAATGGATATGATTCATATCTCTGAGCATTGAGATCTGTGGGAGACGGCCTCTTTTAAACAGAGCCTAAATTAATAGAACTAGTTTTCTTGCCTGACCGTTAGGAAAGCTGAGTCCCAGCCACAAGGATGTATGATGCAATATGACTTTAAAAACTGAGTAACTGAGGGTAAAGCACTTTGTTGGCAGAACTTGTTTTCACTCTTGCTTGACAAAAACTGCATCTTTTAAATGTTAATCCACACTGGAGGGAGACTTTGTTCCATACCTGGTATACATTTCAAAGTGCTAGTGTTTACAGTTCTGCCAGCTTGACGAGAAACATGCTGTTTATTCGTGTTGGCATCAGAGTAGCTGTCTGATAGGCAAAAGCCCCTGTTTGTAGATACTGATGTCTCGATAGAAGGGCCTAGTATCAGTATGTCTTATGTGGATTTCAGCATAGAAATTTAAGAGTTTAGAGTTGCTTTTATGTTGTGACAGTGATGACTTTGAAAGTGTTTCATGTTGATGAATTGTGTGCCTTGGTGCCACTGCTTTTTAGCTTCCATGCAAAAGAGTTGCCAGGCCCAGCCTTGGCGATCTTGGTGCACTTAGGCTTCCTGTGGCAGCCAGGGAAGCAGGTTTTGCTGCTGCGTTCCATGAGCTCTTCTCTGCTGTTGGGTAGGGTAGTTTGCTTTTTTTTCCTGTTTGCATTTTAGAAGTAGTTTGTTTAGCACAATCTGCTATGCACAAACGCAGCATGGGCGTGATTTTAGACTTCTGAGGAGAGTTAGCTGCAGGCCACTAAATGCAAATAACTGAACTTTGGAAAATGGAAAAAGAAAATAACTCTTGTTGCTTTTGTTAATGAGATTTGGTTTCTATGACGTTAAAGTTTTGTTAGTCTTCCACTCCCTTCTCCACAATTGCAGGTGCTGGTTGCACACATGCACAATACCTTCTCCACCTCCTGCACTTTCACATGCTTTTCTGAGGAAACAGAACAAGGAACGCACAGTGTCTGTGTGGGAACATGAGACAACATACTACACTCTTATTTTCACTAAAAGGAAACAAATACGAATGTACTGTCAAATGGCCTAAGCTAGAGGTATCATTTAGATGGCTATGATGCTGTCCCCATGCTGGGGCTGTGTTGTGTAGCATGGTATGTGTCCAGTGGCTATGGGAAGATTTCCATGTGCTGATTTACCTTGGAGTAAGCTCTGGATGTCTCTGACCATCTTTTAAGTTATAGGGGAAGAAGCCTGTTAGTCCTCACAGACTATGTCTGTTCTAAAAAATTCTAAGTAGAACTGGCTTGAGTGCTTGATACAAATCAGCATAGTAAAATCTGCATTACCCTTCCATCGTCTTCTTCCTGCTCCCAAAGTATGCATGAAGGTGAGGTGCTCTGGTTCAGTGACTGACTGCAGTTGGAGAGAACTTTCTCACTGTTGGTACTGCCTGGCAGTGATGCAGATGAACTCAAGCTGAATAAATCCCAATACTTGGTCATCAGCACCATCTCTGCCTTGTGCCCCATCCACTTTTCAGTTTTTCTCTTTTGCTTCTGCCTGTTGTATTTAGACTAGGGAAAAAATGTAATTCTTGCAGCATGCCGTGGAATTTTATGGATGTGGATGGTGTTGACAAAGTCCTTTAGATATGGGACTGTAAGAGATTGCCGTTCTCCCCCCATGTTTGCTGTGCCCCATAGCATTGCTCCAGCAGAGGTATCTCCTTAACTGCTATGAGATACGTCATGGAATGGAGGTGGCCTCTTGTACCAGGACAATTAACACGTTCTAGCAGTGGTCCCCAAAGTGGGGTGCGTGTGCCCCAGGGGGTGTGCAAGATGATCCACTGGGGTGCAGGAGAAAAATATTGGAACTTTCATTCATATTTATTTTTTCTTTAAAAAAATCATTAAAATTAAACTTTACTAAAGTATTGGATTGATACCAGTGCCCTCACTTAGTCTATATGTCTGAGGGTCCCATGTGACATACAGCCCACAAAGTGTCTTGCAGAAGAGTGGATGTTCAACAGTGCAGAGGAGCTCACAGGGACTCCTTCGCTTGTTTGTTCACTTCCAGTGTATGGCAGTTCACGCGTGTCTAGTTAAGTGGATTTATGTATTATATTATCTAGTTTTAACTAAACTAATCCTCATGAAATAGACAAGTAGCTTAAAGATTCCATCAAAGAAATTGTGGATTGCTGGTAATACTAATAACATGAGCACAAGTGAACAGTAAGAAAATGGCAGAGCTGATGCTACTCCTAGCATGAGCTCTTCATCAGCCACATTACAAGGTAAGAACAATGATGGTCTAATCAGATCTAATTGGCAATGTTTGAAGTCCAGTAATACTCAATTCTGTATTTAAAAAAAAATAAAAATCATTAAACTTAATGGTAGATCTTTAGAAGCCTCTTTTGAGGTTTTTTACATGAGAGCAAAACATGAAAAACCACATACCATTGGGGAAACACTTGTTCTTCCTGCCGCGGCAAAATGGTCAAAAGAATACACAGAAGATAATATGGCAACAAACTAAAATGCGTTCCTTTGGAAGACACATAGACAACATTGCCAAAGACTTGAAGAAACCAGTATTAGAACAAAGTACCTGGTGTGTGAGGTTTGCTGTACAGTTGCATGAAAGTACAAATGTTTCTAATATGTCTCAGCTTATGGAGTTTCCTAGATTCTGGTTCAATAATGAAATACACTAAGAACTACTTAGAAGCAAAGTGGGACCCAGAAGTGCACAAAGTGCTGTAGGATGTCATCAATGTGGTTAACTTTATGAACACGAGACTTTTAAATAGAATCTTTACAATACTTTGTAATGAGATGGGGAGTGACCATGAAAAATCTTTTGTACCACACCAAAGCTCGCTAGTTGTCTCATGGCAAAGTGCTTTAAAAAGATATCAAACTTAAAGATGAGTTGTGCCTCTTTGCTTTTGTAAAAACTCTAGTGTTCTGAATTTGCTGACCTTTTCTGTGATGATAGGTGGCTGTCAGTAGCATGGTACCTGGCAGGTACTTTTGAAAAAATAAACATATAAATGTATAATAAATACATTGTAAAGCAGTGTGTGTATGTAACTATATACATACATTGGGTGTACATGCTCTATTTTTTTTTTTTAACTCATGGGGTGTGTGATCAAAAATTCTGGAGACCACTGTGTTACAGGTTAAAGCTAAGGTTCAGTGATCTGCCGTGAAGCTTAAGAGCAGCCAGCTGATAGGCAACAGGTCTTGATATGCTCAGGAAAATGAGCATGTTTGGATTAAGGTTGCTGATTTCTGCAATAAGATATGCAGTGTGATGCAGAGCCTACATGGTGTTGATCGGGGTAAGTGACTGAGGTTGCATCTCAGGGGAGTGCTTGCCACCTTCTGGCTTCACAGCCACTCAATCAAAAACCTGTCCTAGCTTTAACAGTCAGCTTTAGCTGTAATTACAAGTCTAACCAGATAGAGTTCTTCATCTCAGCATAATTGGAGTAACATTGTTAGCATTGGTTTACTGCATTTAATGGGAAAGCTGGGAGTAGGAGTCTTGAGTTCTGCAACTGAGCAGCCTTGCACAGGTTACTTATTTTCAGGCTTCATTCCCAGTTTATGGACAAACAGGTCTTCAGATAATTTTATTTAGGGTTAGTGGAATTTTCTGCCTTTCTACCTTTGAGACTTTTACATGAAAAATATCTCAAGGTTATAACAGATTGCTGTGAATATACAATAATCCTGTATAATGGGAAGCAATGGTGAAATAAGTTTGTGCAGCTTTCTTACAAAACAAAACTTCTCTCCTACTCCCCACCTTTCATGAGGTGCAGTATGAATGTGTTCAAAACCAAGGGCTTCTAGGCCTTTCTTCCCCTCTTCTATTTTCATTGCAAATAAGTCCTGCGGAAAAATCATAGCTTAATTGCTGGGGAGATGAGTGTCAAAACCCATGATGTGAATTATTTAAACTGCTGTGAATTGTGGCAGAAATAACGCCTAGTGCTGGGTCTTGGCTATGTCAACCTAATCCTGACTTCTGCTTTGGCTTGTTGAGGTTTAGGCTATTCTGCTTTCCAAGACACTAATGTAATAGGTGATCGAGGGCTGTGCTCTTGAGTTCAGACCTTAGCCGTTGGGGCAGGCTGGTTGTAGTACCATCTCTAAAATGGGTTGGTTGTGCTTTTAAATTTTGTCTTTGAAAAGTGTTTAGTATTCTGCTGAACTTTGATTAGTCAGCATGCATATGTTTGAAGAGCTAGTCTTAAAAATAGTCCTGTTTCAATGCTAATTGATTTTCTAGAGCCACACTTCTGAACTAGGCTGAAGGCTGCATGCTAGAAATGAAGTGCACCGTCCCCTTGGGGACAGCTACCCAGAATGACCTGACATTCGCCACAGGGTGAGAACGTGCACACAACCAGTTTCCTTGCAGCTGTTGCCATGCATTCACACCTGGCTTACCTCAAGACAAATTACTTAACTTCCTGTGGCTAGAGTAAAACTATTGCATGCACTTGGCTTCTGGCCAGGATGGCCTGTCAGTGTGGCATGGGAGCATCGGTGCTGTAACCTTGCTCTGCCGACTGGGGCTGATGCTGTGGGCAGGGCTCTAAGTTCCACCCTAAGCTGTCTTTTGCTTCAAGATGCCATAGCTGTGTTCAACACCAGTGTAGCACCAGGACACAATACAAGAGGTAGGCTTTACTCTCGATGTGCTGTTGTGTTTCTTCGATTCCTTCCTTAGATTGCCAGGTAGCTCTGATGCTCCTGGGCTATGGGGTTTTAGCAGCTGCATGCTAACACTGCTGGTGACCCCGCTGACCGTGAGTTCTTGCACCTATGAACCCACCATTCCCCAGTTACGTAAATTCATCCAAATACAGGAGGCCAGAAGTCTGTGTAAACAGGAAAATGAAAAGAACCCATGAGTGGATTGGTATATTCCTCCCACTCAGAAGGAGGAATGCTGCTATTTTGTGAACGAATTTATGAACTGGAGGAAAAGAATAATGCCACTTTGTCCTCCTCTTTTCAGTAGCGGTTGTGCAGGCTACGTCTGTTTGCTGAGGCTTTCGAGACCAGGCTGGGTAACGCCCTGAGCTGGCCTTGCTTTAAGCAGAAAGTTGGACCATGGACCTTCTGGGATCCCTTCCAGCATAAATTTTTGTCTCGCATGTTGCCGAGAATCTGATACCACATGTTGATGTGCACATGTATGTTCCAGTTGTGGTAATAACATCACCTCATAGCATTGGAGCTACATGATATGATGTCTTCCCTTGGCAAGGACTGAGAAAGATGAAAGTGGAAATAAGCCTTCATAAAATCTCGCCTTTCAGGTTTCCATAAATGAGAGCAGTGCATTTCGACTCTAGGTAGAAATTAGTTCAGTGACACCTCTTATAAACATTATGGGTTTGGTTTTTTTCTGACATAAATGCAGATTAGCTTTAGAAAGGGAAAAGAAGGGGCAAAGATTATAGAGAGATCGAGAACGAAAGATGAATCTTTGTGAGAACTAGAGGAGGTGAATGGAAGCCTTATCTTTATGCAGGAAAGAAAAGCAGTGTTTCTATACATAGAAAGTCGCTGCCTCTGAAGCGGGTAGAAGGATTTTGTTCTTTTAAAAAAGGGTAATCTGGAAGCAGGTGTCTCTAAATCTTGAGCTTGGGCCATACTGTATTAGAAATCTGTATCTTCACTATATAAAACATCCTTATCTTATATATGTATGTATATATTTAAATTTGGGCACCTGATTCATATGAGATCAGTTATAAGTTGGAATTATCTTACCATAACTGGTTGTGAAAAATACCCAAGTCCCTTTACCTTAACCAGCTACCAAGAAAGCATATGGCTTTGTGCTTTACTCAGAAGCTAATTCTGTCTTAGCAAGAGCTATACTTTTGTTGCTAAATCCAGTGTGGAAGTAGCATGCACTGTCATGGCTTTCTGACACTTTTTAGGAACTGAGTTGAATTTAAAATGTATGTTGTGCTGCAAAGTTTTTTCTGATAACTGGGGGTTGGAGAAGAGTTAGTGGCATTTGCGCTCTCAGGACAGGAGGGCTTGTAAGGTCTTGTTCAACTGCACCTTAAGCAAATCCGTAATTGTTGGGGTTTTGCACTGTGAGAAATTAATTAGTGGTTGCAAAACTAGGGAACTTTTGCTGTTATTCTTCTGTTCTTCACTTTGTCTACTGGATTTGCAGTCTGCTTGCTCTAATTTTTATTTTCATTGCATTTCTGTGGTAGGGAAGAATAGTCCTGTTTGGATTCTGTAGAAGATTTTATACTCTGATGACATCAGGTCAGTGCATATGGTATTAGCAGAAAGAACCATGACTAATGTCACATCATGTGGATCGTTTTTCCTTCTTGCCCTTTGCAAGTAGAAAAAATGTGCAATGTAGCATAGTATGTGTTTTAATACACTGTATATTGCTCTCTACTTAACTGTGGCAAGAAACCTTTTTGGAGATGTTCATTCCCCTGTCTCTCCGTCAGTCCCAGCTCTGTTTTTCTGACCGCATGGATGGGCACGTTTGTTGTCAGTACTTAGTGCTGGCAAAGGCTGCTTGCTTTCCTCCCCCAAATCAGAGCTGAGAGATAGTAGCTTCTTGCAGTGGGCTGTAGCGTGTATGTAAATGGCTTTTTATCAGCCTGTTCTCTCTGTGTGACATCTCCCACGATAACCACCCCCATACAGACTGTGCTAGGATGGCTCTTGCAGTTTGATTAAATGCTGCATGTGTATCAATGTCAGTGGATTGTACTGGATTTCTTTCAGGGCCCTCAGCCCCACTTTGCACTTAAGGGGATGGTGACTCTGAAGTGGAACGGTTCTTAAAATTTATTTGCAATAAAGGGGAATGACTAGAAATTCAGAGGTAGATAAAACTGAGACAGGTCTAAGAAGAATATTTGTAGACAATTCTTCTAGCTTCAGCACTGGATGGCTTCTTTTTCTGTGTAGAGAGTTAACATCCTCTTTTCCCCTTCATTACATAGCAACACGGTTAGGAAATAGAACCTTTGAAATAATAGGAAAACAACACATGATATAAAGCCAGAGACTTCATAGATGGGCTAGAAGACAAAATCTGTTATATGTTGGACGGTGTACAAAGTTTATGTTGGTAGAAAGGAAAGAACACAGAATGGGCATTAGGTAAAAGCAGCAAAATGATCATCATGCCTATCCCACACGCGCTGTCAGCTTGAAGTAAATCCATTCCCTCTGCTCTACTCTGGTCAGAATTTTCAAAGGTGAAAGGTATTAAATGTGTGTTCTTCCAAGATAAAGGTATGTCCTTAAGGGAATGTGCCGTGCACTTCTGACCTGGGAGAGGGCAGAAGGGGTGGGGAGCCACTTCCTGAGCTTGCACCAGTGGGGCATCTTTTCATCTCAACCCACTGGATTAACTGCTCATGTCTGGCTCAAATGTGAGATAGGGAAGCTCCTAGCAGAGTAACCAAGGGGACAAAACAGAAACGTTGAGCATGAGAAGTAAACAAAGCTAAGACTGCCTGGGAACCTCAGGCTCCTCCAATGTGAGCGCTTGTACCGCATCATTCATCATGGGGAAACCTGGCTCCCCATTGCTACCTCACAGCAGTTTGTTGTCAGACTCCTGAAATGAACTGTGCTGAGATGCTGTGCCTCCAGGGATTGCAGGAGCCCAGGAAAGTGTGGCTCCTGGTATGTGCGGTGGTTCCTTGCATGGAGTGGGATCCTTTGCCATATGCTCCAGCAGTCTAAATCGCTTCCTTGGAGAGACTGTCCAGACAACTGGACTCTTTCTTCTTTCATTACCTCTGTGGATCTGTGTCAGGAACACTAGGATTTATTTTTTTTACATCTTACACATTTTTCATTGGTATTAGGGAGTGTTGTTATATATAAAATATTTTGGGAAGTGCGTGCTGAACTTTTTACAACCTGTGTTGGGCTACTGGGCATCAGTGCAGTTGTGTTTGGTGTAGAAGACCTGAGTTTCCAAGTAGTGGTGTATTGTAGTGATCCAGTGTGGCATAAGAACCTACACTGATCAGAGTAAAATTGGTATATGGATGTGTAGCCTCTCCAAACAGGTTTAGAGATATAAAGGATGTCATAGTGTGATGCCAGACAAGGATCTGATAATAAGATTTCCCTGTGGGGACAATAGCTGTGGACCTTCATTTAACATGCTTTTTGTTTGTGAGTGGGGTTGGATGATGATACAAGAAAGTTTTAGTAGTATAAAACCCAAGTTTTTTTTCCTTTCTTTGGAAAAGAGGGTAATGTTGTGGTTAAGAGTCTCTTGTGCCTTGCCAAGAGCTTGCTGTGTGTCCATGTGCAATTTGCATGTGCTCAGATTTTCCAAGAGAGGCCTCAGATTTTCTGACTTTGTTTTGGTATCATTTTCCAGTTGTTTGTTTTGTTTTGTTTTTTCCCCCAAAACCACTGCTTATTGAAAGCTTCGCTTGGAATAGTGGATGCTTAGAAGTTCTCAAATCCAGTGCCAGCGTATTCCTGAAACAGCACTTACGCTGAAGCACCCAAAATCTATAGCCGTATTTGGAAATATAGGCCTTAATTTCTCTGCTTGCTCATCCCTACCAGAGGGATGTATGTCCTTTCTTCATAAAGTGTTTGAAAGGCACTGTAGAAGTGTGCAGTGGCACTGTGTGTTAGAGCAGCATGACAAAAACGCCTTGCATGTGTAGAAATTGTATTTTCCTGGGGGTCTTCTCCTGAAAGTCACTAAAACAAGGGGGAAACCCACCTCTGGAAAAACTTTCCTGTCAGCTGGTAAATGAAGGACTAACATGACCATACTGCTGGTGGTGGGCTCCAGTTAAAGAAGGTGTTGCCATTTTGCAGGTCTGTCACTGGAGCGCTCGACCAACTCAATTGCCTCACGTGCTCGACTGTGTGAAAGGGAGGAGGAAGTCATGGCTTGTTTTGAGACAGCGTGTGTCATTGCCCAGGTATACTTGCAGGAGCTTGAAAAGGTAAGAAAAAACATGCTCAGGGTGTTACCTGATGGCCTGGGTGGAATTTCCAGGGGTTTGAGAGCAAAAATGATGGGGAAATGCCAAGCAATCGTAGACAATAAGGAGTATGAGAACAAGTTGGAAGGAGTGAGGTGTCTCATTATAAGCAGTTGCAAAACAGCAGTTTATCTGGTCTCTGCCCATTTCCTCAGAGAACGAGGTCTGGAAACCAGTTTTGCCTGTGGTAGAGCACTGAACACTTCAGATATGCTCAGGTTGTATCTCAAGTTTAGCTGTTACTAAAGAGGGACTACAAACTTTGCATAGCAAGTGCCAGCATGAAAGAACCTAAGGCATTTTACATATCTGCTGTGTAAATGATACACAGTAGTGGATATTGAGATCCCTGATGAGCTGACAGTAGTAACCTTTTTGGGTCAGCCATAGCAGTAACTGCCAGTGCTTCACCTTCTCCAACTGAAACTGGAGGAACCTAGATCATTAGTAGCAAGTAACTGCTCAGTCAGTGGTCGGCTGAGATGCTGAGTAAGATGAGTACTGTGAGCCCTCTACTGAGCTGTAATATGTGCCACTGATTTCCTGGGCACGTGCTTAGTGGTTTCTATGTCTGCAACTACCTAGCTGAGTTTAACAGGGCACACCATGCGCTTCTGTGCCTGTCCTTTGCCACGCGTTATGCTTGACACCAGCAGCACTGATGGCAATGCATGTTACCTGTTCTTCTGTAACTTAACAGCCTTTGACCATCTGACCAGATATCTCTGCTCTTCTCAGCAGCAAAGGTGTGTGTCTGTTCCAGGTTTTGTTTTTAATTGCATTAAACCAAGAAAAAAATTAGCTTACTGCATAGATGAAAATTCATTAAGAAAGCCAGCTAACAAGTTGTCTGGTCTGTTTCTTTGTAGGAAAAAGCTGAATAGCCTTTTTTATTTAAAATAAGTACTGTCCTTCCCTTGTGGAAGGATGAGTTCATGCGTTATGAACATTAGTTCCTGCCCATGCTGGGCACTGTAAATGTTTTTACTGACAGCTTGTGTCTTCAAAGAAGGAAAAGAGTTTGAACTGTAATTCATTTGTCTTCTGCACACAGAGACAAGGATGCAGGATTACTGATAGATGTACTAAAAGTACAATAGGCCTTCTCCAGTCCTGGATGTGAGACCCTGCTTTGGAGAGTGCACACAGGGCAACTGTCAGCAATGAAAGCTGTTAGTTACCAGTAAGGAAGCAAAAGCAAAGAGGGTTTGATGGGAGAAACAGAGGAAGGGCTAAGATTCTTTCATCAGGACTCCTGATAGCTTACTAACTCTTAACAAATATTTATGTTATGTTAAGCTAGACATACCTACTCAAATGTTGCATTAATGTTTTTGTGCAAGATGCTGGACCTGCGTGGTTGGAGTCGTACTTCTGAAGCCCTTGGTATTAATGTGTGGCATTCTACTTACTTTATTAAAGGTTGGAAAGTAATAAGGGGTGGTGTTTCAAAACTCATATTGCATGTAGAATACTTCATGGAAGTCACTGTATTTATTTATTTATTATGTATTTTTTATTCTAAAGTTGACTTTGAAAGGTTTTTGAATAGCTAATGAAGGTAAGCTTTCACGTATTCTGAGGAGGAATCTGGTGGCAGAAGCTAACATTTTATTGTTGGAGATGCCTCTGGCTCATGAGGAACTGGCTAGTTCAAACATTTGTCTGTAATCCCAGATATTTCTTTCCTCCCCTCACAGACCTCAAACAACACACATTCAAGGAGTATCAAGGGCAGCAACATTACTTACTCTGAGTTTGAACTTTCCTACTTCCTGGAAGCAGCTCTACAGAGTGCCTACGTGACTCATTTAAAGAAGGGGTAGGTGGATGCAGATGTTAATAGATAATGTTGCATGTTTTGTCTCAGAGCAGATGAAGGCTTATTTCTTCGTATGTGTTCTGTTGTGACTTTTTTTGCTGCTGGCTCATTTCAGGTCCCATCAGTGTCCTTCCCTCCCTTCTATTTGTCTTTCTCTGTCTCTCTTAAGAGTCTTAAGCCTCATTTTTCCAGACCCACAAGTAGGGTGGAGCTGAACAGTTTTGTTGTCTTGACTCAGGTCTGTTCCCTGTGGAGATGAGGGGAGTTTGACTGTAAAGAGAGTGGAATTTACACTGCTGTGTGCTTTTAAAATGTTCAGCCACAGGGCCTGGTTTAGAGGTCAGTGAAGTCTTAAGGGTAGTTTCTGTCACTTGTTTGTTTGTTTATTTAAGGTCTTAAATGTCCTGATCAATACCCCAAATCTGGATGGTTTTACTAGAGAGAATGCATGTGGGAACAGTGGTGCTCCAGGGTATTTATTATGCCCCTGAAATACAGCTCCCAGCGAACCTTGTAAGGGCAAGAGGAGTTGGTATCTGCAAGCTGACAGTGAATTTCGCCTGAGGAAAACCTTCTCAAGAAGAATAAAAAAGTCATTGTAAATGCCCACTTCCAAGGGCTATCAGTAAGGGCACACTGTTCCCTAAAACAGGCCATGTCTTCAAAACATAGTCAACTCTGAACTGATGGAGAGATTGCTGTGTAGGGAGAATGTCTCTTCACCATGGGTAAACAGTACTTGTACGAATACATCCTTCCCTAGTCCTGTTCTTGCACCATATTATCCCATTTGTTCTCAAGGAATCAGATACTGAATTTTTTGCTGCTCTGTGTAAAGTTGCTGGTCAAAGTTTTATAAACTTTTTTAAGCAGACCATCTTTGAAAGTATTTCATTTTGGCTGTTTTTTTTACCTTCACTGCTTGTCAAAGATATTTTCTCTCATTTTCTTCAGTCCTCTTACTTTTCCCACTGAGTAAAATGGAGAAGAAAGCAAAAAATGAGGGGAGATTGAAATGAAAAAAAAATAGGGAAAAAAATCCCAGCAAAAATCTGTTTAAATTCTTTTGTAGAAAATTGATACCATTTTTTGACTCTGGAGGAGGAGGGGTTGCTCCTTGTTCAGGGCTTTTTTGCTAGTTTTTTTATCCCCCAAGAATGACTTTAAATGCAACTGTGAATAGCCTGTATGTTCCACATTCTTTTATTAAAAGCCTGCGTGTGCAGTGAAGTTGTACTCATAAGCATATCCATGAGAGGTGCCTTCAGGTAAGCCTTGTTTAACCCAAAGACTTGCAAATACCAAGCCCGAATGTTGTGAAATGACCCCTTTAGTCAGGCGAGTACAGGTTTATGTGTAAAGAAAGTATGGATTTATAAGTGTAAGGTGTAGTCCCAGTATCACCTTGGCAGTAGGGGACAGGTATGTGGTTTTCCTGGGTGAGTTGGTGGTTGACCAGCTGTGGCACAGCGTATGTTTTCCTAGCCTTTTGCCATTCTCATGGTGAACAAAAAGCTCAGGTCTTGCCAGTAAGCTCATTAACTATGAAACAAAATAAAATCTCATTTAGAACATATGGCACCGATGTCCTCTAGGCACCTTTTGAATATCAGACTCCCTCACGTTAATTTTCTTCAGTAATGTTTTAAATTTAGGCTTCATCAATTCAATATATCCAGTGGGTTGTTTTAGCTATTACTGTGGGCTCTGCTTGCTCCCTTCCCAAATTATTTTAATGACAGCCTTAAAAAAAAAAAAACAACAACAAACCAAGCCAAGAAAACTACCCACAAAAAAACGTTACAGGAAAACAATTTGGAATCAAAATACATGTGTGAATTAAGCAGTGCTTTGATTATAAGCTGAATTGCTGCAATAGCAGCAAAATGTTCTCTGTAGCTGTCTCCTGATGAAAAAGCATCCCAGTCAGTGCGATGGAGCTCCCGTGGCTGGGACGGACAGGAGCACCACAAGCTCCTCACCTCCTCCAGTGCAAGTGAGAAACACCAGCCAGGGAAATGAAAGGTCCGGTGGGGGGCAAAGGAACCCGGTGAGACTCCACAGCTTGTCTGCCTTCTCCCCCTGGTACCCCCAACCCCAGCTGGTATGAATGTGTGGTTTCTGCCACGAGAGGGCATAAGCAGCATTGGGATCTATTAACGACAGAGGACGGAAGTGGGAAGAAGCTTTTTAGGATGCTTCATGTGTATAATAAATTTCTCCACCCAATATTGAACAGCTCAAAGAAGTGCTTTTGTTCTCCTTATTGCCTCCAGCCTGTTCACATAGGAAATAAGCCTTGGATGATGAATGCTCAGTCCAGCAGGGGGGTAGGTTCTATCAGGTGGGATGTCCTTCCCCAGCGGCACATGTGTACAAAAGAAATGGCGAGTGCTTTATTCTTGTCTCACCAGGCAGAATTGCTGAAGGATATGAGTGGTGTTGTCATGCTTTGTTCCTGCTGTCAGGAACAGTCAAGATCCTCTTGGAGCATCGTCAGGGATCCCCTTTTCTCTTGCAGTGTGCAGTGGAAAGAAAGCACCAGTACAAAACAAAGGTCTGGTCTCCCTTTCAGATGTTGAGTGGCCAGCTGTAAGGCCCAGCAAGTCGGGGCAGATGCTTTTAATAAGATGTTTACTTAAGTAAATATTGTGTTGCTGAAGACACATTTCCTGCAGTTGTTTGCCCTGCTGCATCCTAAGAAAGCTTTCTTTTATTCTTCCAGTGAGCAATGTTGATGCTGTGGATGCAAAATATAAGCAGGCAGATGCTGTCGTGCTGTAGGAGGCAGCCAGTTGTCTTTCCCATTAGCATTTTCAGTGGGTTTTGTTTTGTTTTTCTGATGTGGATGTGTGAAGATTAGGCTCGTTTCTTTCAGAGTAGGCCTTTCCTTTCAGAGTATTGAACACGTATTACTCCTTTATACTGTTATGGGGGCTTTGGTCAAGATGCTTTTAGTATTTTCTTAGGGCAAACAGGCTTCACCTATGTGAAGTAATGGTTATACATATGCTGCTCTCTTAATGGCACTTGAAGTACACGTGGAGTTTCACAAGCAAGATGAAGTCAGAGCTTTTTAGAGGACAGGGTTGGATTTGGAAACTATATGGGACACTTGAAGAAAATTAATTTCTGAAAAATAAATACTAAGCGTTTATTAGAAATTGGATTTACTTATGATCCCTGAAGTTGGGACCTAAATTACTTTGGAAAACCCTGATGAAAATGCCTAGTAGGGAAAGCTTACACAATTCTTTCTCTTCCCTTCTCCTGTCAGTTTTCTAGAGTGCTCAGTTTCTTTTTTGAAATTTTGTAGGCTTCTGTTGCAAGGGCACTTTGAAAGAGTAACTTCACGTATGTACTGTACATTAGATTCTACTGTAAAACAAAGGCAGGCAGGCAGGACAGTGTCTGCCAGACTGTTAATCTCTTCTGAGGAATTTATGTGGGCTTTCTTGTTATTTATTTCTTCTTCAGTCCTCACAGGGTCACACCTTATCCAGGACACCAGGACACTGCCTACTGGATGGATCTAGAGAAGTGCTAAGCTTTTGTTTTGTATTGGGTTGTTTTGATCACCCCACTTCTGTTAGACAGGCTGCCATTAGGAAAACGTGCTTTGTTGTAGTTACTTGCCTTGTATCTTCATTTATAGAAATCTAAAAATCTGAGGCTTACTTTTCCAGGTGTGTTTTGTGCCTATGTGTGAACAGCTGTTTAAGGAGAGAGTATACATTTTTAGACACCTGGGAAAGATGCAGAAGGAGCTGGGCAGAGGCAATGGTGTTGCTGCTTTTTGCGCACTCCAGCTACTGCCTTCCCCTGAAGGGTGCCTCTGCAAACTGCTGTGTAGTCATCTCAAGAGGGTCTCTTCTGTCTGTTAGCGTCTAACTGATTTAAGAGTTAATGAGTGGGGATAAGAACATGATCTTCTGGTGCCCATATTGTTGGGGGACTGTCTCTGCAGATCTCTGTGTCCACTATCCACTCTAGTTCGTTATCAATATTTTTCCCAGCAATTTGTGTAAAACAGTGTATTTCTCTTATGTTCTTGTATGTTAAAATTTTGTGCAGTGTTAACCAAACAATGTGACGTAAAAGTGATAAAATTGCTTTGATTCATGGACTGGTAATTAATTACTCTGTTTTGTTTGCACAAGTACCGGGTTAATACAAACTTCCATGCTAAGCTGGAGTGACTGGACTCAAGGTGCTCTTTGTTGCAGTTTGTGCCCATGATTTTCTGTGTTCCTCTTTATTAGATTAGCTATAATTGACTCCTAAATCCCATTTCATCATGCTTTTTTTTTTTTAAATGCCTCTTTTACCACTTTTGTGGCTAAAACCAAGGCGGTTTAATGACCATGTGCTCTTCCCTTCCTTTTCTTCCTCATTTATTTTTCTGGCATCTTAGCAGTGCAGTAGGGACCTATGGACTCTTCCAGCTCATTTAGTTTCCATGATCTGATATTCATTTATGATGCCATGGCATGAGGCAACACTACCTGGGATTTCTAGATAGACTTCTATCAAAGTCCTGCAGAGGCTCAAGATTGCTTAGTTTTTGATCTAGACAAGATCAAATGGATTCACTGTGGATTGCCAGAAGCTTTATGTTTGCATCCTCATCCACTATCTACATACACATCTTTCTGTTCAAATACATACTTTTCTTCTTGTTAACTTCTTCAGGTCCTAACTTAAAAAAAAAATAAATCTTCAAATGCACGTTTAGTATATGAAGGACATCTATTAATGGAACAGTAAGTTCCTTATCATTATGAGTACAGCATTTCATATGCTTAAAATGAAATGTGTGCTCAAATGGCCTCCTGGCTTGGAACAGGAGAGCAGAAAGACAAACTCCTGTAGTGAGGTATGTTTGCAGACTGCTGGCAGGTGTGCTCTGTCTCCTGTCATGGCTCAATAATGTTTGATAAAGTTCAAAATATAAGAGCTGCCAAACCAAATCCTCAGTCCTGTAGAACAGGTACTGTTGTCAGATGCTTTGTGTGTTTCAGAGTTGAGAGCTCGGAGCCTGGAGCAGGTGCTCTCAGAGAGACCCTGGCCACACAAGCACCTGCCTGAAGGTGGCGAGTGCTGGGTGCTCCTCCTGTGCTGCCCATTTTGCACTCCTACCTTCTGTTGAAGCTGTTCCTAGGCATTTGTCATGTGGGTCATGGTTTCAACCCTGACTATTTGCAGATGGGCAGAAATTCGCCATTTATTCTTTCATTCACTTCAGTGTGTCAATGTTCCTTTCTTTTCCTCTCACCTTGCCCCCAGAGCAAGGTGTTTCTGCCATGAAGCTTAAGCTGGTATATGGCCTTGTCTAAAAAGTGGAACTGAAATGGTGCTCCAGTTCTCTGGGAACAAAACTGTCTCTTTTTAGCACATTCTCCATGTTTTTCATCTCTTAGGTGTGTGCTAAATGGGGAATTAATTGGCTTTGCAAGTGGTCACTAATCTTCTTTCTGATCTAGTTAATGGAATTAATTGATGCTTTATTAAGACAAATAATATTATCCTAATAAGAAATTTAAACATACGCATTTTTGAAAATGTTGTAGAACTGTTATACACCCTAACCCTTTTGTCCAGCCTCTTAAGGAGCCCAAGCAAGCACAAGAAATGCCAGTAGTTTCCAGAAACTGAGGAGAGCAGCTGGGCAGGTGCATTTTGTTTACATGGGGGAATTTATTGATTTTTGACTACCTGATAATAAATAGCACGTGAACAATTCTGTTGGATTTGGTGTGACTACTCATGTACATGAATATCACCACGTGGTTTATTGCTTTCCTCAGTTTAAGCTCCAAAACTACATCTTTGTGGGTATATTCTTTCTTATACCCACAGAAAAACACCAGACATCTTGGCACTGTAATTGGAGAGCCTGCTGAGGCATTGAAGTCCAACTTACAAAAACTTCCTTCAACTTTTTTCCCTTGATAAATTCAAAGCATGTCTTTTACTTCGGAGGAAGTGGAAGGAAAAAAAAATAAATCTAAGTTTCATCTGCACAGAAAATTCTCCTGGAATAAGATGAAGTGGCAGTTAATGTACCAGTATAACTGCTTATCTTGTTGTCTTTCAGTACAGCATTGCTGCTTTTCTGATAGCTTGTATTTCTTTGGGTAGCTTCCATTCTGCAGTGAAAGTGAGCCGAACCATTTTGTAGTCACTGTGGTGGTAGGGCCATGTCCTTAGCCTTGAAGAGCTTATAGGCTGCAAATGTGTTAACTAGTATGTCCAGTGTTTAGTCTTTCCTCTCTGCATCTTTCTTAGTGCTCAGACACACAAATAAGATACCATTTGGGAACTAGTCTGCTTTAGTTGCTTATGGTGTATGCAGAGTAATGTGATTTTTTTTTTTTTAATTTTTTTTTTTTTTTGCCTAACCCCCTTTTTTTGTAGGTTAAGCTGTGCTTGCAGACAGTTACTGCAACTTAGCTGCCTGATAACAAAGTGCTTAAACCACTGTAATTTCATCATGTGTCTGGACCATCAGACACACAAGGCATTTAAGCATCACCTAAAAGAGATCGTCATTTAAAAGCATCACGTAAGCTCAATATAATTCAAACAAGTACAATCTGTGTGTATGGAGAGATGTGGATGCATTTAAGAAGAAGCATCTGCTTTATAAATATGAGCTATGAAAGGCTTCCAAATGTCCCCTCTGTTCGTCAAATGTGAATGCGATCTTCTCCTAGGAAGCCATCTGGAGTAGGCATGCTACAGTCGCTGCCTCGCCATTGTCCTGTCTGTGCCTCAGAGTGACTTGTCTTGCTACTGCACACTCAGTATTAGTGATTGTTTCATTGGTTTGTTTGAGTGTCAAGTTTGTTGCCAAGCTTTGGTACATCATAAAAATATTTTGTCTCCAGTGTGCTGTTTTTTTTATGATTTTTTTTTTTTTTTCTGCCTTCCCATAGAAATATTGTGAAAGGAATGAGGAGTCTGCGAGAAATACTACGGACTGTTGAAACAAAAGCTACTCAGACCTTAAAAATGGTAAGAGGAATGAATGGGACATGGGAAGGTGGGGTAATCTGCTGTGCAGGAATTATGTCTGTTTATTAACCGATGCAATAGGACAAAAATATATTTGTCCTCACTTGATTGCTGCTTTTTTCTTTTTTTCTTTCTTTCTTTTTTTTTTTTGTGTTTTTTTTTAACTTTTGGAAGTGATGCGTCAAGGGATGCACTTAATTCAAAGACCTGCCCAATTGAAACCTCTGAGCCTTCAGACCTGGGCATATGGGTTACTTTTGTTGTTTCTTTTTTTTCTTTTTTTTAGTGCGTTTACTAGTCCTGGTAGAAATAAGGATGTATTTAGTTTGACGGTGCTGTCCTTAGGTGTTAATGTCTTCTTTTCTTTCTCACTTTTCAGTGTGTGCATGCACACCTTTTTGCGTTTGCATGTAGAAGCATTAAGTACTTCTGGCTCTTGCAACAAGCAGTGCTTTTTTAGACTCGAGCGCTTCAGTGTTCTTCCTGTGAAACTCTCTTCAACACAGTATAGTACAGAGTACAGTGACTTTAATTTTTTTAATTTTTTTTTGTTGGTGGTGTTCGCATTCTGCATCCTGTTACCTGAGTGCCTCTGGTAAAGAAATCATGGAGAAAGTTATGTGCCTATTTAACTACTTAGACCTTTAACTGGGTCTTCCCTGTCTCCCCTTTAAGAGATCTTGTCCTGAAGTTACTCAGGAAGTGACAGGGTTAACAGCATGAAGAATAACAGTCTTGAGAGTGTGAATTAAAACTTTGCAGCCCTAAAAGCATCGATGTCAATACAACTAAACTTGTTTTGTGCTTGGTTCAGATTTGTGTTTTGTTTAATTCCAGGGAAGTTCAGCAACTTCCATGGCATTTTGGAGATGGAGAGTGCCAGGTTCCAATGGATGGACTGACTGTGTGTCTAGCTCCCATGCAAATGCAGAGCTAAAATGAAAGTGCGAGCAGAAAGGGTATCCTGGGTGCTTTTTTGCCTGGGTTCCTCACATCTGTGTAATTCGGAACTTCTGTTCTGGAAATGAATCTTCTTGTTGCCTTGGGATCACCTTATATGCCTAATTGAGGATAGAGATGTATGTGGAAGTTTGTGCAGAGAATTATAAGAGGTGATTTAAATAATTGTCATGCTCAAATGGCTGCATCCTTTTCCAGATTGAGATCAGGGTTCAGGGGATTTTTCTTGCTAGCCTGTTTTATCATTTTGCTGAAATGAGTCTAACCATCTGCTGTTGCTCTACCCTGACAGAACGTGGCACTCAAATGCTCCTGTCCCTGTGCAACTAGGGTGAGCTGTACAACACCCATGGGGGATTTATCCCTAAGGGGAAATCTGAAGGTGTTCATCCAATAGTTTTTCCTGGGATTTCCACTTTACTGGAAGTTGCATTTTCATTTTCTTATTTATTTTTAAAGAGCTGTCAAGAGGGCAAAGGGAGGAAAGTGCTTAATTAAACAAGTTTTTCAAGCATGAAAGTGAAACACGTGATTTTTTTCCTAATTTGTGGGATCACAGTGTTCTTCAAGCATAATGATGCTTTTTTTAGCCAAAGGCAGTAATAACATAAATCAGTGTCTTCGCCTGTTCTGGTTTGTTTGGTCTTATTCAAAACAAGAATGAGGCTAATTTACACAGCTACTGTACTGTATGTTAAAATCAAAGACACTAAAAGTATTTGGTGCTTGCCTTTTGAAAGGCTTATCACAAACTGTACTCCTACTGTGTGAACCAGTAGAGATCTTTATGTTGCTGGCATATTATTTTTCCCTCCCCTCTAAGACTGTAGGAAAAAACATAGGAGAGTTGGCTCCTCAGGGTAAAACTGACTAAATAATTACACACTGAGATGATAAAATGATACTGGCTAATGTCGCAGGGCCCTAGGCCATTTTGCTGATGGTTACTTGCTAAAAAAAGCATAGAAAAACCTAGTTAGAAACAGAAGGCTTTCTGTAACTTGTCAGTAGGAGTGCATGGAAGGTCTTGGGGTTTCCAGGGAGTTGTATGTGCCAGTATTTCTTTGAGGCACCATCACACATTCAGATCACTTTGCCATTTGCTAGGTACATATATGAAATCTTTCTGGTGTTTAAGAAATGGTGCACAGTACTGTGGTTGCATTTTACACTAATTCAGTGAATTCATGTGTGCTGACGTGGATTAAAATAAAGAACCTTGTATTCAAAGAAGTTATTTTTCCAAATCTGATAACAGAAACTTTAACCTCAGTATGATTTATTTGGTCCTGTAGATGTCATGCCTCAAGTGGAGTAATGCTTCAATTTGTCAATCATACCTATCCTGGTATTTAAAAGAAAATGACTCTTGGTGGCTTCATAAGAGATCTCAAAGCGTAAATTGTGTATAAAATTGATATGCAGTAGTCAGAGAAGTTCCAAAATAATATTTACGAGTATTAGGACAGAAAGGCTGAAGTTTCAGCTTAGAGTGCTCTGCTGCTTAGAGTTCACAGAAGATACCACCCGTTTTGATGTGTCTGTGCTTGTTTGCATGTTCACCTATGTACAGTGCAAAAATTTAGAGATTTGTTGGGTGGGGGACAAGGACAAATGCCAAAGATAATTTTGCAAATTCAAGTTAACTTGCGCCCTTTTGTGCCCAGGTTGCCAGCTATGCATATGAACTGGAAAGCAAGTGTTTAAGGATCCTTGGCCAGTCGACGGTCAAAAAAGTGCATGTGATGTTGCTGTCTCAATATAAAGTTCCTAACCCTCTTCTCTTCTGACTCCATTATTGCAACAAAAAGAGAGAAGCAGTACTGAAATGAAGCTATAAAAAGCCGCAGGAAGAGCGATATTAACAGATAAAGGGTTGATCTTTTAAACCTAATACAAAAGTAGCCTATGGGCTGAGACTTGCATACAAAATTCGGAGGCTGAGAACGCAGTGGAGTGCCATCATATTCTGATATAGTAACATTTGCGAGATTATCTCGGCGGTCCTTGTGGCAATCATTCACCAGTGTCCCTTGCTGTCAGGCCTTTTTGATACTTTTTTCCTACAGCATTGCAACAAGACCATGTAAATGCAGAAGGCTGGCCTTTTCAGAGGCGGGAAGAAACTGCCACTGCTGTAGACTTTTAGCAGCTGTTTTAGCTACCCTAGCTTTCTGAAAAGTGGTACTATCATGTTGTTGGTACATCTCCTTCCCAAGGTGGAACCTGGGGAGGGGTGAATCTTCTGTGTTGGAGAAGGCTTCACTGATGTGTCTTTTTTTGTGCTGTTCACTGATCTCTAGACTGCAGCCAAACAGCTAGCCCAAGTAGTTCTCCATTCCCTCAGTGAAGACTGTTACTGGAGCCCTTTATCTGATCCGCTTCCTGAGTTCATGAACAAGGAAGATCAGTCTTATGTTAGCAATCTTCTTTGTCGGAGGCCTGAGCTGTACACAGAAGAGAAGTAAGCATTCTTTTTTATTTCACTTTATTGGCAGGAGGAAGGGGAGTGTTTGAACACTCTTCGGTACTGCTAATTATTTCACTGATTCATGTAGCAGTTTTGTGTGTTCTTGTTTTTAATTTCCCATCAAAAGGCCTGCTGGAAAAATAAAGCATTAAAGCTTGAGTGTTTGATTATTATTTTTTTTTCCCAGGAAGGAAGGAAATCCAACCAAATAGCTGTCTTTGTTAGGAAATGGAAATAATCTATTTATGGTTCAGTATAGCTCATCTAGGATATATTGCAGAGTTTTTAATTGTGAGAACCTGCAAAAGAAGGTATTGCCTAGCAAATGAATTATGCATGAGATGTTTCAAGTTACTGCTTCTCTTGTGAAATGAGAAAGAGGCTGACAGGATAATTCTTGACCTTCCTCAGAAAAATGTGTTCTGTCTTTCAGTGCTTACTGCCCTCAAGACAACGTAGAAGAGGCTCTTCTTCTCCTCTTAATCAGTGAATCCATGGTAAGCCAAAAATGAGTTTGTAATACTAATAGCACAAAGGAGTATCTAGTGTTTCCATGTCAAGTCGTCTGGTTGGTTTTGTTTACAGAATCTTCCCTAAATAAACAGAAGCAAGGATTCAGCCGTTGAACAGGAAATGCTATTTATTCCTTTGTTAGTGACATTACTTTTATTAAATGGAATGTCAGTGAAGGGTTTTGGGAATTGTCAAGATGAGGAAGTGATGCATTCACCATATCTGCATGCAGGTTCTGACACTCATACATTGTCAGAAGACTGATGTTTCCATTCAGAACATCTGTGTGGATTTATGGGTCAAGTATGAGAAGAAGGGGAGCCTTGCCTAAAGCCAGACGTGGTGGTGGTACCTGCTGTTTGGCATTTGCAGGGTACAATGTCTTGCTTACATTCCTTAGTCTGCAGGGATAATATATTAGCTGTTTCAGTCCTGAGAGATCTTTGGCAGTTTCTGATACTGATGATACAAGGAGTTTTGTCACATGCAGAAACTTCCATAATGAACTACAGTAAAAGAATTAGATTTCTTCTACTTATAACATCAGTACCTAAAAAAAAAATCCCTTTAAGAGGAAGGGGAAAAGATGGAGAAAAACAACTGCATAGAAAACTGCACGGTAACCTTTGATCATTTTCATGTTCTCAGAAGGCGCAAGCATACAGAAAACGCGTAAGGAATGTTTTCTCAAAACACGTAAGGAAAGTTACTTTGCTTTAAATACTGGGTGGTCACTTGTAGCTCAAAGTGAGATTTGAAAACCTTAGAGCATCAATGACCCTCTTAGGAACTTCTAAACAGCTTTCAGACAAGTTGAAAAGAGATACTGTGGAAACTTTGTTTTATGTTGTTTTTTGCTTCCTTCAGTGTTTCTTTGTCTGATTCTTCTGGCTCAAGTCCTTCCCCTTTCCTGCAAACTTCTTCAGAAAGTGGCAATTTAATACCGTTTGCTTTTAAAAATTTGGGGAGAATTGAAGAGGCAGAACCATGCCAAAATACTAAATTGACTTAAAAATCACGTACATCTGAGTGCTACTGTACTTCGTGCTTTTTAGTGCTTTCTAGATTAAGCTTCTATAGTACACCTACTTTGTATTTTCAAGGGCTTTTCTGTAGTTAGAAGGGCTTTTTGTAATTGAAAGTGGAGACTTCAGGAGCGAGGGCTTGTAGAACACCACATGCGCTTCTGTTAAAATCCAAACTCCTGTCAGTGTGGCTTGTCAGGGCTGACCCAAGTGGGAGGAGGATCAGGGGTCTGGAGCAGTGACAGTACTGGCTGCTCCAGCCTTTCCTGGGACTGGGCTTGCAGTCACAAAGGCCTTGTGGGATCTTGAACTCTATAATTCTGTTCTGCTGAAGTGAATGAAAGTTATCCCTGTTTTCTCCGATAGTGTGTAAAATGGCAAATTGGTCCTGTAACTAAGTTATGGATGAAGCAGTGTGCAAATGCTACTGCTAGGAACTGTGCTGCTGTGCTGACTTAAAGGCTAAATAAATAAGCTTGTGTTTGCTTAAGTGCTGGACAGGAATACATGCATACAGGAATATTCTGGAGGTAGATGCAAGGCATTTTGATCTGCTGCGTATAAAGCACTTATTCAAATATCCTGTAGTAGAGCGCTGCAGGAACTATAGCTATGTTTCTGTTTTTTGGGAAATGGAACGTCTGAGCTTTCCTCTTGCACTAGCAATAGACTTGCCGTAAGTTTATTGTTTTAACAAAAATACAGGACAAGTCTATAGAAATACAGCTGTGTAGAGAAATACACTCAGGAACTACAGGAATGTGATTCCTTAGTGGAGGAACAGAGGGAGCAATCTGATTCTTACATATGTTTGCAATTCATAAATATTTTCCTGTAGTCTTACTGTTATGGTATTGTGGAAGGGGAAAGTTTATTTAATTTATGACAAGACATCTTTTCTGTGACAGCCTTGTTGTAGGCTCGTGAGTTTTCTCATGTACAGGTTTGTCATTTGTTTGAAGTTTTTTCTTTTGTTTTTTAAAATTTGCTGAAGCTCATGGAAAATGAGTGAACAAGAAGCAGATCTCCAGTTGAGGTCTCCCTAATGATATGAAATTAACAACTGAATAAAACATATTTTCCTTCCTGGAGAAAGTGTCAGTGGCAAGTGATAATGATATGTTTCTATAGACCAGTAAGCAACATAGTTGGTGTTCCTGGATTTTGGCTGGATTAGGCATTCTTTCAGTATTTTCAATTTTGAACCCCTTAAAACGAAACAGAAGTATACAATTAGGTTGGCTTGCTGGGAGCTCTCCAGCTTCTCTGACGCTTTGTTTGCTCTGTCAGAGCAAAATTCATCAGAAAGGTACTTCTCCTGTCTGATTTTTAGAGACAAAAGAGCAACCATGCCATTATAATTTTCTGGCAGGACTGTAGAGCCAAACAGCTGCTTCACATGCCTGTTCCTGACTTTTGCCACGCCAAAATGAGGTTAAGGGGGACAAAAGTGGGGAGAGGAGGGACAGAAGGGGACAGAACAAAGACGTCCTGGAGAGGAGCATAAATCATCAGAGAACCTCAAAGTAAATATGTGATAAATTTGATGATAAGGAGACATGGTAGCTTTTTCAAGAAGTATGCATCTGGAACANTTCCTTTTTTTTTTTTCCCTCTCACCTGAGCCACGCAGGGAGGGAGTAGATCAGTGCTTGATACTTTGCTGCTGAAATTCACTCTTTCTGTTTGTCTTGCCCTCCTAACATGAAGCTAACATCTATTTCACCAGCATCTGTGCAACTCCCCAGAACTGGTGTTACAAGAACTGTTCCTATAAGGGGGAAAGGAAGAAAAGAAATTGCCTTTAAGGTGTTTGGAGCCAGACCCTACATTCCAGCATGCCTCTGGCTCTTAGTGGTGCTGGATTCTGGCTTGTGATGCTGCCCCAGCTTTTGTTCTTATCCCTTTACCTTGCATTGGAAGGGAGCCACTTTCTATGTTCTGGTGGGATGAAATGAGAATATCTTCTAACAGGATAATTAAAGGTTCCTTCAGTATTTCACTCACTCTGTCTCTAAGCCTAGTTTTTTCAGAAGGCCAAATAACATGCTGGCCTCTTTCATAGCTCTGAAGATGCTTCTGAAGTATCTGAAGATACTAACACTTACAGTGAAAGCTTGGGGCCTCTTTCTTCATGGCACTCTCTAGAGTTGCCTCCTGTACTCTTTCTGTCCAGTCGAAAACAGGAACCTATTTTCATAAGCTAAGGCATCTCGGTAAACAATGAAAAGCATCCCGGTTGTTGAGTTTGGCAAGTGCTTCTCCATGCCAGCTGTTATTTAGTCACTGTGGTTGTCTGTAGAGTTCTCATGAAGGAATCTAGTGAAACAAATTAGGCAGCCTGAAGATTACCACAGTCAGAGCTGTCTTTAGGGGGGTTTGTGGCCTTCTGGCTAAATTCTCATTCCTTATGCGCAGCCCAAGTTATGGTATGGTTGGGCTGCATTTGTGAGAGAAGGAAAATGCTCTCCTTCAGACCAAGGAGAAGGCCAGCTGGTGACAGCCTTTACAAGCTCGGGCTGTGGTAGAATCATGTGTTCCTATCACATGTTGGAAAAAATGGACTGGCCTATTTTTAAACCACTAGTCCTCTTTCTTATTGCATTTAACCCATCAAAAACAGTGGTGCTGTGTTTGTGGGGAGAACCAAGGGCATATTGTGACTTGTGGTGTGGTTTCTCTGTATCGTGCTACCACTGGGAATGGCAATTGTTCTGCCATCAGGGACTCTGGTGCTTTGTGCTGTGATGCATAGGCAAGGGAGGTTTGGCAGGACTAACCCTTAGCCGCAGTTTTGTTTATTTTAATAACCATTCTCAGGAGTATTCTGAGTTGACTGCACTGCCCCTTGAAGTCAGCCAGAAATTTCTCAGAGCCAGGAATGGAACACTTTCTATTACTTCTTGTGTTTACTTTTGAGGTTTAAAAAAAGAGGAAAAAATTCTTTGTTTGCACTTAGAAACTTTGCCTTCTTGAATCTGAGATCCAACGTACAGTCGAAAATCCCTTTATTCAGCTCTTGGCAATGCTGCCTCTTACAATTGGGGATTCTGGCTGGTGCAGTCCACCAAACATAACAGGTAACATGGATTATTTTTTTTGGCTCTGTGTTCACTTCACTAATACTGAATATGAAGCTCCTTGTATCCAAAACTAATAAATTCTGTGCCTGTGTAACAAAGATTAGAAATGTCATCCCCATCTTATCTCTGATTTGAATCCCTAAAGGCGATTTGACCTTGGAGAGCCTGAGAGCACAGAACAGATGGTGAGGGGGGAAGTAAGATACTGGGACTTGTCCTGTTCCTTTTACTGGTGAGAGCAAACTCATGGCTGTGAGCATGCCTTTAACAGAATAAGATTAAACTCATGTATTTTTAAGCACAGAAATAATTAAAACCTGTTAACTCTACAGTTCCTAGCTTTATGAAATAATTCTGTCCAACAAATGGGTTGGCAAAGGAGAAGAATCTTGTGTTACTTTTTGTAGGATTTTTTTTTTTTTTTTTTTTTTTTGACACCAAGCCCAGTGATGATTCATGAGTATTTTTTTGAGGGCTATCAGACCATGGCAGCTGAAAGAGACAACTGGGGACAGGATTGCCTGCTCTGTTGGCTCCTGCCAAATCACGGTTGTGTACTTACAATAGCAAGCACAACTGTCTCTCTAACTGGTCTGCAAGGCAAAGCTATTTGTTTGGGACCTGCAAAGGTGATTGCAGGATGTTTTTAGTGACAAATACACCACTTCTGTTAATTGCCTCTTGAATAAGTAGTTCTAATGTGAGGTACCGGAGACAAGTTAGACAGCTTTTTTTCTTCTGGTTTGCAGTAAGAGGTCTTGTTTCTGAACTTGCAAGGAGGATGCAGATTCTTGGAAGATAGCTTTCTAAATGCAGATTACTGATAGCAAACATAGGACTTGTTACCCAGGACAGTATCCATAAACAAACTTCATTACTTTCTCCGTCTCTCTTCCTTTTGTGTAGGGTCGTTGGGCTGTTTTGGCTTGGGGGGGGGGAATAATGTCTGTCTTGCTTTCAGTGATTTTTCCAGAATTAGTTCTGCTACAGTACAAGATGTTAAAATAGACCTGGTGAGAAATAAGATATATCTATACGGTCATATTTGCTAACCAATAATAATGGGCTGTTTTGCTGAGACATGTGAATGGAGTACCAGTAACTTGTGATCTGTTGCCTACCAGAAATGAGACTGGTGCCACACAGTTCACAAGGCAGTAAGTTTTCGTTCACTGTGCTTCTGGTCTGAAATGGAGCAAGTTGTAGTATCTCCGTGAAAGCAGTTTTGGGAGTGGCTGGAGTACGGTGTTTCCTCCCTGTTCCAGCTGCTTCCTATTTTCACTGCAGCTTTGCAGTCAACTGTGAATATTTTCTTTATATATGTTAGCGAGGGGAACCTTCAAGTGCTGTGTAGAGATCGTCAATAACTTAGGTGAAAAGTCAGTAGCGTCTTCCATGTGTATGGGTCCTTGCCACTGTGAGGAATTCATTCATTTTGTTGGCAGTACAGGCGAAACAGCCAGAATGGAGATCCAAAGGACCTGGGCTAAATATTTCCCAGCTCTGAGCAGTAGAGGCATCAATTGCATGATTTCAAAGGGTTGTTGTCAATCTTGCACACATAGCATTTGTTTATCTCTTAATGCTAGTATTGAATCACACCAATTACATTATTACAGTACACTGTGTAAAACATGCTGCCGTTCTGTATAGATGCGTTGCAGTGGATCTGGCAATTATGTCTATTATGAAAAGACACAAGTTGAATATTAGAATGCCCATGAATTAGGGGGCAGGCAGCAGGCACTCATTAAAGATTTTAATTGCTTTCTTTTTCTTTGGAAAAAAAAAAAAAGGCAGAGGGAGCCATGTTTCAAAGTGAGCAATTAAAGGATACTTCATAGCTAATTGCTGTAAGAAGGGGCTGCTACATGGAATATGCTCTGTTGTAATTCCTAGGATTGCTTGACGTTTTATGAAGAAGCACGTCTTTGTACTGTGGTAAAATTTAATTTTCTGCAGCATAACTGTGCACGTAATAACTGCTAAAGTAATGGCTGTTTGGATTTGCTGTGTCTCTTTCCTTTCTACATGTAATAAACATGCCATAAATAAGCTGCAATTATCAGGGTCAGCAAATCCTCTCTGTATAGGTGGCTTATCTAGTTTGCGGGTAAGTATGTTGTATGTGTGGATAGGAAGGCACAAGCTGTCTGTAGCTCAGCAGGGTTGTTAGTTAAATTGCAGATCCCCAGAAAGGCAGATCTCTTCCTTGCTATCAGAGCCAGTATGGGTCTGAAAGTCCCATGCTGTTGTATTGCTGCAGTTTGGAGCCAGACCTAAAAAGCTCTGCTGAACCCCAGCTGGTTCCATGCCTGGTTAGGCTGAACACCTGAGTTGCACGTCAGGCGTGATACAGAGAGACACCAGCGTGGCTGAGCACTGGGTTGGCTTGGGGGTACCAGCCAGTGCTGGAGTCTGCAGGCGGGCTGTGTCCCTGGGCTGTGGAAAGGGAGGGCTGAAGGTGCTCGCTATCCTACGGTCTGGGCTGACTACGGGATGTGTCTTACCTCCCAAAATAGGGTTGGTGTCATGTCTGAGCCACCTGCATGCACAGCTAATTGTGTCTAATGCATCCCAAAATGTGCAAATGTGATGCATCTCTGGGTTGCTGCATTACCTAGGAGTCTGTCAAATAAAGGGGCATTGACTGTATATTTTTGCTCTGTATAATGCAAGTTATGCTAACTCCCAGTGGTGAAACTCCTGTTGGTAGCATTAGTGACCTTTTCCATCCCACACAACAGCCTTGAACAGAGGTTCTCTTCTTTTAATGGTGTGACTCACCATCTCTCTCCATCCCGCTTGTGTGCTGTGAGGCATGTCTGTGTGACAATGAGAACAGCTTAAAGGGAATAGTCATGCTGGGGGTGTTGAAAATGTATTTGTAGCTATGTTTTACTGCTGCTTTTAGTGGAGGAGGAGGAAGTAATGCAGTAGGGCAAGTTGGGAATTGCTGCTTGTTACTGATACACTGTTTGCAGATCAGTGTTCTACAAGTAACTCTTTCCATTTGTGTTCAGGAAAATTAGTGGTCTAAAACAACAGAAACATGGGTATTGGAAAAAATGTTGGTGTAAATGGCTTAGAACTTATGCATTCTCAAACACAAAATGAAATATCTCTCTCTCTCTGTACGTTTCAGTAAGTAAAACTTCCCATCCAACAGAACCAGTGTATGCCGTATTGCAGTAACTCTGCAACTATTGTGCACCTGTACTTAACCAGTGACTGTCAGGAATTCTCACTGCCAAAAAGAAGTTTACAATAACATAAACAAAGGTAAAGACAAAAAAATTGACTAATGGTGATGTGGGTCACAGCACCCGTCCTTCTGTGAGAGGCAGGCCACAGAAACATGCCAATTTCCCTGAGTGAGTTTCAAGAAATAGTGATTCATATTCCCTTCTCCCCCCTCCTGGATGTAACACTGCAGTAGTAAATGATACCTTGAGCCTTGGGATGATGAGTTACGTTATTGTGTTAGACACACTCCATGTTCTTGCTACTGTTCAGTCAGTTTGTTATGAGGTTTGCACCTTTTGGTTTTTGGTTGTTTTTTTTTTTTAATATATATCTCTGTGATGATGCAGGAACTTCTTGATTTTTTTGAGCAGCTGGAATTAGAAATTGGAAGTAGATTCAGTATTAAAACATGTTGGGATAGAAGTGGTGATTAAGTTGCTCAGTGGTAACCTGCTATGCATGCAAGTGAAGAAAGTGTTAAGATTGCAGAGACCTTGTATGGCTTTGGGATTTGAAAGCTTGAACAAAATAAGCAGGTTTATGACCTTCTTGGAAAGAATATTAGTCATGCCTATGCATATGTTGTTTTTAACTGCTGCCTGCTTAGGTAAAGTACATTATGTACGATATGTTCAGTATGAGTGCAATTTTAGAATGTTGCATCCTTGTAATATGTCTCATATTCCTGCTTATTGCAGGGTTTGGGCATGTCCTTGCCTCTAGTATCAATATCTGTTAGCAGATGTTAATGACCACTCACCAGTTCCAATTAATTTTCTGTCTGTGCTAATGCATCAACTTAAAAATCATAGTTCGGTACTGGATGGATACCCAAAAAGGCGTCGGGCTATAGCTGACTCTAATGGGAGGCTGACGATGAGATTACAGAGCATGGGGGTGCTAGCTCAGTAGCTATTTTCTACAAGCAATTGTCATAAATGTAACTGGTGCAGAAAAAATTGTTAAAGCTATTGTATATATGTAGGAGGATTCACTCGGCAATAAGGATTATTCTGTATGTGCTTTGTCTTTAACTCTCTGAAGTACAAATCTCAGAATTGTTCTATATATGCCTTTACTTTAGCTTCTTTTTTCTTTTTAAAGTAGCAGTTTAGAGTTAAATCCAAACAGAGCCTAACCGTCTATTTATTTTTTTATTCTTACTTGTTTAGTTCTTCTAATAAAGATAGACAAGCTATGCTTCTGTACTCTGGTTGCAGGATTTTCTCTTTGAAGTTGGTTTTGTCCTCTCATGCCACCTGTTATGGTTTGAGAAACCCACAACAATTTATTGTCATTTAGACAATTATTCTATCACCTGATGACTCTTCCCCACCTGGGAAGGGGAATTGGGGGAAAAACAAGGAAACACGAGGGCTGAAATATAAATAGATTTGATAGGATAAGACGAAATAATTAACATTAATAATACTAAAGAACCAATATTGATCCCAATAGCAATATAAAATATACAAGGATTATACTCAGCCAATTCTATCAGTAGGAAGCTGTGTGCTCCCAGCAGTGGACAGCAAACGTTGGACACTGTCAGTGCTATGGCTTCGGGAGGAAGGGAGAACCTCAGGGGTCCAGCACCAGGGCAAGAAGTTCTCTGGACCACTGCCATCAAGGGAGAGAGAGCACTTCTCAGCCTAATTTATATTGAGTATGACGTTCATGGTATGAAATAATCCTGTTGGCCAGACTGGGTCAAGCGCCCAGGTCTTGCTCCTCATCCCTGCACCTGGCGAGCTCAAAAACACCGACACCTTGAAAACTGCATACCATAGCTGGCTATAAAGTAAATATTTTCACCAATTCAGACACTAGAGTATTCTAAAAGTGGAGTTTTCCCAAGCATTAGAAAATAAATTAGTCCTGTGTCACTCAAACCAGGACACCACCTATTGTTCTGAACTATTTTTTTAAATCACAAATTACGTCTTTTGCAGTAACATGAAAAAGAAAAATAGCTTTGTGGCTACAAGAGTCAGTGTAAGTTTATTTGTGCAAACACTAGACTGAGTCTGACCTGTCAGTTTGCCTTTAACTGTGGTCGCCATTTAGCTCTTGGTTGTGATTGTGTTAGTTGTCAGTAATTGTGTTTGCTGTCTCGGCTGGAGGCTGTGATGAAGAGTGCTTGGAACTGGGGCATTACACAGATAATATCATGATGAAACAGCTGCAGCTTAATCATAATGAAATATGCGTGGGCTTTAAGGGCTGCATATTCTGGAAATTTTTATTACACTTAATTCCCATGTTTAACCTTTTTAGGAAAAACAAAAATCTCCCTGCAATTAGAAAGAAATAGATGTAAGATTATAGTAGTAAGTGCTATAAAATAAAACTCGTAACCTTCCTGCCTCAGGGAGGGAACATTTTGTTTGTCTTTGCCCTAGGTGAAACTGCTGGCAATCTTCTAATTTTTCTGATCTTTTAGATGTCTAGACCTGAACGTCTGATATTGCACCCCTTTCAGCTGAGGAGCCCAGGGCAGCGTATCTGTGCTATCAGTCAGTGCCAGCTCTCAGTGGCATCCAGCACTGCCTCTCTCAGAGGTTAGGCAGTCTGGGTGAAGTCCCCTGTGTCTGGAAATCAGAGGGGCTTTTCCATTTACTCAGGGATTGAAATTTCCCTCTTTGTGCTCAGAAAGCAGAGAGGCTGGGATCTTGAGGTAAATCTGAGTCTATGGCATATGGTATTTTGGGACATTGCTAGACTGATCATTTTCTGTCAAAAGTAATACCTCTTTCTGATCTAGGATAAGCAATGCACTGATAGATTATGCAAAGTTAACACTTATAACATTTAAATAAAAAATTATTTGGTATTGTGTTGCCTAGACCTCTGATTGTGTTAAGTTGATGACAGGCAAATCTGATTACTAAGGCAACTTGCTCAAATTAAAAAATAAAAAGTGAGTGGCAGAAAAGAGGATCAAAACCACATGCTATTGGGAAGAAATCAAGTGCAGACACAGAAGATAACTGCTTCCATGGTTGATATTTTATCACAGTTGCAGGCAATTGAAGTAATAAGGAATGTTGTTTAAGGATGGCCTTGAATTTCTAATTATCAAGGAAATGGGATCTGGTAGGTCTGTTTCCTAATGGTCTAATTCTGTGAAACAAATCCAGATGAGGTATTCCTAGCAGTTCCTTTCTGTATGAACAGCTATTTTCTTGAGTGTGCTTCATATGGATAAAAAGTAACTCTGTATGGAAACACCTTCTTTATGTTGGGATGAGTTAAAAAAATATCTCGAGATGATTTCAAACAAAGTGCCACGGATGATGAGTGGAACTTCCTCTGGAGGAGTCGATTCTCTCTTGCTCTTTGGGGTCTGATGCTTCATTTGTGTCTGTGCCCAGGCAAACCGGGACGCAGTGATCAGCCGAGCCCCAGACCAGCAGGATGATCGAGCTGTCAGCCTCCGGGATGCTTCTGCAGTCTACGACCTCCTCAGTATCACGCTGGGCAGAAGAGGGCAGTATGTCATGCTTTCTGAGGTACCTCTTCCCGGCTTCTGCCGAAACTTCCACTTGAAATATGCAAGCAAAGCCCCTCTTTACAGTAACTTGACAGGGAAGGTGAAAATGAAAAACACTAGTTGGCACTTAGTAGAAACAGCTACAGACCTATGGCAGCACAGGCCAGAAATGTACACAGAACTGTTTGAGACATTAAAATAATTTATATGTTGGCACTTGAATGAAGTGGGCCTTGTTTGAAGTGATGGTGTGTGCTTGCAAGCCCCATTAACTGAGAAGAGGAAAATAATGTCATTTAAAAAAAAAAATCACCTGGGCCACAAGAGATTGTTTTCCTTGATTTGATTATTGAGCCAAGCATCAGTCTTTGCAAAAGATACATTAAAAAAAAAAGTCTGACATTTGTCCCAACATGTATTTCTCAGTGCTTGGAGAGAGCCATGAAGTTCGCGTTTGATGAATTTCACCTCTGGTACCAGCTTGCCCTGTCCATGGTGGCCTGTGGAAAGGTAAGGTTCAAACCAAAGAGCTTAGAAAGGGCATGTTTTTCTCTGGCAGAGTGTATCTAGCTTACTTGTGTGACTCCACACAGTCATGTATTTTGAGGGGGGTAGGTACCATCACACAGCTACATGGAAGGACAGTGCTCTCCTTTTAGACTCAGACTGCCCTTTGTGATCAGGTATGTGCATTTGGTATTGAGTACTGTTCTTTCCATGTAGTGTTTGCTTCTCATTATCAAGGAGAAAACATATTTTGTGCATAGCTGTGGATTGAAAAGCATTATACAGCTGTCCATTCTCTGCAGGTTCAACATAAATGTGCTTAGCATAAGAAAGATACTGATGTCTAAAACTGTCAGCAACTCACTCTGTGTCTTTGGGCACTTGACTTAACCTCTTTTTAGGCTGTGGCTTCTGCACGTAATCAAGGAAATATTAATGCTTTTTCATAGAGAGCTTGCAAGGATTAATATTTTCAAAGCGGTTGGTGCAAAAGATACTGTAGAAAAAGGAGTGATGTGTGAATGTTTGCATGGGCGTGTGTTTTATTTTTTTTAAATTCGTATAGTATTTGTCAGAGTTACCAGTTAACCACTGGGATAACTGAAGTCTGGTTGCAAAAGGTAGGCAGAAGCAGCATGAGCTTTTCTTTATTAGTCTTAAACAAGTAGACTTCCTGAAGGAAACGCAGATGGTACAATATTTAGCCTCTTCATTCTTGGGGTCCCCAGCTACACTTTCAGGAGATGTAAGCAAATTAATGCTGTGCGGTAGTAGACCATTTAATAAGGTCCTATATTCAGTGCCCATGGAGTGTATGGGAATCTGTGTGGAACTGGGCAGACACCACCAATTTGCAGTCATCTGCCAGATTATAAATTACTATTGATCTTTTATGGCTATAAGCTGACTTGGAAACAGTGGCTTTGGAGTGGAAATTGGAGAGGAATATACAGTGGCATGCTTTTGCAAAGAAGTTGTCATCTTGTGATGTGTAAGTGGCAGCAAAGCTTGGAAGATGTCTGAAGGGATTCCTTCACTTCTGTGAGCATAGGCAAAGCCTTATCTTGGAAGACTATCTGTTGTTATGCATTATACTTTGAGAAAATGGGAGACCAACAAAAGAAGGCCTAATAAAGAGCATGAAGGATGGCTAAGGGTATAGTAAGCAGGACTGTGGAAAGATTGAAGGAATTGATTATTTAATTTATTTTTTTACCTTTAAGGGGGAGAAAAAAATCCAAGAGAGAAACAGGTCTTCAAGAGCTCTTAGAAGAGGAGGTTAATCTTGTCTATGGTGGGTAGGACAAGACATGATGGCTTCCAGTTGTAGCAACAGAACTTCATGTTTCCTATTCAGAGGCAAAAAAATGATAGTGGTACACTGGGAAAAGGTTGTCTGTGGAGGCTGTGTGTAGGCTACATCACTGGGAATCTGTGGAATACCCTAGGCAAATATCGGTCAGCAGTGACCCACCCCACTGTGAGGCACCAGCGGTGTACTTGGTGGGACCTTGCACACTCTGACTGTTCTGGGACTCCACAGTTATCTCATAAATCAGCTAGATCTGTTATAATCAAAAGGAGACATCAAAACTTTGACAAAGCATTTTAGATCAGCGTGGAGCTGAAGGGAGATGTTTAGTGAGAAAGAAGCTCATAGATTACAGAAGTTCCATACAAGCATTTCAAAATCCGATTCCAAGTATGAAAGTGATGGCTAGACTCAATCATGTGTAGGGAAACCCAAAGCTACTGCTGGAATACTTGAACAATGAGCTTGGTGCCATGGTGCTAATACCTTTCACGGGCCTATGTCAGGTGGGGGGTTTACAAGTCAGATCCAGCCCCCCTTGGCATTCAACTGGAGTTAGCACGTTGCTGCCCTCTGTGCCATTGCAAATCCTCTGGATACCTGATCTCTTGATGCTGAGGACAATGACTAGATAGGCTATGATGGAAAGGCTCAGTATCTTCCCATAAACACTTACAGGACTTTGAGCTTATTGGTTTACAGGTTGTGTAACCTGTTTCTCAACAGCAGACAATCCTGTAGCTCTAGTAATCTGCTGGAGAGCAAATCTAGATTTTTAACTGTTGATGGTTGAGAGAGTGAATGTATCCAGAGACTAGTTGTGGTTCAGTCTTAAGTGAGAAATAGGACCTGATCTTAGCTTCTAACAATTTGCATGAGAACTCTGTCCTTCTCTTTATATGTTTGCATACCTCCTGAGTTTCCCTGGAAGTTACTGAATATTTAGTACTGAAGAGAAAAAAAAAAAAAAAAAAGCATCAGAAGTGTCTGTATGTGTTACTGTCCTATCTTTTCAGATTTTCAACTATCTCATGTCTTTTTGCCTGTACTTTAAATATTTACAAGGTAAAATGGCCTGATCTTGCCTAGTGATGTAAAAGCTCTAAATGTTCTGAGCCCTGTATGGGGCAGAGGGAATTCCTTTACCCAACAATCCCATCTGTGCAGTATTTCACTTCTAATCCCAAAGTATTCTCTGAGGATTCCTGTCGTATACTCTGCAATGCGTCATCTTGCTAATGGGAGATGTGGCATACATTTTTATACTGCTTCGCAGCTTGATAGCAGGACAGAGTTCATTTAAAAGTAAGTGCTCCAGTGTAGCAGAAAGAACTGATGAGAAAACAGTGTGGTCTGTCTAGACTGCAGACTGCAGAATACACTTGAGTTTTTATAGGTAAAAGATCTGTTTTCACCTGTCTCAATCACAGCCAATTCCTGATCTCATTTCTTGGTAATGAAATCTCACATCCTGCAGTGTTACTTGTTCTGCAGTACTGCAAATCATGCTCATAAATCCTGGGTATGACAGGAATAGTTTTATCAATCTTCAAATGCTGGAAACTTTGGTCTCTCTTTTTTTTAAACACATTTTTAGGATTTGCAAACTCTGACCTTCTTAAAAGTGCTGTAAATTCTGATCTTCCCCTCTATTCTACACAGCATTTGACTAGTGTTACTTTTATTTTGTATATTCATCATCTTCAGGTTAAGTCAATCAAATTGAACTTCAAACTATTTTCTTCCTCTGCCAGCCAAAAAATTGCCAAATGGTGACTGTCATTTTTCACAAGTGATCAGTCTGAATGTCAAGCCAGCCACCTAGGCTCATTACTGTATGTATGCTTGAGTTTACACATTATTTTAAAAAGCATGTGTCTTAACAAAAATAGGCACATCACTTCAGTAAGTTCTTGCAGAGCAAGCAAGGCCTTAGGGCTTCATAAAACAGTGAATGAAAAAGCTCAGAGAAACATAACCTTCCTGTCTGTCTTCTATCCACTTAAGCAGTGGAAGTAACGGAGTGACAGTGATTCACTTTCCTGTTCTTCTCAACAACTTGCATAATGAGTAAGATGGTGTGGTCTGGTTGTTTTTTTAACCCGTTCTTGGGAATGATCGTATTCTGAGCTGTATATTTTCTGAACTAAAGGAGTATGTTTATTTAAATGATTAAAATCCACTGTGAAATTTGAAAGGCTTTTGTGGGCAATTTTAGATGAAACGCTGGAAAAGCCTAGACAATGGCAAAGACATGCCAGCTGTAGAAAGGTTATTGAGAGATGTCCTGTGTCACCAAGTGCAGTTCTGGATGGGCAAGAGAAAGGCTTACATTAGTCTAATGCAGCACCCCTGTTCTTCTGAAATGGTGCTGGAAAACTGAATGCTAAACTCTTCACAGCTGCTTTAAGTTGCTTCTGCTGGTAATAACCTTCACAATCTGGTAATATGACAGCCAGAGGCTGAGTGTGCATAGCAGCTCCCTGGCTCTGCTGCCACGCACAGACAGGCTGGAGTCTGAGTGGCGAGTGGTACGATAGCCGGATGCCATCTGGCAGAGTCCTCAGGCAGTGAGATGAGCCACTGTCCTGCTGCCAGAGTAAAACGAGTGCAGTAAGTTGCATCTGCTTCTCTCAAGATTTTGAAAAAGTAGCGACTTGTATTCAGCCGAATGGGGAATGAAGGGACCAAACTCTTATTTACAGAGTAGAGAAGACTTTGTGGTCTTCACGGTAGTGAAGAGACAGCCAGCTCTTTGGGGTAGACTTGTCCTCTGCTGCTGCTTTTCAGCTAAACAGTTTCCACTGGAGGTCATGGAGATTACCAGCACACAGCACCCCTGCAGACGGGGGTAGCTCTGCTTACGTATCTGAAGCTGGAGGCAAAATTGTCATAGTGTCTAGATGATGTATTACAAGCACAAGGGATGTGAAATAGGGTCCCTGTGCACTTGCAAGCATTTCCCTGGCCTTGGACCAGCTGGATCAGTTACATGTTCACTTGTTCAGATTTCTGTCCCCTTCCACACCTAACAGCCTCACACGGGATCCAGCCCCGGTGTCCCAAGGTGTCACTGGAGCTCTCTGGGAGTAGAGGCTTAGGAGTGCATCATGGGATTGGGCTCTAGCTTAAACTGACAGTACTTCAGAAAGTCTTCTGCATCTGCGTCATGAATGTCTTTTTTTACCTGTCATACTGCTTAAGGGAAAGATAAACTCATAAAATATGTGCCTTAAACAATGTGAGCCAACATTGATGCCCCTCTTATACCTACCAACCAAGGAGACAAGATTTGTATTTATTGACAATGATATGCCATTTTCCTGAGGGTAATGGGGGAGGATTCTTCATGGATAACTGAAATTATTTGGTGAACATTGAGTCTACTTAGTCTAAAAGTGCTGGGTACCCTAATCGAGCCATTCAACTTGCAGCAGTCTTACACTGATCTCTTATGTCCAGTGAATGTTTATTATGAGTAGTAATAGCGCATGCAGTGCATAAAACCATTGTCATGCTCATATTTAGTACTTCTGCTCTAAAAAAAAACCCAGAACACAATTTGATTAGTGAATGAAAAGTTTTAGGTTATGTGTTTCTTGAGAGGAGGGGTGGAGAGGGATACAGTCTCAGGCCAGCTGGAAGAAGTGTGGAGCATCTGCTAGGAGAGAATAATCTGCTCTTACCCCTCACCCCTTATACTCATTTAGGGGATTAAGCGCAGCATAATGTGTGAAAAGGAAGAGCTCGGGAGCAATTGAAGGGGCTGTAGGGAAAAGCCTCTGTGAGAGCCACGTGGAGCTGGAAGCAGGTACCTGGAAGCAAGGGCTACACTCAGCAGGCCTTGTGCTGGGATTGCTGATGGTGGTTACGTGTTCCTGGGGTGCCTGGCACACAGCTGTCCAGCATCTCTTCGTCCAGCATTGACAGAACACTATCAGCCCAGTGCTTGCCCTTTAGGGCAGCAACTACGTGAGTTTAGAAATAACTGCATCACTGCTGATCCTCCCATGTCCCTTCTAGCCTGTACTGACACCCTGGGGACAATGGTTAACGTTACCATATGGATAAGATAGGCTGGCAGTAGGGGGATTTAAGCACCAAGCATGGCATCTTGCAAAACCAGGCAGACAAAGCTGCTTTTAACTACACAAAATGCTCCTCTCTGCTTGTATCCTTCATGTGTTTGTTCATCTTTAAGGCAAAGAGGAAGAAAGAGCCATGCTTGTCTACCTGAATGGTTTTCTTAATAACAGGAGGTGTCTGGTGTTATACAAAGGGAAACAGTCACATCCTTCTTGGCGCCTGTCATTCAGCTGTTTTTCTGGGGGAGTAGGCTCCGGCTCTTCCCGGAGCCAATCTTGCAGTGTCACTGTTCTCCCCTTGGCTGCTCAGCAGTTGGAGATACTGCAGCCCTGCCCAGGACTTGCACTGGCAGCATTCGTAGGGTTTTGAAACCAGTCTTAAGCATGAACTCTGAGTACTTTGCAAGTTGCTGATACATACTGGTCATAGCCAAATAATGACAAGCTAATGCCTGAGCTGCTCATATCTGTGTTTCACCAAAAAAAAAGGAATACTTGGCCTGATTTAAACAGTGCAGCAAAAGCAGATGTCTGTAACAGCTTCGAGGAGCTTCAAGTTTGACTCAGCCATGCCTATACAGCTAACATACAGCTTTCCAGAAGGTTAGAAGGAAAGTTATAAATACATTTGATACATAATTCTGCAGCAACAGCAGACGAATTTTATGATTTTGGCTGTTCCTTCTGTTCGTTTCCTTGCAAAAGCTTAGGCTGGTTGCTAGGCAACTGACATAAAAAGAAGTACATTTCTCTTTGCATTGCAGGCAGGAACCTTGGGAGCAGCAGAGGCCTCGGATGGCTCCTTAAATAGCATTGCTGGGGAATGAAAGTGAAAATATTGAACATTCATTGGTTAGAGATCGTGTTACAAAGGTCAGCCATCTGGGGAATATTCAATAGTTTGGTTTCCTTTGGTGCAAAAGAAAGATTAGAAAGGGGTGTGCCTGTGTGCTGTAGATAGTACAAAAAATGGAAATTTCCAAAGATTCCTGACTGTCAAGCAGAATGCCTAGGTGGGCTATATAATTGTCTTCAGGCTTAACTTTATTTTCTTGACAGAAAGTGTGAAGTGGGGTGTTTGTCACAATAGCAAGGACAAATTTATGCTTTTAAATCTTAGAATGTAAGAGCTACTTTTAAAAATGAATATTTGAAGCTGCTTAATTGCAGTGCTCTCATTTGCTAAACACAGGGTAAAGGAAAAGGGGGAGAATCGGTCCTTATGTTGAGAGAAGTAAATGTCTTCATGGAATAATGTTCATGCTGAGGGATTCACAGAAATCTAGAAATTCAGTAGAAAACTAACATCAAAACAACTAATTCCAGAGTCCTCAATTGCTGGCTTACTCTGTCCTCTCCCCATGTTGATCCAAAGTCACAGAATCACAGAATCACTGAATAGTCAGGGTTGGAAGGGACCTCTGGAGATCATCTAGTCCAACCCCCCCGCCAGAGCAGGGTCACCTACAACAGGTTGCACAGGACAGCGTCCAGGCGGGTTTTGAGTGTCTCTAGAGTGGGAGACTCCACAACCTCTCTGGGCAGCCTGTTCCAGTGCTCCACCACCCTCAAAGTAAAGAAGTTCCTCCTCATGTTAAGATGGAACTTCCTATGTTCAAGCTTGTCCCCATTACCCCTCGTCCTATCAATGGGCACCACTGAAAAAAGACTGCTCCCATCCCCCTGGCATCCTCCCTTCAAGTATTTGAAAGCATTAACAAGATCCCCCCTCAGTCTTCTTTTCTCCAGACTAAAGAGACCCAAATCCCTCAGCCTCTCCTCATATGAAAGATGTTCCAATCCCCTAATCATCTTTG
>VZSZ01010995.1:269781-440363 GCA_013398815.1 Ibidorhyncha struthersii
TTTAATTTTGTAATGAGTCACTGAAATGCATTTTGTTGGCACATTAAAGGAATGAGAAGGGGGGGAAAACCGTAACAGCCATTCTGGGGACTGCTTCTTCAACTGAGCATCAAGTTGAATCGGCTACTCTTGTAGCCCCTGGAAGACAAAAGTTAATAATTATTAAGTGGACTGTTAGACTGTTCAGGTCTGCTGGACGACTCAGTCCTTTGTTCTTGAAGTTGCTGTGTCAGTGTTTTCTGTTCTGGGAGTGTTAATGTATGCCCTAGAAGCAGAGTGGGAGTGGAAGTCTGTGCCTATGAAATTCTGATTATCCCAAGGAGCAGAAACATCTGTCAGTCTTTTGCTGCTTGGTTTAATTAATTGAATGGCAGCCTGCTGTTTTCACCTGTCCTCACCACGAGGTGTCCCTGCAGTCAGTGAAGGATTATAATTGCTAATGTAAGTAAAACAAAGATGCAAGAAAGCGTGAAAGAAAATACTAGAAGAATGTGCCCAGACTTTGATTAAAAGTTGTAGGGCTAGATTTGCTGTCCCCTGCCTCCCCGTTCTCTACATCCCTATCTGGTGAAAGCTGGTATTCCACTGAACCTAACTAAGCTGTATCAGTTTACACCACTGTCAGCAAGGAGATTGGTAATGTATGTTTTTGAATGAACTATACTGTTCATATAATGGTTAAACTCATATATGAGTCAGCAAATCTGGAAGAGTCCTGTTCTAGGAAAAGTCTTTCAGGTCTGAGGGCCTTGAGGGAATCCTTGCTGAATGACCCAATTTAACTGTCTGGTACCCTTGAATGTGTTTTTTTTGTTTGGTTGTTTTTTTAATAAAGCAAATAAATTGGGGTTGTTTACCTGATTCTCAGAGGTGTTAAAACTATGGGAAAGCCAGGCATTACAACTGTGTTGAACACTCTTATTGGAATCTCTGATGAAGTTTTCAAAGCAAGGTTAACTTGTCATTAGTCTAAAACATCAACAAGGATATTGATAATTCTTACTCTGTAGGGTCTGAAGCTAGAGGAACTTCATGGGCTAAATTCCTGTGTTCACTTGGAGCCATACTGGGGGACTGCAAGAGCCTGACAGCTTCCCCTGGCAATTCTGCTGTCTCCGTGATTGTCGGGAGGCAAAAAAAATTAAAACCCAGCAGAACAGTTGCGTTAAATGTGAGGAAAATCTTTCTCTGAGACCAGGCTAGTTTTTGTCTAGGAGCTTGAATTTTAGTATAAGGGACAAATTTGGGATCTCCATATTGCAAATAAATCTTTTACTCTTCTGCCTTCCTGCTCTGTGAATGTGAATCCAACAAGGGGAAGGCACTGGAGCTATGAAGCCAATGAGGGAAGATGCTCTGCAGGTCCTGATACTTACAAGGAAGAACTGATTGGGAATGTGAAGTCTGGGGGCAGCCTTGACTGAAATGACTATGAGGTGGTGAAGTTCAGGATCCTGAGAGAAGGCAGCAAGGCACATAGTAGAATGGTCCGTTCAGACGCACTTTGACTACTTCTCAACACAAGTAGTGATTTCAAGAAGGCTGTGGTCTCTTGATACTGCATAAACAGGTGACTTCTGCCATACCTAGCCCTTGGACAAAACTGAAAGACAGCAAATACATCTTGTGAGACTCCATGCTAAAATCAAAATCCCTGGGATGTTCTTATGTTTAACGGGAGCAATGAAGTTTTAATGGCGGTACTCTACCAAACACTGGGTCATTGATATGTATTGAGGTGAAAGGACAAGATTTCTGTACTGTGAGAAAAGAAATGGCTTAGAATCCCTTCTCTTTCATGTGCTACCCTGGTGTTCATGCAGCTCTCATTACTGAGGACTAAATTTCACATGGTACCATTAAAGTCTGCCAACTGTGATGGATGAGGAATTGAATATGAAATTATGAGCCTAAATTGAAGATGCTGCTATGCCAGGAAATGGGCGGAGTCAGGATTTGTCCTTCTCATTGGTGCTTTGCCCAGCACCTCTGGATCTGCTAACAAAGCTAGCATATAAAGAATACTTTGTTATAGAGACATTTAGAAAAGAAGGTGAGATTCAGTCACAACTCTGTCCTTGGGCAATGCAGTATCTCCAGACTTCTCATATGTGGCAGAGCTGGTAAAGCAACAGTCTAACTCTTTTTAAAAAAAAAAAAAAAAAAAAAAAAAAAAGNTTTTTTCCTCTATCTATTGCTTTTTCATTGTGTGAAACAGTTTTTCACTGTTTTTCAATCAGGCTCTGGCTCAGAACTGAGGTGTGGTATGAAATACAAATACAATTTCACAAGAGGATAATTTCACTGCAGTTATCTAGAGCACAACCTTGTGAACTAAAACCAATTTAAAAATATTCCTCTCCCTTCTTCCTTTCACTCAGTGGCCTATGCTCTGCCCTGATACCAAACTTGATGATGGTGTAGAAGAGTTTTAATTAAGGGGAGTCAGAGGGAAATCTGAACATCTTTTAAAAGAACTGAAATGATATGTTCCCACATCTTGTAGTCAAGAGATGCTTCTGATATTACTGGCAAACTCCTGTGCCTAATAAAGACCTTCCTGCTTAGCAGAGCTGTTTTTCTAAATGTCATCCTTACAGTAATTATTTGCATTTAAATTACATGGCAATCAAATCAGAATTGAATCATTTAAACTGGAAGTGAACAAGCTGATCAATGCCAGTATAAATAGAAAGGAGGATAGACGTGGCATGGGAACAGTCTAATGGACAAATATTAACAGTTACAAATGCTCAAATATATCTTGCTTTTCAGAACATATAAAATATAATTAGTTTCTCAATTAGGAAATACATCTATGTGCTTCATTGCTGGCTAGGCAGGAAAAGGGTGAAATCAGCTCACCGTTTAGCCAAATGAAACAGCTAATTTATATGTCCTGCATCTATCTACTATGTGCTTTTGGTGTAGTATTGTACTCAGTTTGTTTATGGTCCATGGATAAGCAGTACTTTAGTCTTATTTCAGTTACCAGCAATAAAAAAAAAACTACCCAAAAGCATTTATGCAACTGGATAATTATACAATGTCACGAGGAGCCCAGGACAGTTTCTTTCCTGATTAATCTAGTGGTCATTTATCTTGTTTTTCTGGCTTTGTACATGGTATCTCAGCACACTTTAAGAACCATGGAAAACAAAAAATTAATTGAAATGTACCATAGTGATTTACAACATTGAGGATGCCCAGATCGCATCTATGAAATAATCTCTCAATGCAGAACAAATCAAAGTAAAAACATGCATACAGTCATGCTGTGCCGTGCAAATCAATATGTATCAGAGCCTGATGTGGAAAAGAACTAAATGCCCCCAGCTTCTGTTGTGACAGTATGACCAGACTATTAGCTGATATAAGTTGGCACTACTCCACTGGTATATTACTGGCACCACGCTGGCTTGCATCAGCAGATGATCTGCTCCATCAACCACTAGCTTTCAGGATTGGGCCTGCAGTAAACAACTGAGTGATATAAGCAATGTTTTGATTACCTTTTTCAGAATTACAGGTTTTCACCTATATGGGTCCATACTGAGGTTGCCCTGCCTTGGTCCGCTATAAATTCAGAGTTCCACTTACTAAAAGGCTTGCTGCAATTTCCTCTCTCATTCAGCCTTCCCTGGCACGGCCTCAGCTGAATGCTCACTTGTCTGTTTTACCAGTGACTTTGAGCTGCAGCATAAGTTGTTGGTTTTAATATTTTAATACTACATATAATATACAGTATAATATATAATATTATATATATACACAATATAATAATAGTAAAAGTAATTCCACTACTGATCTAGGTTCTCCAGGACCCTGTTATGGCAGGTGTTGCGAAAATACTAAACCCAGAACTTCTGCCTACAGGCAAGTGTTAAATACTGAATTTCTTCATTTTGGGAGCCTTATTTAAAGGCATTTAGGGTTACTATGTTGCTTTCTTGTGCCTTTTACTCAATTGATTTAAATGGAGGCTTGTTGAAAACTTTGTAAATACACACAGAGACAAATGGACTATAGTTCTAGGATAGGCTTGAATCTTCTAGGACTCTGGTCTGACAGAGAGTAGGAAGACATGAGGCGTGTTCTTGCTATTTTCATTGCCCCACAGTTGATACCACAGAAATAGTGTTGTGGTGCTAAACTTGTGTAGCACCAAATGATGCCAATATTATCAGTTAGTATGAGCTTTTCAGGGGACTTCACTCCATGGCAAAAGCTGCAGTGCAAGATGGTGCTGTGCCTCGCAGACATTTCCCTCATTTCTTTTAACTCCCCAATCCTCGTGTGCACAGTGAAGTGCTCTGCTCCAGCACATTGCTGGGAAAACAGAGATCATTCCATCAGTCAAGGAAAGGGAGAAGGAAGTGGGGTCGGGCCAGGCCAGGCCAGACCATGCTTGGAGTCATAAAAAGTGACATAAGTAAGACATACCATGAGATCAATACATCATGGTGTGGGTGTGTAGGGGGGAGGGTTTGGCAGGATGTAGACTTAGAGCTGCATACTTCTGAGGTAACAGCTTATCATTCATTACTTTCACAGACCACTTAATCCGAGAGTGCTTCTCTCCTTCTGTCCATTGTTGACCCTGTCACTATAGATAATAAATGCTGTGCATGTGCTTGTACCCAGTCACCTAGGAGCCCTGGAGTCGCATGGAAATGCTTAGGTCTTACTGCAGTATGAATAATATTGAAAGATTAAATCTAGTCCCATTATAAGAGTTATTCTGCCTGCTGAGCGGGCACTCTAGATGGACCGACATCACTAGGGCGAGAGGCTGCTGAGAAAGCAGTGAATGGTAAGGAGCCACTAGAGACTTCTTCTATCTTTTAAAAGACATTTTTGCTTACATCGCAGCTACTGTTATTGGGACAATCCCAAGTGTTTTAGAATTTTGAAGAACTTTGCCTTCTGTACGTCTCCCTTGTGAACAAACCACTCTTGCTACAGTGGAGGAAAGGGCCAAGTACTCTTAAGTGCAGGGGGCTGAGCTTACATGCAGAGTAAGTTGGTGGGCTTAGCACTGGTGACGTGGAGAAAATGCTGACGAGACCAACAACAGAAAGCACAGGAAATTTTTTTCCTGATGTTTGTAACATGATTTGCTTTGTGTGCTGTAAACAGCTGTGGGACAAAATCTTTTTGTTATATTATGCCTTACTGGCCACTGTCTTCCTGTGCATTTTTCCTCTTCTCATTTTCTTTTCTCAATATTTAATTTTTTCTCCTCTTTGAATTAGTCTCTATACCTACAACCCAGTATAACAAAAATGATAAGTCAATCCATCTAGTTAATATAATGTGTGATTTTGCGTAGGTGCCCTTTCCATAGGATTTGGGTGTCTCGCGTGCTTGGGTATCGCTCAGTCTCACTGGTGTCCAAACTCCCCTGTTTCACTAACCTTATCTGATGTCCTAAGTCCAGTGTCACCTGGCGTATTTCCTGCCTCCTCCCTTGTGCACTCCTCTTTTTCGGCGTAGTAGGTGCCATTTCCATGCTGCTGTACCTCATCAATTTGCTTGTCCTCAATTGTTCTAAATCCATGCTGGTGAGATCTGCAGCTCCCACTTACAGTCCTGGAGGGTGTTGATTCAGTGGGGTAGGGCTTGAGCTTTTCTAAAAACAAGCTGGGTGGCAGTTGGAAGCCAGCTGGGTGGCCATAGGCCAGGGGACAGCACCTGCTGTTCCCTGCTCCCTTGTCCCGGGCTTGGCTCGAGCACACACCAAAACATGCAGTCGAATAACAAGGGTGGCTGGAACAGCCACTCTGTTTTAGGGAAAACATCCCTCAGGATTATGCAGCTAACAACTGTTCCTTTTCCATCAAAGGTGATAGAGGGAGTGGAAGGGGAAAGAAAAACCCCAACCCCTCCGTATTACAATCTTATCGGTGTCTGCTCACAGTTCAGCAGCCCGTCTCTCTCCAGGTGCCAGGTGTGTGGTGGAGAGGATGCTTAGCTAATGCTTCCAGGTGCCTCCTGACAGTTTATACAGCTTGAGTTCAAAATACAGAAAGTTCCTTTTAGGTTGTTTTTCCCCCACATCTGCTTTCTCAGCTTTCTTCCGTGCAGGTCTTGAAGGCAGGGAACCTCTCCCTGCAACCTGTGGTGCTGCCGTTCCCCCTACCAGCTATTCAGTGCAGAGTATGCAGGAGAATGTAAGAACAGTAAGGGCCAAATCAGAAGTATATCTGTGTGGCTTTGAGACTTTATATTTTGCTTGCTTCTGAGGGAATAACAAGTAGTGATTCTAAGGAAATGGAATTCAAGCTGTTACCAGCACTCTTGATGCCAAAAGAATTATCTTTTCCATGGTGTTGGAAGCTGCCGGTGGTGCTGCTCTCAACCAGGTAACAGCAGTATGCTGTGCATTTTGTGATCACAAAGTGATGCTGTGCCGTGCCCGGTGTGGGGGAGGACATGTGGCATCCTGTGACTTAGAGCTTACCAGCAAGGGCCTTTAAGTTACAAGAAGAAGATTTGATCCATGTTACTTGCTCTTCCAATGCAGTGTTGTGTCACTTTAAGATTGGAGTCCTCCTCTGAAGTGAATGAACGATTTAGGTACCCTTGGTATTGAGGCTGGCCCCTGGCTTTGCAGTAGGAGTAGGAATGGATGTCTTGATTCTCCTGATAAGCTTTCTGCTGCTTAGCTCACTTCTGTGTACCTCAAGCTCACAACTTTTGGGAGTCCCAGAGGGTGAGCCTTCAGATATCTGGCACCACGTGGGGAGAGAAGAAAGGGGGAGCAGCTCCTGCTGCTTCAGGTCACATGGCAGCATGTAGGAGCTGCAGCTGGGAATGGTTGTATCTGGTGGGACTCCGGAGGGGATGATGCCTCATTTGGAGGCCTTCCCCCCCCTCCTTTTCCCATCACTACAGCACAGAGTTGGAGACATCTCATATGCTTAAGGGCCCCCATGGACACAGCTTTACTGGCAGATCACAGCTCAGGCTCACTACTGGTACATTCAGGTGTACGGAGAGGCAGTTTTCATTCAGACTGCAATTTGATAAGGGCAGTTTGCACTGGAGAGTTGAGACCTCACAGTGGGTGATGTGAGTGAAAAGTTTGGCTTTTCACACTTGCCCAGAATGATTGAAGAGTAGGAGAATGGGAGAAGAGGGGGCAGATGGCAGCCGCAGCAGAGCTGGCAGGGGAAGCAGCTGAGTGGCTGTAAGAAGGAAAAGTAAATGCTCTCATAAACAGAACCAGCTGTGCTGGAGTTTGCAAGGCCACTTACTTTCAAAGCAGCCTTCAGCTGACCCAAGTTTGCATTCACGGGAATCTTTGTGGCTGGTCAAAGTGCCATTAGTGTTTAGTATGAATGAATGTTTGTGCTAGAAGTGTTCTTTCAGCCATTCTGAAAAGTTGTGGTTTTAATTATTCATACAGTAGATTAATCTGACACTCACAGGTGGCCCTGGATAACTGACAGGCAAGAAAGCTGAATGGTGCGCTGCTGATTTATGCAGCGTAGGCCATCAGTCAGAGACTGGAAACACCATCAGGTGACCATTCAGAGAAACAATGGAGCAAAATATCTCCAATTTTACATGTCTCCATTTCAGCTCCAAACCTTTCATTTAATCTCTTTTTTCATACACTCTACCCACCCCTACCCTTGTTTGCTAGTCATTAGAATTCCTTGCATAGCTCTTTTCTTCATCTAATGGAGACTTCTTGGACAAAAGTGTGTGTGGGGAAAAGAAGAGAAACAATGAAGAAAGAGAGAGGGAATATAGCTGTTTACGGTTGCAAAAGAGGTGCATAATTAATTTTCTGGCTGCAGAGATTTCGTGTCTTACATAAAAGTTCCTGAGAGCTGAAGTTATTGTTTCACGGGGAGGGTTTTTTTGTTGTTGATTGATTTTTTGGGGGGTTGAATTTTTTTTTTTTCCTTTGTGGCAAGTCATGAGACATTTTCTTCTTCCATTGCCCTGGGTTCTGGTCCAGAACACACTTCAGTATGTGGCAGGGAAGTCAATAGGGCTACTGACAGAATTAAGAAATCTCCTGGAACAAATCTCAGTCTTCCTGATGTGATCAGAGTTTAAAGGGTTTCATCTAAGCATCATTGAAGTCAGTAGGATTATTTCCAGTGTTTTCAGTAGACTTTGGGTTATGCTGTTAAAGACAGTCCTTGCAATTTAGTTGGTAGCCCCACATACGCCCCAAGGGGGTATTCCTGTTTCAATTAGTAGTTTCCAGATTCATAGTTGACTAGGCAATCAGCAAGACTGTAATGTTTTCATAGTGCTTTCAGAGAAGAGTTTGATGATAAAATATACATTGGTCATTGGGCTGACTGATCTGAGGTTTCAGAAATTTGGGAACTGTTGGTCTAAATCTAGTTTGAGTTGTATGGCCTTGGGGAGCTGTACAAGTGAGAAACAGACCCAAGCAGTGGAGATTGCTTCTTCACTCACACTTTTGAGCTGTTCTTCATGCTTACATTAACAGTAAATTTTCTTATATTTGATATCATCTAATAAATACCAGCTCCTTTGTTTATGAAGCTGTTAATGTTGTCGCCTGAATATCTTCAAGTGATGTAACTAGGGGGCCCGTTGACAGGATAGTATCTCAAGTCAAGTAGATTCTGTTCGTAGGTAGCATGTTAACAGATCACTGCAGAAGGGAAGTTTCTGGTTTGCTGGTATGTTTTGATTCCAGTTCATTACAGGTGAATCCTTTTTAGATGTTAAGGAACTATGAGGTGCTGAAGTCTGACAAAGCTGAGTATTAAGAGAGCACATTTCGGTTATGTTTCCTCAAAATCAAACAATCCCATGCTAGAAAATCAGTTGTCATGTAATGAAAGTTTCTAAAAGCAGGATTTTTCAGATAGTGTAATGCTGTCTGGTTCTTGATTAGAGATGACTCTGATTAGGGTTGACAGGATCTGGAGACTAGCTTGTACAGAAATGAGGTCTTCCTGTAGGCTCTGTGTCTTTCAAGCTTCTGCCTGTACCTCTCCAACCTACACCCTTCCAGATGTGTACAGTATACAGGTCTTAGTCTTTTCTACATCTAATGGGTGAGTGGTGTTAATGAGAGTTTAAGGTTAGAAATGAGGAACACTGTATTCTGTAATAAAATATTCAAATTATTTTTTGTTTGAAATTATCATTAACTCAGATGTTAAAGATACTAAAGCTTTATATTTTCATTAGACTTAGGTCTGTATGGTCAGCTGGAAAGGAACGTTGAGGGGAGCAGTCTGTACTGTAGTAGAAGAGACCAGTTTACGTATTTCACCATTTTGGAGGCTGATCTTGAGAGGTCATGACTGTTTCCTCTTCTCATTACAATCTGTAATATAAAATGCATTTTCAAGCAAGTCGTGTCTTTGCAAAAGATGCAAAATGTGGCTAGTGCAGCATGAGCTGCTAAGGTAGCGTGGCATTTCAGATCAAAATTTGTGTCCTGAATTTGCTGCTTCCATCTTGTGGCAACAGAACTGCAAGCAGCAGCTGAACTCAGTTTGCAGTAAAGTGCTTTCTTACTTTACTCCTGTAACATCTTAAAAGGAAGTAAAATTTGCTCAGGTTTATATGCGTCATACAGCAAAGCTAGATGGTCTTCCTTTGAAGGCAGAAACTTGTTAGATCTTTCAGTGTACTGCTAGGATAGTATATAAGCAGTCAGTTGGTCCAACATTTGTATTTAAGGTTGCATGATTGAAGCGTGCCTGAAGGGAAATACAAAAATAAGATAGTGTCCTTCATTAACCTAAACATCTGGAAATAGTTTGGGGTGGATGCTTAAATCAAAACCAAGACTTTTCTCAGAACTGTGCTATGTGCACCATGGGTCTGCTAATCTGACCTTCTATATCCTCCTTTTTGTAAGCATTTACTGTGATCACTGAAAGCCCTTGTATGAATCAGATCACTTACAGGTAAGTTTAATGGGATAATCTTACTGAAGCAAGTATAGAGGAAATGCCTATAAGTCTCAACCTACCTCTTTTGCAGCTGGAAGAAGGAGAATACTTTGCTAAAATGGTGATAGACCTCGGTGAGGATGCTGGAGAGGCCCTAGCAAAGGGTTACCTGGCACTGGGTCTTACGTACAGTCTTCAAGCTACTGATGGTGAGTTATCCTGTTTGTCAAGTATGTTGTATAGAAAGCATCTGTTCAAAGTCTTCAGTGCAAGCAATGGAAGTTTATTAGAAACTCTGCTTTTAGTGCTGACTGGACATGGAAAACAATCAGATTGCAAGACAAATGGGGACTGTTCATTTGCTCGGAGAATTTTCTTCTATGGTAATAAAGGTGAAGTTTTTAGGTAAAGGAAGAAATGCAAATCATTACGTAGGAGGTGATAATTTGACTGTAGCCAACAACTCTTGGTGGGCTTTACTTGGATATTTGTAATAAATTTCTTCTGCTTATTTACACAACAAAAAGTCTAACCTTCCATCATCTATTTTCATATTTTTGTCACCCACTCATAAATCTCATGAAGAAATACAATCCAAGAACTGGAGTCAGAAATGCCTGACTTCAGTTCCTGGCATGATACTGATTCCCTGCAGAGATTCAACCTCTCTGTGATGTCGTTTCTTTCTCTGCTTAGAAGTAAACAAGATAAAAATATCTACCTCACTGGTACATGTGGATGTTGACTAGATACAGACCACTGAATGTAAGAAGTATTTTTTTTAATGCTGCTTGCTTGGGTTTTGAATAGCTGGACAATGGGCTTCTGCAGATTTGGTGCTTGGTAGCCAGAAGGGCTTGAAGTCCCAGTGTTTCCAGAGTTCTAGCTCTGACCTTCATCTAGCTCACAGGTGGGAACAGTCTTTGTTTCTTCTCCAACTTCCAACATAGGTAGAAGGCCTTCTAACATAGTTTCTTTGAATAATGGCTGAGCTAGTGTGTTTCCTAATCAATTTGGCAGTCCTGCCCACATGCAAGCAATGGCTTTTCTGTCAGATGGGTCCTATAGAAAGGAACCAAGTTCTTCCAGCAAATGAGCCTGAAACAAAGCTAAAATGACTGTATGATATCATGGAAGTATGCTGACCTTGCAAGTTACACCAGAATTCAGCAAGGCATGTCTGTGAGGAAGTGGCATGTGTCTTCAGTAGTGCAAGTCAGTGTATTTTTTTCAGCCAGCCATATCTGATCAGCTGTTCTAAGAACTGCTTTCCAACATGGAGGCTAACAGGCACTGTAGCTCTCATCAGTTCTCTATTTCTCTGCTGCAGAATAGTTCCCCCTAGAAGATTTGTGTCAAGAAATGGATGCCATTCCTAGCCTGAACTTTCTTTTATATATATATATATATATATATAAAGTTCATTAAACATTGAGTTCTGATTAACAGCCCAGCTTTTTAGGGCATTTTGCCTAGATTTTGTTTAAACTGTCCCTAAAGCTATACAAGATCCCAGAGACTATTTTCAGAGATTGAAGATTTTCTGTGTTAGCCCATTACGATCTATTTGTTATCCTCAGTATAGAAAGAAAGTGGTTTCTAAAGAATGGGGCTATAGAGGCATGTGCTGTACTCTGGCCTTAAAAATACTTTGGAGCAGCAAAATGCAAGTTGGAAACTTTTCTTCTGGAAGTCTTCTGTGAGTTTTCAAGAAATTAGTTCAGATGTTGTAATAAGTGTCCTTTTTAATGTAAAAGAAACAAGTCCTCACAGCAACTAACTTGGATTTTTTTCCAGATGCTAATCTGATTTATGTTGTGAAACAGCGGGATATCTGCCTTCTCATGTCTCTAGCCTTTAAGTCAGTAGGGCCAGTCACTCAGTTATTTGAGGGAAAACTGAAGAGTGTATTTCCATCTTTTAGGTTATATTTTAATAAAATGGATTAAGTGCTTCAAAAGCATACTTATGATGATCATGAATATGGAACAGCATTTTACTAGAAAATGTCAAATTTGCGCTAACAAGACATTTTTCATTAGCATCGTTAAAAAATAGCTTATAACAGTGAGGAAGCAAGAGTAGAATGTCCTGAAAGGAGGATATCAGCTCCCCTATGTAATCCTGCCTCATACTGTCAATCTTGTTTATTATTGTGTTTATACCAGTTCATAGTGACATACACAGACACAGTGTCAAACATCTGCGTGTATATATGATTTCCATAACTTTCCACTTGAGCTGACTTTCAGTGAGTCAGCATTTTCAGTGGTAGCTAAGTGTTTCAGAGACATTTGGTCAAATGCCTGATAAAACTTACAGCATTAAGATGCCTTCCATCCAAGGTTAGGCTTTCTGATTTAATATATCATTTTAGTAAATTTTTCTCCTCCTGTGTGACAAAGGCACTGGGGAGTTGTATTAAAGCCTTTCCTTTGTGACCTGCAAAAAGCACTTGCTAAAAAGCAGAGTCAGAAGAGAGAAGCCTACTGAATGACAATTCAACTTGTGGGAGCATTTGATTAAAAAGTCACTTTACAACTATTAGGTTTACTCCTGGATGACTTCCTGAAACTTACGCTGGGTAGCAGTCTGTGTAGCTTCCTTGTTCTTGATGTCTAATTACATGTTTCTTGGAATAAGTCTTATTGAAGTAGCTGAAAGATGTGTCCTCAGAGGAAGTCAATGCCACTTTTGCCTCACTCTTAGAAGCACAAATCTCTTGCTCGTACACAGTGTCCATCTATGGCTGTGCTAAATTTTCTGCAGATCTGTTCCCAGTGGGTGAATGTCAACAGCAAACCTTTCTCTTCCTCTTTTTTGACATAAAGCTGTATTGTCAGCTTTGCCTCCCTTAGGTCTGGTGCAGAATCTGTTGAAGGCATGGGAAGGTGAGATGAATTTAACAAAGGCTGAAGAGGAAAGACCAGGTTGAGAATGTGTTATGAAATACAAGTGCTGCTCTTATTGAATATCACCACCTCACATCTTGTGAAATCTTTGTAGATTTAACAGACCCTCACTCTGTCAGAGATAACAGCGTGCTGTATCTCTGTTTCCATTTAGAATGTTGGTATAAGGCCATGGATCAGGGACTGAATTGGAAGCTTTTTCTATCAGTCCTTGTGGATTTTATAAAAAATCAGTATACTGATTAATGTTTTGAAATAAAAAATTAAACATTGCTTATTAGTGAACAAACCCCTAATTTTTGCTTCTGGAGACAACAGTTAATACGTGCAATCTTTAATTATAATTCTGGATGCTGAAACTGTACACCTTGCCATATTAGGTGCTTAACGTAAGGAAATGTTTTTTGAAACGCATTGATACATACAAAGGGGTGCATGTGCATTGGTGTATTAGTTTGGATCAGAAATGTATTTTTGATCTTTTGATCATTTTGATCATCTCAGTCATCCCCACTTCTTATGTTGTGATTCACATAATGGAACAGTTTTGCCCAAAACGAACTGAATTCTTTCCCATAAAACTAGTGTGCTACATAAATAGACCTGATTATGCTGCAGCTGCTAATGGGTGTTCAGTCTGTGGGACAAGTCTAGAACTGGACCCCTGTTCCTGCATTTGTAGTGTTGATGCTGATCCTCAGCGTTAAGTGTTTCACTCCATGCATTTGCACCTACTGTGCTGCACCTGCTTACTAACACAGAACTTGCCCTCCTCTGTTCTCAAATGTGACTATAGAGCTTCAGTACCAAAATGTTGCTGAAGATCCTGTTCACTTTTGGTAAGGATTAAGCTCCTTTAAAAACCCAGAGTGGCTTAGAAAACAAATCTTGGGCTCCTAAGGTGGCATTTGCAAAAATGCTGTCTCTTACAGGAATGGCTGGTGAAGTTTCAGAAACTTAAAATCCCTTGTGCTCTCTGCCTTACTCTGGCAGACTCAGCTTTGCAGGTTATTTTAATCTAAGTAGTAAGTCATACTGCGTTTTAGTTGGTAGAACTGTAGCAGCCATGCTTGCAGTGGGTAAAGTTAGGTACAGGCTGAAGAATTCATTAGTGCTGTCAACCTCGGAATGGAGCACAACTTTTAGAAATTTAGTCAGACCTGACTAATTCTGTCTCCTTGGTGCAAGCTTTTCTTTGTCTGAAGAGAGACCTTTTCAGTGATACGAGTGAGTTGCAGTGACGATGACTTCTTTGAACAATTCTATGGGTAGGGCATCCACAACTTCCTGGGCAACCTGTTCCAGTGTCGCACCACCCTGATAATAAAAAATTTCTTCTTTATACATAATCTGAATCTTCCCTCTTTTAGTTTAAAACCATTACCCCTTGACCTATCATTACAGGCCCTGGAAAAAAAAAAAAAAAACAAAACAAAAAACAAAAACTCTTTCCATTTTTCTTATAAGCCTCCTTTAAGTATTGAAAGGTCACCGTAAGGTCTCCCCAGAGCCTTCTCCAGGCTAAACAACCCCAACTCTCTCAGCCTTTCTCCATAGGAGAGGTGTTCCATCCCTCTAACCATTTTCACGGCCCTCCTCTGGACCTGTTCTCATGGGTTCATGTTGGTCTTGTACCAGGGGGGCCCAGAGCTAAACACCGTACTCCAGGTGGGGTCTCAGCAGAAGAGAGCAGAGGGAGAAGATCACCTCCCTTGACTTGCTGGCTAAGCTTCTTTTTATGCATCCCTCCCAAAATTGCTTTTCTTTGCTTTTTTTCTAATTTATGTGTAGCTGTAAAGGCCCTGTAAATGGTCTGGCTCAAACCAGGACACATGCAGCATCAGTCCTCAGTATTGTCAAACACAAATTTAAACGTGTTTATCCAAGTCAGACACAAATCTAGAGATGAACAACCAGATTTCCAACTTCATTGTAGCTGAAGATGTAGTTCATATTGTGGGAGGTGGGACTCACGTGCTGTTTCCCAGTAGCACAGAGGCAAAGCTGACTAGTTGTAGAATAATCATTTCATTTCCATAACATATTTTGTGCTCTTTCTGACTACAAGCTGAAAATCAGTCAAATGTCTTACCAGGTGGAACCTAAAAGTTCTCCTAGCTTTTCCATTTGATGTTTATTTTGGAGGGGCAAATAGTAAAATTTTTTTCAGTCTTCCTCATTGTGTGGCATTTCCAGAACTGCTCTGTAACTTACATACGGAATATTGTAGTTTCCATGAGAAACAGAATCTGACATATTTTTCTGGATGAATGTTTATAGCTGTGACCAAATCTTTTCCAGTGTCTCAAGCATTTTTATGTTTACATCAATCTTGATTCTTTTAATTTTTTCTCTCAGTTTTCCTCCTCTGTTACCTTTTCCCAATATTTGGCAGTGGACCTGAATACTCAATTTAAGGCTATTAAGAGTGAAGTATTTCCAGCTACTTCTAATAAATGCAGCATTTTGCATGGAAGCCCATATCTTCAAATTTATTCTTTAAACTGCAGGCTTTTTTGTTTCATTTTTTGCTACTTAGAGTAGATTTTTGTGGCATCAGGATTTCCCAAGTCATAAAGATAAAAAATTGCTTAAGATTGCTGTTCCTCCCAAATGAACCTGGTGTTTTGAAGAACTGGTGGAAGATGCAGGAATAAAAAAGGTCTGATCACTATAACTACTTTGGCAAAATAAATTACTTTCAAAGTTTTACTAGCATCCAAAGAAACTAGAATCCGAAGAAACTACCTTTGTACGTCTTGTAGAACACAGCTCTTTCCTCTTAATAACTTTTAAGAATACTTGACTTTTATCTGGTTTTGTTTCTATCTGGAGCTTAAACTGACTTGCTCTATGAAGTCAAATACATTCATAGGTGGGTGTTGGCTGATGGGTTAACTGTTTATCACTTCTTTGTGCTGTTCATCAGCAGCTCTCAAATTCAGGATAGGCAGAACAAGAAACAAAATCTGAAAACTGAGAACCAGAACAAGACAGCCAATGTACTTCTGAAAATTATCTCTAGCTTTCCAGATATTTTGGATAAGAGAAAGCCGTGCTTCTCTAAGCTCTTCGTCTGTTCCACTTGCTCTTGAAGATGATTATATCTTATGATACCCTGGCACTTGATTCTTCTGCTTTTTTGGTTTTGGCTAAGAATTGATTCACACGTTGAGAAGTGAGTGTAGTGGGCAGGAACCTTTCGTTAAGCAATTAGAGGCACCAAGGAGGACATTGGTGGCTAATGACATGCCTGAAGTAGCTTAGAAGTCTTTTGTGATCTCAAAGGAGGTGGTGTGTTGTCAAGGGTTTTGTCATACAGAGCTGTAAGTTTGGCTCCTGGTGTTCCCTGTTCAACCTCCAACACCCTCCTACATGAAGATGGTGGTGGAGACAGAGTCTGAGTCAGAATATGCTGCTAGTTACTGCTTTTAGCATATATACCAACCTGGCAGAGGGCCTGTTATGCTTTTAGTATCTAGTTAGCGTATGTCCCCTTCTCCTCCGAGACCCCTTCAGTGGCATATGTAAATAAAAAATGCTTCGGCATTTCAGACACGGGAGTCAGAACAGTCTTTAATAAAAACGAAATTGAGAATTCAGCTTAAAATACTGGGTTTGTACTGTTCTTTAAAAGCAAAACGGTATGTTTTCCAGCCATAAACACATGCACTACCAGATTTCCAGTTTTTATGCTCCCAGTTTGAAATACTCTGTGCATGTGTTAACTATTTATTTAATCTGAAACACTGAATTCAACTCTTAAATGGCATTATATCTTGTCCTACAGCTACTCTCAAGGGCACTCAGGATGAATTAAACAAGAAAGCACTTCAGACTTTGGAGCGGTGAGTAGGAATCTTGCAGATACTTGCATTATGTATTTCTTTGGATGAATTCAGAATAATTGTTGGTTTTACTTGTTTCTTCTTCTGCATAAGGCTTCCTTGCCTGAAAGTTTAAAAACAGTTCAGTCACAACCATTCCTGTGATGGCTAAATGCAATGACTTATTGGTTGAATATCCAAGGTAAGAGTACCTGTTCTGCCACTAAACAGAAATAATCTTAGCCCCAAATTAGCTGCAGTGATATCTACAGCGCTGGGAGCTGTGAAACACATCTGCTTCACCAGATGTGGAAAGCTGCTTTTGTCTCTCTTCCTGCGTGAAGTAGGCTTAAACTCCTGTTTCTCTCACGGTGGGAAAGTGCCCTCACCACCAGGGTGTAGGATGCTATGGGCTGACCTGGCATCAGTGCACTTAAAAGGGAGGTCATAATTGCTATTCTAATGAGTGTTTGCATGAGCTGTTCTATGAAAAGTGGGCTACGGAACTAGCGGTACAAAGTTGTCACCTCTCACCTGTTCTTCACCACTGTATTTTGTGGGGAAATCTGATCCAATGGCTCTGCCTTAAAAGTGTCTGTGAATTAAACTCCTCTGCAACTACAGTTACCTCAAGTAAAACTGCGTAGGTTAAAAGATGGTTTTGTCCGTTCTGTTGTGGTAGAGAGGTGAGGTGTGAGCTTCCTGACCCTATTACAACTGAGTTACACCACCCAAAATACACTAGGGAGTGTTTGGGCAGTTAACATTGTAAGCGTAGATGTCTACAGATTTCAGGTGGCATTGAAATGTAAGTTTGTATGCTCTAAGTCTTGGGCTGAAGTATCTAATTCTGGGTTTGGTGTGGTCATAAATACATTACAATAGTGAAGAAAATTTGAGATCACTGGTATCCCAAAGTACAGATGTAGCAGGCTGAACATGTTACTGGATCTTAGCTGGTTTTCTGATGCTGAGCAAGGAGGAGTCCAGCATGTTTGTCTTGCACTGGTTTTGCAGTGGTTGCAAGAGCATATAGTAGGCTGAAAACATGGATTTAGTTCTGGATATTTACCCTATGTGGAGATCTGAAAGATAAAATTTTAAAAAGCCATTTATTGGGTTGCTTTTTAGATCAGGAGTATACTTTGTGCTAGTTCCTGGACTTCAATGTAATACTTTCAGTGCTGCACAATTTTGATGTAATTGCAGTGCTGCAGTGCTTTTAAACTGCATTTATTTTTATCCTTTGACCTTTCCCACTGGCTGCGGCTTGTTTTCATGGTATCTTAACTCTAGCTAGGAAGCAGACAAGCTTCTAGCCAAACATTAGGTACGCAAACTTCAGCCAACAGGGATGTTGTGACAGTGAGCTGGTTACTAGTGTCTTCCTAAATGCCTGAGTATGGTTTCTTTTTTTTCTTTTCCTTGTTTTTCACATGTTTTTAAAGTACACGTGTGATCTCTCAGGCCATGATTTGGCCTGTAGCCGTCTTTGTAAGTGGCCTTTTCAGCTGGAAGCTTTGATGAAATACTGTTCTAATACCTTCTGAGGAAACTGAACAGTAAAATAACAACACTTTGTTTCTTTCCAAAAGCACCGTTAATCTCTTCTCCCATACACCCATGTGAACTTTTCCCTGTTATTTATTGTTGGAGAGGCTACTGAAGGTTTCACAGGAGCTGCTTGTGAAAGAGATGGCTCACCCTGCTCCGACAGTTTAGGGCAAAGCTGGGTTCTATGTTGTGGAGTCTTGCGGTTTTGGTTTTCGAGGGTGAGTTTTTTTGGGGGTGGGGTGGTGGTGGGTTTTTTTTTGTTTGTTTAAATGGGGGAGAAATTAGTGACTTGCTTGTACTAATTGCACCTTAATTCTTTTGGCGTTGCTTCAGAATCCTGGAGTGCTACCTTGACTTGCAGAGTTACAGGATGCATTCAGTCCATGCTTTTGCCAAGAAAGTTTGGACTAGATGATCCTTGAGGTCCCTTCCAGCTGGTATTCTACGATTCTATGATTTATATTAAATTAATTTCTACAGCCATTAGTTACAAAAGTCAACTCCAACAGCTTCTTGCTCACAGGCCAAGATGGCATTTGAGAGGTGGCTGCCATTAAAATGGTGTGTCGTTTGTTTTCTGAAGTAATTCTTTGGGTTTTTGTTTCTTTCTTTGTTTGTTTATTATTAGCAAATTAATAGTTCTTGCAGGATTTTTAACCACCAGCCTTATCAGCCTGCCGTTTATCCCTCATAAGGATGTTAATTGTGCTCGCTGTGGGCAGGGCGATGCAGGCTTCCCTGGTATCCTGGAACGCGGCCCAGAAGGAGGTCAGGAATGTCAGTTGGCTACGAGGGACCTTCCTCTTCCTCATCTCTCCCATGTGAAATGACTTCCCTGTGCCGTAGAGCTAGGAGTGAGCTCTGTGGGTCAGTAAGGGTATAATCCACTAGTCCCTGGGCTGGGCTGCCAATGTGGCATGAGCCAATTCCCCACATTGCTCCGAGGTTAGGTCTCCAAAACATTATCTTCACGTTGCCTTGGTTAATGGCTTCTCCACAGGCTAGCAAGCTCAGACTGCAGTTTCATGCTTAGCATAGTCGGAGAGGGACAGTTCTGCCGTGGTTGTCCATCCCTGTTACCTGCCTTGCACAAGCCTGTGTAAAGGGTCTCCACATCTGGTTCTGGAGACACTGCAGCCTTCACTAGCCAAGGGATCACTGCAGTGCGCACTGCCTGCTGTGAACTAGAAAGTAATATCTATGGGGTCCAAGCTGGAGAAGTGAGGGCCTTGGTTTTGGTCCAGACGCAGCTCCTGCCATCAAATCCTCAGTCCTCCCTCAGTGTATTCCCTTTCCAAATTAGGAGTCTGCTGTCAACGATGAGACTAGAAGCTGCAGGATGGAGGATGTTTTGTGTGTTTGAACACCAGCTCGTGTCACGGGTTCCTGATCTTTAGTCCTCTACATGCTTATAGTCACAATAACAACGGAAACAATTACTACTTTTTCAGTGCTAACCTAACCCTCTCCTATTGTTTGAAAAGTGGCAATATAGGAACAAGTTGAACAACTATGTCCCTCACCTAAATTACCTAAAACTAATGGTTTAATGGGTTTGTCATGAGTTAAGAGCTACTTTCTCCATATCGGTTATCAAAGTTCTGAAACATTAAGTGGCATTTAATGAAGGAGCATGTAAGTTGTATAACATCCTGGCAGTTGTGTTTCTCATCCTTGTTTCTTTGAGCCTGGCTTAGTCAGGCCAGCATTGATGTGCTTTTTGTCTAGTTTTGGTGTGCTCCCATCATTACTGGACTACCTTCCTATGGGAGTGAACTGGGTTTTATTCTGTGCTTGTGTGTGACTTGTCACGAAGGAGTTCTGCAAAGTACGATCTAACAGTCACTTTTCTTTTTGTATTGTGTGGTTGTCCTTAAAGAGCACGTGACTTGGCCCCAGAAGATCACCAAATCATCCTCTACCTGTCACTGCAGCTGGCTCTTGTCAGACAGGTATGTGCAATAACTGGCAACCACTGAGTCATGAGAGGGTGGGAGAAGGACAGTCCTATTGAACAAGACGCAGACTTGCTAAACAGTGTCCTTTCCTTCCTACATTGTTATCGGTAACAATCAATCAGAATATGTTTGTGTAAGTGTTTTTATTATTATTATTATTATTATTATTATTTTTTAAATAGTAATNCCACTTGGAGCAACTTTGTCCGGGTGGGGCGAGTGAGGTGTGTTTATTCCTGTTCGCTGGGTATCATGCTGTGTCCTGTTGCAGGCCACTCCAAAGGTTCTCTCATTACTGCCCAGTTCTGAATCACGCCAGATCGCACGCTCTCTGCACTGGGGATTGGTTTATTCCATACTTGGGCACATTCGGCGTCAGGCTTTGACGGGCACTGGAGCTCTGCAGCGAGTGGGATTAGTTGGCATTTGAATGCTGCTGCAGGTGTTAACTCATAAAAATTAAGCTGATCAGAAAATACACTGCACTGCCTTTCAGAAAAAACATTTGGGCTGTGCTTTATTTTTCTGTCCTTTCTTTTTATAATTGGGATGTGTTTTATTCCTCTGTCCTTTCTGTTTAAAAGCCGAAGTCTTTATTGGAACAGCCCCTTTTTTTTAAATGCCTCTCTAGCTAGATTTGAAATTTCATCATCATAGTTTCCTTCTTTGGCAGGCTTTATGCTTGCTGCAGTTTTGTCTCTGTAGTCTACACTACGGAGTCAAACAGTTGGATCCTTCTTACTTTCCTGAGCTAATTAGGGGAGCTGTGTGTTCATTAGGTTAAGCTAATTGTTCCAAGAGAGCACACTCTTGATAATGTCACTTTTGTAACCCTTTCATAATGACAGCAGTGTGTTGTGAGGAAGACTGCAATAAGAAAGGATAATTAAAATGGCTTATTTAACTTTGTCATCCGCCTACTGGCTGCTTTATGATGCAGTTTGCTCAGGGTCTTTCATTAAAAAATATCCGGCTACCCTTCTCTCTCTCACAGCTTTTGCCTCTTAGGGAGGTTGTCTGATCTGCTGCCCCTTCTGCTTCTTGCCATGAGTAAAAGCATTACAGCTTTTCAGCTGCTGTCCTTAAAAATAAAATGAAGATTTTTGTGGTCATTGGTTCTTTGTTGTTTTCACCGTTATTGGTCCACTGTATTTTAACTCGCTACCCTTTCTTTTTCTCCAGTTGTAGCCTGTCTTTACAGTGTTGTTTTGTATGTCTCATTTCATCATTTCCCTTCTCTCCTGTTCTTTCCATTCAGTCTCTCGTCCTCATGTTCACTTACTCTTTTGTCTACCTCACCTGTGTATTTTCATCCTTGATGTTCTGCCAGTTTCCCCTGTTACCATAGATGTGTGATCTGTGTTACGTAGTGTCAGCCTGACCCCTGCAATGCTCCTCCTGCTCTTCTCCATCTAGTGAGATATAAATCTTTAACGCATGCTTAGAGAGAGAGGAGATACCTGAGACATCTTTATTTTTAGACTGCTGTAAAATATCCTACTCTTCTTTTGCCAGTTTATTTAATGATAAACATTTGGTAATGCATTTTTAATATCCTTAATTATTTAAAGTATCTAATATATTCTCTTTCTGATTAACTTAAAGATAAATGATATCTTTTTTTGATAGATTGCATTAACTATTGAACATCACTGTTAGGGCTTTCATCAGGCGATGCTACAGTACCAACAAATGAAGTCATTGCTACACAGTAGGTTATAATATAATACCTGACTGTTCTTCTCAACAAATAGGCCTTTTTATTTCCATAGTTAAGGTCAATAAAGAAGGCAACCTTACCCAACACTGAAAAATCTAAGTATCAGCTTGCATATCATGGGACAAAGCAAGAGAGGCAGCGGATCGGTAGAGTGCCAAGCAAAGGTGGAGCAATTCATCTTCGTTGGAAGACTCTAAAATATTTCCAGTAGCACTTGTCTCTGTCAGCACTGGGCAAGGGAGAAGGGAAATGGAAAAGCATAAGCTTCCCTCTGACACACGATGAGGATGTGACTAGAGGAGGAATGGTTATAAAAGGTTTTCGCAGAGCTGGCAGCTGAAAGCCACCAGCAACCAAAATGAATGATGATGATGATGTGCTTTGTGCTTGTGTTTGTGCGTGTGGCTCTGTGTCTTAAAGACCACAGGAGTCACGGGGAAGACTCCAGTGACTCCTGGAGGGTCTAGAATCATAGAATATTTTGGGTTGGAAGGGGCCTTTTAAAGGTCATCTAGTCCAACCCCCCTGCAATAAGCCGGGACATCTTCAACTAGATCAGGTTGCTCAGGGCCCCATCCAACCTGACCTTGAATGTTTCCAGGGACGGGGCATCTACAGCCTCTCTGGGCAACCTGTTCCAGTGTTTCACCACCCTCAGTGTAAGAAATTTCTTCCTTCTATCTAGTCTAAACCTTCCCTCTTTTAGTTTTAAGCCATTACCCCTTGTCCTGTCACAACAGGCCCTGCTAAAAGTTTGTCCCCATCTTTGCTGTAGGCCCCCTCTAAGTATTGAAAGGCTGCAATAAGGTCTCCCTGGAGCTTTCTCTTCTCCAGGCTGAACAAACCCAACTCTCTCAGCCTGTCCTCATAGGAGAGGTGCTCCAGCCCTCTGATCATCTTTGTAGCCCTCCTCTGTACCCACTCTAGGTCAGCCCCACAGCGTTTTGGGGTGGATTTTTCAACAAAATACAAAGTAGAAGACCCTCCCCTGTAAGGAGGGTCTCATTCTGGTTTTCCCACAAAGTTGAAGTGCCCTGAGGCCAGGGTCAGTGTTTGCTGTGTTGATTATCTCCACCTGCAGTGCCTGACTGGCAGCCGGCCGAGCCAATCGACAAATGAGACTTGTAACTCCCAACTCCCCGCAGCTGGTTCAGCTGCTTCTCCTGTTTCTGTGGTAACAGCATTTGGATCAGCAAAACCAAGGTAGAATGAACATTTTAAAGCTCACTGATTTTAATGCCTTGCCTTGTTTTTTAGCAGGCCAGTTTCTATGGAAATGACTCTAGAGAGTCAGCGCTCCTGTTAATTTTAAGTGCTGGTTCATTTCTCGGTTTGGGGGGTGGTGGTGTTTTTGACTTTGAATGCCATGTAAATCAGTATTGGATACATAAAAACAACATATGGGGGTTTGTACCATTTATTACTTGATTTGATTTGACCTTTCTTTGCATGAAAATAGGAAGGGAAAGACAGCCAGGGGCCAGCAGCTGAGAATTAGAGGTCTCATTTATCAATTTCATCTGTGGGCTGCCAGCAGACCTGAAGTTTCAAGTGGCAATATCCAAAAAAACATCTACTGCCTTCCAGAGAGCCTGGATGTAAAAATAAGATAAACATCAGTTAAGACAGCAGAGAAAATATTTCAGCTGTTTTCTCCAGTTTTTATTCTGGTTTCAAGAAGGCGAGACTGCTGTCTTTTCTTTGCCCTGGGAGGTGCTTCTTTCAGTGGCTGCTGGATGTGGGTAGTTCTGGTCTGTGTTTCTCCCAGACCGGCTAGTGCCTCCTCTGCTGAACAGCCACGTGCTGCTTTTCTGTCTAGGTCCTGGCCTGGATTCTTCTGGTGATCAAAACCAGCTTGTAGTAAGAATTAAGTAGTAACTCACAGATATGTCTGTGCCTGTTTTTCTGAAGTTCTGATTGACTGTAGCAAGTCTGTTTTCAATGGAAGCTCTTGCCAGGCAATAAAGCTTTCTCCTATCTATAATCCCTGCGCTAGAAAAAGAGGTGGACAGGATGGTTTTAATGGTAATTAACTGTAACTCACAACTGATATGAAATTATAAGGCCTGAAAACACCACATACGAGATCCTGTTTCATTTACCATTCTAAATATGCAAGTGCATTCTGCTGCTGGGAATTATTTTAACGCTCATACTGTTTTCCTTTTTATACCTACAGTTGTAACTTCACAGCGTTGTTTTTAAGGAAGCATATAGCATTATTGAAATAAATCCTATTATATAAGAGGCAGCCTAAACAATTCATACTGTGGCATTATTTGTTTAGTGCTGCAAGATGCTATTTCTGGCTTACTGCAGTATCTTTGCTTCCTTATCAGTATGATCTGAATATACCTGTGTGCCATGCAGAATACGTATGGTATATTTATTAACGGAAAGATGAATTAGAGAAGGGTAGCATCTTCTAATTGCAGGCCCTGTTTGGACTTGCAGTCCAGCTGAAATAAGATTACTTTAAAGCACAGCACTTGTAGGGAATTCAAACTGGCAGCCTACCTCTGATACAGCCCTGAAGTTTCAGGGTGCCATCTGGGCTGCTCGCTTCCATCTTTCTCGTATTACATAGTTACTTAAATAAATAAGCTGTGGCATCTGTCAATAGATTGATGATTTCTGCTTTTCAAAGGAAGTTTGTGTTGACTGCTGCCAAATATCTTGCTCTTATTATTCTAGACGTTTAGTTCGTATTTTATTGCACCTGGTCTGTTGCAGGTTGTTGTTTTGTATAATGCTTCCCGTAAAGAACTAGAGTCTCTTCATATTATTTATTAAAGGGTATTTTTTCTTATCGCTGTTTTGTCCACTGTTTCCAATTATGCAGCAGTACTGTGTAGGCTACTAATGGTGTTACAGCACTAACGAATTTTTATGGGCTCAAGTTAAACAATCAGGTGTCATGATTAACTTCCAAAACCCGCCATTGCCTGTGACTCTGATGGTTCTAGAGGGAAGCACTGAAATGAGATGTAACCATTACAAGCCCTATACTACAGAACAGGGGAAAATTGTTTTAGATTATGTCTATTTCAGCAGTATGTGGCTGCCTGTTCAGCAGGCACAGGTTTGCAGGAGCGATCACAACTGACTTTTGTGCTGCTTTATTTCGTCAGAGAGCGTCTTTGATATCTGGCCTCTGTCAGGGGTATGAACTTGCAGCTGTGTGATCGTCAGACATTTACACATCTAAAGCAAAGTCTCAGTGACTTAATTTGCACGTTTGTGGGCAAGTAAGGTCAAGTATCCGTACAGTTTCAAAGTACCTCAGTGAAGACACTAGTTGCAAGTATCATTCTTTGTCTGATTCATACTAGCAAATTAGGATTACCTTCCCAGGTCTTTGAATAGAGTCATAGAATAGTTGAGTTTGAAGGAGACCTGTGGAGATCCCCAGTTCAATCCTTACTCAGAGCGGAGTCAGCTGGAACAGGCTGCTCAAAGCCCCCTCTGGTTTGGTTTACAGATTTTCTTTTTCTTCTAATGAACTTATTTTTCCCCAAACTTGGAATTTCTTTATGACTACTTGTGCAGGTGTGAGATAGAGGAATAGAAAAAATAAGAGGTGTTTTTAGTCCTGAGTGCAAGAGGAACCTTGATAGCAGCTCTGTTCTAGCAAGTCAAATTTATATACCTCTGGTATATGTACTGAAGAACTTCGTGAACAGGCAGATTTGGGCCCACTACAGTCTCATGCGTGTTGACTTGGTTCCCAGTTGTCTTGTCATTGCTAGTGTTTTTACATTGTAAGAAAACGTGTCCTAGTAAGCTGCTGAGGGGACACTGGTGATAGCACATGTGGTTAAAGTAGCTCCACTGACAAGCAGTAATTCATTAAAGCTGAGCACTCAGTCATATATCCCAACCTGAATCTCAGCCAGGACGTTCAGCAGTTTTGAAGCTGAGGGCCAGATGCCAGTTTGGGGTTATGTCTGTGGAGCAGTCGCACTGATCTCCAGACTTGCATGGTGTGACCAGCAATAGAGTAGTTTAAAGTACTTTGGCTTGCATAGGCACAGTAAGAGTGAAATGTCATTCGGATATTAGAATGAAGTTGTCCCATGAACAGAATATATACCACGCTCCCAGAAGTATACCTGGGATCTAGATAATCAGCAACCTCTGTTGTAACTGCAGGCAGTGTAATTGTTGTTTTCCTTAGTTAGGTACTACCTTTTTTCCTGAGTGACCTGTGGAAGCAGTGGGAATTTGACACTGGTGGTATGCAAGGCAGGAGAATGTCTGCAGAGCTTTGCTAGGTGGGAAATTCTCATAGTAGGAAGAAGGAGCTACATTCTCCATCCCTTAAGGGAAAGGAGAGAGAAGGTATACATGAGGAAAAGAAATTTATACATTTTTCTGATTTGTTTTCTGCAGGCTTCCAGGGACAAACACAGATCTGGCATAATTTAAGTAACAGTAAATTCAGACACTAGAGAATCTTAAAGATTCTTCCTCCATATCAAACTTACTGGTAGTCAAAGGAAAGAAAATCTACTAAGAAGTTCCCTTTTGAACAGATAGCCTAAAATAGGGTATTGGATCACAAAGAGTATGTGATATACTTGCATTCATTATAGATGTTAAGTTTTCTGGCAAGTGAGACTTGATTCTAATGACATGCTGCTGCTGTGAGTGTCAGGACTGCTCTTTACATCACTGCTTGCAAAGATATTTCTTTTTCTGACAGCATTTTGAATCTTGACTTCTTACCTTTGAACATTCAAACTTAATTTTTGTGTTCTTGATCCAAATCATGAAAGGCCGTGTACAGCCACCACAAGAGACAAAATGCAGTAGAGATGTGTAATGCTGTCCCCCAGGTGAAGATCCAGACACCCATCCTAGAAAATGGAGTTGAGATCCTTTGTAGTGGATCTGTTTACAGCATAGAAGCACCATGTCAAAGTGAGAGGGGGTTGATTGGGTCAGATCTGCTGCTCCTGGTTTTATAGGCAGTGTTTTAGTAATGCTGCAGACACTTTTCTCTAGAATGTGTGTTTTTTTTTCAAGCAGTGCAGTCTGTTAATTTTGTCAAACTGTTCAGATAGTAGAAGTCTTTCTCACAGGTGCCTAAGTAGGATTTTTTCAGAATTTCTAGTTACTGTATTTGTTCTTACCTTTTGGATATAACATAGGACTGAAGGAATTCTCTTTTTATTTCTACCCCATCTCGTCCCAGATTTCTGATGCTATAGAACATCTTCAAGAAGCACTGCAACTGTGCAAAGATGACATGAATTCACTTCATCTGCTGGCGCTCCTCTTTTCAGCTCAGAAGCACTATCAGCATGCACTGGATGTTATCAACATGGCTGTTGTTGAGTACCCGGAAAGCTTTAGGTAAGAGTTATTGCAGGATGTGATACATCCACTCAGGAATGATCTGGTCATTAGCTTTGTTGTTTGCAGCTGTACACAAGGAGCCTGTTAAATCAGGTGTGCTGCTGGTGTGTTGCCCTCCTCCTGGGTGTACTGTGAAGCTAAAACATGTGAGTCTCAGGGTATTCTTTTCATTTTCTGTCTTCATGGTCTTTCTGGTTTTAAAACTAATCCTTGTGCTTATTTGCTTTTCCAGTATTTGTCTTCTCGTACGGTGCTGATGGTGTCTTCTCCTATGTATCTCCCTGTACTTCTTCGTATGTAGTTTTACACGTGGAGAAATGAGTGTGAGACAAGTATGATGATGTCTGTCTGTATCACAAACAATTTAATATTTGGTAAACTTCCTGGTTAAAGACAAATTCTTCATGTATTGGCCATTCTTTTGATGCTCATGTATGACACAATTTGCTGCAATAGCGCAGCTGGGGGAAAAGATCATTTGAAAATCACAAGCTGTAATAACGTATAGCTGAAAGGATGGTTTGGCTGCCTAAGAGCAGGTTTGAACCAGCACAGACTTCTTGGAGCCAGAGGTTTCCACTGTTCTGTGTTTGACTCAGCCGTTCATCCATCCAAGGGAGATAAATTGAATTCCTTGTGATTTACTGTCATGACCTTTCAAATCAATGAATTTGTCTGTTCTGTGCAAAAATTAAAGCTACTGTAATACTTTCTGGTGATCGCATACTAGCTGAGTTTCTCAGCCAAACTGCAGCAAATCCTGTTGCATTGCTGGAAGACTAACTTCAATTCCGAATTGCCTGTATTTAACTGATGTCTTAAACCCACGCAGCATTGTCTTTAGACAGCCTGCTTTCTTAGTGGAGAGAGGGAGCAGTCTCCACAGGTGTAGTCCAGCAGCTGAGTGGGATGTTGTCTAAAGCAGAGCAAAGAAACGTCACAAGTGAAATTGAGGGTAGCATTCTATGATGAGGTCACTAGATGGGTGGATGAGGGGAGGGCAGTGGATGTTGTCTACCTTGACTTTGGCAAGGCTTTCGACACTGTCTCCCACATCATCCTCACTGGCAAGCTTAGGAAGTGTGGGATAGATGGATGGACAGTGGGGTGGATTGAGAACTGGCTAGCAGATAGAGCTCAGAGGGTTGTGGTTAGTGGTGCAGAGTCTAGTTGGAGGTTGGTAACAAGTGGTGTCCCTCAAGGGTCAGTACTGGGTCCAGTCCTGTTCAATATATTCATTGATGATCTGGACGAAGGGATAGAGTGTACCATCAGCAAGTTTGCTGATGACACTAAACTGGGAGGAGTGGCTGATACGCCAGAAGGCTGTGCTGCCTTACAGCGTGACCTGGATAGGCTGGAGAGTTGGGCAGAGAGGAACTTAATGAAATTCAACAAGGGTAAATGTAGGGTACTGCATCTGGGGAGGAATAACCCCATGCATCAGTACAGGTTGGGGGCCGACCTCCTGGAGAGCAGCTCTGTGGAAAGGGACCTGGGAGTCCTGGTGGACAACAGGATGACCATGAGCCAGCAATGTGCCCTGGCGGCCAAGAGGGCCAATGGCATCCTGGGGTGCATCAAAAGGAGTGTGGCCAGCAGGTCGAGGGAGGTCATCCTCCCCCTCTACTCTGCCCTGGTGAGGCCGCATCTGGAATACTGCGTCCAGTTCTGGGCTCCCCAGTTCAAGAAGGACAGGGATCTGCTGGAGAGGGTCCAGCAAAGGGCTACAAAGATGATTAGGGGATTGGAACATCTTTCATATGAGGAGAGGCTGAGGGATTTGGGTCTCTTTAGTCTGGAGAAAAGAAGACTGAGGGGGGATCTTGTTAATGCTTTCAAATACTTGAAGGGAGGATGCCAGGGGGATGGGAGCAGTCTTTTTTCAGTGGTGCCCATTGATAGGACGAGGGGTAATGGGCACAAGCTTGAACATAGGAAGTTCCATCTTAACATGAGGAGGAACTTCTTTACTTTGAGGGTGGTGGAGCACTGGAACAGGCTGCCCAGAGAGGTTGTGGAGTCTCCCACTCTAGAGACACTCAAAACCCGCCTGGACGCTGTCCTGTGCAACCTGTTGTAGGTGACCCTGCTCTGGAGGGGGGGTTGGACTAGATGATCTCCAGAGGTCCCTTCCAACCCTGACTATTCTGTGATTCTGTGAGGCTATCTAAATGTGAGCTTGCATGCTTTAGGATCTTTTAGAACTATGGTGCTATATCAGCATATAATGCTTTTCATTGTAAGCTGCATGTTGCCATTTAGAATAGCTCTGCTGTCTGTGGTTTTGCGGTTACTTTGTTTATGTGAGGAGCTAAGACTGTCAGTGCACATCTTTGAGAACAAAGTGAAAATTAGTAATAGAAAAGCTCTTAAAATGATACCAACGTCTCTTCAGAATGCGAACGTGGGTATGATTGAAACAGGAGATACTCCAGTGGCTGCTAAATTGTGTTTTGAAAGTAATAAGCATAGTAAAAAACCTCTGTTATATAGTCAAAGGTCACATCATACAGTCAAAGGTCAGATGTTCATTGAGGACTACAAACACTTAAAAGATAGATAAGACAGAGGTGGAAGCAGAAGAAAACAGTTGTTTATGTGAGGAGCAGGGTATTTGAGATGTCAGATAAACCAACTGGTCTATCAAGTCCTGGATCTTTTCTCCAACACTTACTGATAATTTATGTTTCAGGGGAGGACAAAACAAAGAAAACATTGTGTGCAAAGTAGCTTGGAGGGCTGCTGGGTGGTTTTCTTCATGCTGTCTGGTAATCTGATTTCCCCAGAGCAGGAAAGAATATTATTTCCTACGCTTCTATCAGTGCCAATTTTCATGTGCGGAAAGACTTTGCAAGGAGTAGCAGAATAGGTTGTTTCTGGTAGAAACAATTAATATTGGTAGTGAAAGCCACAAGTTCACGCTTACTCCTAGACACAGGCTTGCTAGAGTGTGTGCTCTTGGAAGAACCCCTCTTTGCTTCCTGCATGAACTGTGGTATATAACACAGTTGGCAGTGAAACTCATTCCCAGGTACATAGGGATGCTGGAGTAGGTGCTGGCTTCTTGCCTCTGCTTCTATGACTAGCCTGTCTCAGTGTGGGTCTTTCTCCAAACCAGCCAGCAAATAACTGATGAGTGAGGGAATGTAAAAAGAGTATCAGAGTTGCAAGACAGAAATAAATAAATAAATAAAAGCATTTTGGAAGAAAAACGAACAGGAATCCAGTGAGGGGGGAAGCAAGAAGAATACCAGAATACATCTATAGTTTGTACCAAATCTGAAATTGCTCCAAACTTTCTGGAGGTCTAAAGTAGAGTTCATGCTAGGAGGGCTTTACTGCTGTGTAAAACCTCTCTGAGGGGCGAAAGACCTGATGCTTTTGTGTGTATCCAGTTGTTATTGCCTTATTGAAAAATTGTAGTAAATTTTACTACCGCATGGAATGACTACAGGATACTTCATGTAAATGGTATAGGCAAGTTCAGCTGAATGATTTTAAAGCTGTATTTTAAAGTGGTTGGTTATTTTTCCCAATTCACATTGATGTGAAACAGGCAACTGTAATGTGGTGCCTGGAGGCTCCCTTCCTAATGACAACTCTTTTTGGAAGCATAGTTTGACATGTATCAAGAAAAGAAAATGAAAGCTGCATTAAGGGACCTTATGGCTCTGTTGATGGCAAAAAATGTAAATGTTACCTGGATGTATATCCTCAACAAAAGAAAGAATAATACCTAAAAAATTGAGGTCTTGGTTGACCCAAACTACAGACATCTCGTGCTGTCTCATTGGTCTCTGTCTGTACATAATTAAGATGAGTTTGTTCCTGCTTTTTTATTTTCATGTTAAATTCTTTCATTATGTATTTTAAAGAAGGAATTATTCAGGATATCATGTAGTTGACTAGTGGTTGAAGCAATTGGAAAAAGTATACTGCATTGCTCAGCTAACACAATGTCCTTTGGCATGAGCCCCATAATACTGACCCAAATGTGTCTAGAAGCACCCCCTTGTTGGAGTGTTTGAACTTAAACATTTATTTCACGTTTCAGTGGTCAGTATGGTGCATGGGGAGGAGCAATACAAAAGCTAGACACTGAATACAGTAAGAGATGTTTTGGATTGAGCTGTTGGAGAAGAATGCTGAAGAACAGCTGGATATCCAGAAGCACAAATTGTTCAGAAAAATTAACTTAGGAAGATCACTTCTGCGTGAAAGATGGCACATAGTAACAAATGTTTTACATTACAGTCAGTGAATGACTGAATTTGAGCACTTGAATGTACTGTCAAGCAGTGACAGAGGACGAATGAGAGCTAGCTATATTGGACATATCGCAAGATGGAGTGAACCAGAAGAAATACACTGCGTTGCCATGACTATAAAAGATAGAAATAATAGCAACCTTTGCATGGGAGGTATCACCTGAAAAATTACTGACTCCTATGGAGGCAGACTGCCCTGGGTAAAACTTAATGTTTTTACATCCTGTCAATGTTGGTGCACCTTTCAAAGAAGTTAATGAATGCAGTACCAACAGCTGTTTTTGGTATATATTTCAAAGCACTATCCAGCCCATTTGGGAGAGAAGACTCCTGATAGCATCAGGTATCTCCCCTCCAAGTCAATAATGCTGATCGTAAGCCTTTCTTAAGATGGATTCCTTCAAATTTTTTTCCAATTGAAAGGATGTCTTTTGGACAGTGTTTTATCTGGGACCAGCTGTGATTACCTCCCCTGGCTTGTCTTAGGGAGGATCTTTTACGTGGAAGAAATATTAGTGAGCACCCTTCTTATCCCCCCAGGTGATCTTCTTAAAATAATGCAGTGTTTATTTAGAAAGCAAGTATTTCCCTTTTTAAAGCCTGTATTCACACCTCACAAAATCTTCCATGCAGAAGTCCCGTAGGTCTGGCAGCCTGCAGAACCCACCACAGAGCGTGGCTGACATGCTCCTTTATCTTCAGCTGGTAATATTTCCTCCTTCCTGTTTTGCTCGTGTAAAATTGACTTTGTCCTCCTGACTTGCCCACTTGTCCAGAGACTGTTTTGCTCTCTGGTCATCTTTTAGCTCTTAATTGGTTAGCTCCAAGCACTGGAAAAAAAATTTACGGTCTGTACCTAGCCTGAGGTTGGAAATAGGTTATCAATGTTATGTGTATTCTATTGCTTTGTAATTGTTCCCAGACTGCTTATCAAAACCTATTCTGATGTTTGCCAGCTTGTTTTTTGTCTCCTGGACAGCCCCCCATTTAGAACAATACATTCTTCTGGCATAACGTACAACAACTTCGAATCGCTGCCCGATGTGACAGTAATGTTTTGTTAAATGATCATGTCTTTCTGTCTGTAGTAGTTCTGCATCTGACACAGGAGTTGTAACTCTTTTAAATTAATAGCTCCTAATATTCCTCCTTCTCCTAAATTATGTCACTAATCTGCTGCTTTCAGGGTCTCAAAACTAGTTTTAGAGAGAAATAACAAAACTTTTGGGAAGTGCTACTCTATACATAAAGACTCAAAAAGAAGCCAGGTGAGCTAGTGTTTCAGAGCAATGTAGCTGTCAAATACAGATGTTTTTGATCTACCCAGATATTTGCTATCACAAAAGTAATTACTGTAACCATAGTGCAAAAAAGCTTAGAAGGCCAAGAAATACTAAACACTTCTCCTGGAGAACATCAATAAAAAAGGAAGTAAATTTTGCATGGGGAATTGTGTGTGTTGCCTTTGTGGTGTTTTAGAGGAAGTTTTGGGGTATTTTTTGCTACAGCCAGCCCTCAAAATACAAAGTCCTCTTCTATATTAGAAGTGGCTTACTGACAGCAAATGTCCTTGACTTCATCACTACTATGTTAATTTCATTAAGGATATGTGAAGTAATTGTCTGGCAAGATTTATTTGTCACAGTCTGATGCAGACTTACTGTGGGGAGAGCTATTCTGTGGTGTATAAGTAATGTCATTTACCAGGTGCTTCCACTTGCTACAAAAAAAAAAAAAAGGTAAAATGAGGATCTCAAAATGCATGATTAAACTGGCATTTCCACTTTGAATTCTTTTTCCATGACTTGTCAGGTTATTTCTTGTATGTTGAAAATAAACAACTTATGCCTTCTTTGAGCAGTATCTTTGTGGGTAGTACTGGAGTACTGCAATATTGTTGACAGCCATAAAGTAGAAATGTCTTTTTGCCTATAATCTTTATGGGGAATAAGGAGTCAGTTGTCTCTCAGGCGATGATCTGCAAACCTTTGTGTTATGCCTGGTCTATACTACAATTTTTGTGTCAAGATAGTTGTACCTTCCACCGCTCCCACCTCACCCCCAGGTAGTAACGATTGTGTATGTTGTAGAATGGTTCTATGACTTTTCTCACGAAAATGGTCGTGACCTCACTTAGCTTTAGAAGTATGGCTTTAGAGAATCAGATCAGCCTGTTTATATTATTCCAGTTCATCATTAGGCAAGAGGCAGTGAAGCTTGGTATATCTTGTGAGCGGACATGGTAATAAAACAGTTTGTTAAAATTCTCAGAATATCGTTTTGTTTGCTGAATTCCTCAAGGGTGCGAGGTCTGAGGATCTAAAGCAGGGATAAATTAATATTTCGGCTGTAGCATTTGATCATGCTAGACAGCTTTTATAAATAGGATATTCAAAACTCTTACAGTGGAGCTTTTTTTTAAGTTGACTTCTGGTAGTGGTGCGTTCACAGCCTGGCTGGTGAGAGTGACCCACAAATGTGTTTATCTCTGTATTGGTGCCCCAGACAATAATACAGAGTAATAAAAAATTGAAGTATGTACGCGGCTGATATGACAGTACTGTGCTACAAGAATACAAACCATATATTTTGTTTCTATGATTCACTTAAACAAAAGAGATATATTATGTGGAGTTAGAAGGGTTGAGCTGGGTTTTTTGCTATAGTAACCATGAATGTTTGCTTTTGTTGGCATGTTATGATCCATTGTTGTTTTTATAAAATTAACCTAAAAAAACCTTGGTGATATATTGCAATAATCAGGACTATACTCTGTGGAACTGGTAATGATATTGAGTATTTATATGCCAAATATATGAAAGTAAAGCTTTAAGCTAGTCTCCCAACTCTTATTAATGATAACACAGATACATAAAGGTAAAAAAAAAAAAAGAAATAGAATCTAAGGTTTTTTTTCTGGCTTGGGTTTATTTCCACAGTTCTAGCNGTATGATAAGGAAACAGAATGAATTCTTGAGTTACTGTATCCAAGATCGAATTCCTGTTTTGGCAGGTTCAAACAGATATATGGACCCCTTTCTAAGGATCACAGTCTTACCTAAGACAAAAATTCAGCAGATGAGCATGATAGCGTTCCATCCACCATCTTAATGCAGCGGGAAGAAATATCCCCCTACCTGGTTCATGTCTGTTTGTGCCAGGAGTGGATTTGTGTTAATGTACATATCAATTAATCTTAAAATTATATGGATGGATTCAGTGGTACCTAGGGAGAATTCCATTCCCTCATAGCACAGGGTTCAGAATATGAATAAAGGGAGTTAAATAGAGCTTAGAGAGGAAATCTGCTGCAGACTTATTTTCTTAGTGTGCTGTGAAAAGAAGGAACAGCCATGCAGTTTTCCAACCTTAGCAGCAATGGTTTGAGTCTTTCCTCTATATGAAAAATAAATTTTATTTCATAATGATTTTTTTTTGCCACCTGAGTAAATGGCTACTGCCTCCATTCAAGACCTTTATAGTGAGCAGCAGCGCTTCTAGATGCTGGTTTTGGCATTGGAGAGGTAACACGAATTCTGCAAATACATAGGCTTCACTTCAGAAATTTAAGAATAAATACCAAAATGCAGGAATAGCATGGCTGATTTGAGATGAGATAGTTACCACCCACAGGTTCTGTACTTCAGAGCAATTTATTTGTGTAAAAGTGGGAAGACCCCTAAAGGGATGTGAGCAACTTTGTGTTTGAGACTTCAAGCTCAGGTTTTGTGGGTTTTCCTATAGATTCCTGCTGTGTGTTTGTTGGGGCTGTTAACTTGTTTTTGACATTACATTTAGAGCTTAGTGACTACTGATAAGCCAGAGGAAAATGAAACTGACCATTCAGCACAGCTGCTTTTGGAAAGAGCAAAATGTCAATTTTATGTTCTTCTACTCACATTTATCTTATACAATGAACTCCTTGCCAGTACTTTCTCACCTGGATGGAGAAATGGATGCTTTTCAGTTCCTGCTGGCTCACTTCGGTGCTTTGTATATATCTGCCATATCAGTGAGTTAGTTCCCCCAACACACCCTTTTCTCCCTGCTAAGTGCCATTTTCTTTTGAACAGTGGCAGGGTGTTCTGCTTTATATTCAAAGGAAGTGTTTAGGAGCCCTGACTGTCTATGTTGAATGTCAGAATATATTGAAAAATAGCATGTGTGTATTATCTGGGCAGCAGAGTCAAGTTGCCAGTAGGAACTCCGTGGGCTGGAGTTTAGCCATAGTACGTGCTTGTAGGGGTTATCCAAGGTGATGAGGGACTTGATGAGGGATCCCTGTGTTTCTAACCATGGAGTTTTGTGAACTCCAAAGGTAGACCTGGTCACGGACGTCTGAAGGAGGACCTGAGGCATGCTTGCTGCCTGGAAATGAAAAAGAGAACCAAGAGGGAAAGGTGGTGCCAGTGTGGGAAGCCCAGCTCCAAACTTTTCCTTCCTGCTTTGGGCTACACATGTATACAGGGGGGCTGCATAGGGTGCCACCATTTATTAGCAGCTTCAGACATCAGTTTCTGCTGGAAAACATGGTTACAACTTTCTTGAACTGAACTCCTTCAAGATTCTCTTACCATATTGATAAAGGAGGAAACAAAATGCCCTTCTTGGCTATTTTTCATCTTTGTACATCTAGTGAAGGTGAAGCCTGTGGAAAGTCTGCTGTCAAACATACAGATCTAATAACGTGAAATTGTTTCCTGAGGCTCTCAGAAGCTGATCACCAGAGGAGCAGAGGAAGATATGTTTTGTTTTTTTTTTTCCTTGCAATGCATTCCTGGATATTCTGAAACCTTTAAAAAGTCTCAAATGCAAGGATGATCAAGAGTCTCATTTTTGGATTGGAAATTTATTTTTTCAGAATGAAGAACATGAGCTTTATTAGCATTCACTGAGAATTACTGTTGATAATCATTTTTGGAAAACAGAGGTCCTGAAATACAGAGAGACATGGCTGTTATGCTTAGCAAATTGTTTTTTCAGTGCAGTAAATGACTTTCCAAGAAGTTTGCAGTGCAGTCAAGCCATGTTGTCTCTGAGATGAGTATCCTGCTCTGATCACTCAATAAAAGGCTTGATTTTTTTTCATCTTCAGCTAGAAATTTCAGACTCAAGTGACTTCAACTCTTGAGGTCCTAGGAGTATTTATTTATCTAACAAGAAGAGCACAAAATAGTTTGATTTTTATTTTCTTCTTCAAAAAGAAGGAGGGGAAAGAATTCCGACTTTCTGAAAAACTTGCCAGGGAACAGAAGTTCAGTATGGTAATTTGCAACCATGAATGTGGTTTTTACCTTCTGAAAACAGAGAAAGCCCTTGTCCTTCACCCTCTCAGAAATACTGGTAATAGTTGTGTCTTAGACTGTAACTCTACTTCTGTTGCCATTGCCATTAGTATCTGCAGCACCATGTATGTAAGCAGGCACAGTCGTACTGTTTGATATTAGTCAGCATTCGTGTTACTTAATATTTTAGTCTCTGTTAGTAAAGGAAAGAGAATGATGAATGGAGATGTTATAATCAAGAGAGAGAGACTGTAACGTACAAGTTCTGTGTTACCAACATGTCTTTAAAAATGTCCAGACGTATTCCTTAATATGCTAACATTTTTACAACACAAACCAGATAATATGCAGCATTTTGCTTTTAGCTTTGTTCATTTTTACCTTATCTTGAAGCTTTCCGTTTCGTATATAGTTCATCAGTGAGTTTGTCATAAGACTATTTTAGGAGGAAGGGTGATCATGAGGATAGAAATCTAAATGGTCTAATCAAGTATCACAGTCATTAGTGAAGTTCTTCCTACATATACCAACAGAAAATTCCCCCCAGAACTATGTAAGTATGACATAGAATTGTGTTTCTCAGCACTGTGGCTGGAAACGCGAACTGCTGGAGATCTAGCAGGTTAGAAATTGAATGCAGTGACCTCTACTCCATATGTCTCTAACAGCTGGAGAAGTGGCAGGAGGCTGATAACTAGCACCTCAAATGAAGATCATACAAGTAAGCAGTTGCACTGAAATTCATAGTGAAAAGTCTCTGGACATATTTTTTTCCCTGGAATCTGGCCATTTGTGTCTACTGTCTGAGTACTTGCAATGACTTGGGATGATTTGGTAGTTTTTCTTGTATTTTTTCAGGACAAGGTCAATGTCTTTCCTGTGTTCGTAGAATATGTAGCGCAGCGGGGCTCTGAACCCAGCTGAGAATACAGCACGCCACTGCAATCCCTGTAACGGAAGGAAAGGAGAGATGGCCAGTCGGTCCTTCCACAGGTGGGCAAGGGAGCTGCAAGGAGCTGTGCTGCTGAGTGAAGGGGGGAGCCATGCCTCCCACCCTGCGAGTTCCAATAAACAGTGATTTATTTCTGATTCTTTAAAAATTAGGCATTTGCTGTGTTGGGCAGAGACAAGGAAAAAATCTTTTGCTTGGCTTAATAAATTTCAGTAATATTTAAATGGGAAAAATAGCAAAGTAGGAATGACATAACTCAACATGAAACAAAGGGGTGTGGTACAGGCATGAGGATCATCTTTAGAGTCTTTTTCCAGCCCTCCCCAGCTCCTTGCAGTGGAAGTCCTTGGAGAGGCTGCCGTGATGCAGCGTTGCAAAAATGGCACTTGAGGAGAGGAATGTGCAGCATCTGCCCACTCTGAGGTGCACGTACCAGGGGCCGTGGCCCTGCCAAACAAGGATGCAGAACCGATAGACGCTGACTGCTAGACCGTTCTCACTGGGAGCGAGAAACAGCTGGTCCGTACAAGGGAAGCACCAGTTGCAAAGGGAGCCTGCTCCTGCTTCAGCCCGGCTCCTTGGGATGCTGCTGACAGAGTCTCCATAGAGACACGGATCTGTGTGGGCGAACTGCCCAGCTGTTTGTGCTCATGCTCTCGAGCCTTGTGGACCCCATGGGCTGCCTTGAACTGCACAGCAGCCCTTCAGCTAGGCATCAACAAGCCTGAACGTGTCAAGCTCCAGTGTCTGCCAGCAAGGTGGGCAATGGGTGGGTGGTAACTAGCACGAGGTAGCAGACAGAGACTCTGAGAGCAAAAGGGTCAAGGGACCTTCCTGGCCTGCACAAACCAAGCACATCCTAATGCACAGAGCAGTCCCCAAGGCTTGGAGGTCCCACGTACTGGGTTAAAACAAAGTTACCAGTAACGTGCACCTCAGGAAGCCACTGGGGCCAGTGTTCATTTGGGGTGGTTCATGCCACTGCCAGTCAGCTGTGCTGATCTTGCTCCTGGGGGATTTTTAACGTACCAGGGATTGCTTCAGTCTGGGCTCTTCCTACACCTCCAGAAGGAATGACTCCCGAGAGGGAGCGCGCAGAGACCTCCTCTGCCTTTCTGAGCCACCGCTATAGTGCTGTTCTGTAGAAAGACTGGTTCAGAGCTGTGCACGGTAATATTGTGAGTTGTTTGGAGGGTTTTTTTCTGCATCCAAAGCACTTGTGTGAATTAATGCTTTTTCTTATACAATTGTATGTAGGAGGCAGGATACATATACTAAATGATTTTTCAATCAAAAACATTCTTTTGAAACTAAACTGGATGTACATTTTCTTGTTTATTGCTGCAGTGTTAAAGCAGATGGAAGTGCTTGGAGTCTCCTTTGTTGCCAGGGTTATAAACTATGTCACATCTTAATCAAGAGGCTGCACATTGTCAGTTTGGAAATGCCAATTGGAAAAAGTTTTATTTTTCAAGTCCACTTTAAAAAAGAAAAAAAATGTTTCTAAATATATGTACTCTTTGGAGCCTTCACAGCAGATGATTTTCAAATATAATAGGGGTTGAAGCCTGCTCTACCAGCAACTCTGGGATTATGTTGCTTCTTTCTCAGTGGCGACCAGCAACTACCTGCCGCTTCCCTGGCCACCTGCAAATGTCAAGGGTTTGCATAGCAGGGGCAGAGTCCTGTGCAAAATGTCTGTGGGGGAGAGGAAGGGAGATCCTGTAGGAGAATGATGTCCAAGCGTGTGTGGTATGAACTGTCAGTGGTTTTGCGGGGCAGGAAAACATGCACCTAAAAGCCTATGGTCTTTGGTGTTATTTCTCTTCTCTCTGTGCCACCCCAGGCACTGTGTATTTCTTTGTTTTGGTAGCCCTATTTTGTCCCACATATGTAAGACTGCTTTTGAGCAAAGCCCCATTATATTTCTTACAATTCAAAAAAACAAAAATCTGCAGAGGCAAAACACATCTGAATCAAACCTCTGTTGTTTTAAAAAGGATTGACTGGTATATACAGAAAGGAAGAGAGCAAAGCAAGCCTGACTTAAGACTTACCCTTTCACTTAAATTTTTTGGGGATGTAGAAACAAACGCAGATTAAACTTATGCAATGTTAGTTTATTATTTAAGGCCTACGATGATATTGTGAAGGACAGTATCTAAATAAGGTGCTGCAGGGCTATTTTATTCAGCACATTAGCTGTGACAGTAACATTGGAAAGCATGTAGAGATTTCTAGTACAGATTTTTGATGTTCTAGAGGTCAAACTGGTCTTAAAAGAATGAAAGAACTTCTTCAGGTGCCTTACCAGCTCAGAACATACCTAATCTTTGCAATATGTTTTTTTTCATTGGAAGTGCATCAGGTATTAATTTAGACTTTGCTCATTTCTCTGCCTAGATCTCCTGCAATCTTCTGATGCAGAAACTATATTATAGGTGTGGCAATATCCACTTCTGATCTCATCTACTTGCCCCCTGCACATGGGTCATTTTACAAGGTATAGCAATATGCACTCTGAATCTGGGAATTCTGGATGTAAACAATGTCATAGCTGAAAAATAATTTATTTATTCTCTAACACAGTGTAAGCAACAGTACAGTGTAAAGTTGCAGTGCCACAAAAAGCTAGAAGCAGCACTCGCAAATTATGTATTCCAGCAGGTACGCATTATTTGCCTGTGTAGAATAGATCATTAGTTTGGGATTAGTTGCAAGACATGGGAGAGAGAGAAATCATGGTTTTAGGTGTCACTGCAAGCACTGTTATTACAGGGAAGAACCAATGAAGCAATTCTGTGTCCAAACAGCACCTTAAGGAAATCATGTTTCTTATATGGTAGGGCAGATTTGCTCTTCAGCACTTATGAGGCTGTAATAAGCTGTAGGACTGGTTGCTAATAATGTCATAGCTAAAAAAAAATAATGTGTTGCTCTATCATTAAGGACAAAGCCATGTACAGGTTCTCACAAATGAATGAATAAATTCTAAATGCTTCCTCTGATGTGTGAACTCTGAAATTAACACCACTGATTTCTGCACACTAAGAATAGTACAGGGTGTCAGCACTGAGGGAGGAAGGGAAATGACAAGAAAGAGAAATATACCCTTCCAGTCTTCTGTAGTGTTCAAACTGCTTAAAAGCTTAAGCTATGTAGCATAAATGGCTACATCTGCCATTTTGGAAGTTAACTAATTAGCCCTGTATCAGTGCTGTAGTAGAAAAATCCCTAGTCATTAGCTTGGCCCCAACCTGAGCGATGCCTACTGTGGGAAAACGAGTGTGCAAACGGATCTATTTTCTGACCTCGGCACTCGTAAGCGCTTATCTTCACTTGTGAGCAGGTTCTGTTTGGGCGGCTGGCCTTTTAAGAAAAAGCTTAGTGTCTAGATTTCAAGTTGAAGAGAAGGAAAGCCATGCTGTTTTACACTATCCAAGTAGGGGAAAAAATACAGCTGAGAGTGGTGCAGATGGCCTGAATCAGACTGGCACGTAGTACTGGAGTGTCAGCATCAGCTGACTACCTTAAAAAATGAGGTCCTGTCATCTCCCTGTTTTCACTTGGGATCTCATAAGCCACTTTTCCAAGATTACACATAATAGCAGTTTGTCTGGCTGAAAATATCCCTCAGAAGAACAAGAAAAAAATTGTATGAAGCCAGAATACATTAAAGGCCAAGGAAGAGAGGCTATTTATTTTTTCTTACTGATGTTAAATTTTATCAAGCTAAGCTAATAAAAATGTAACAAAGCAAAAAATCACAGTGCTGCAGGATATGTGTTTTCTACCTGGTGCTCTTCTAACTGGCTACGTGCATTTTTTTTCCATAGAATTCAACAGCCTCTCAGCAAACGTTATTAAAGTCGATTGCCAGTTTCTCTCGTACATGACGGCCACTGCTAACAGCGTAACTGTCTGGGGAAGAAGTCACTCTTCCACGTGCTCAGTGCATGGTCCATCTAAATTCCCTCATGGTTTTAGTATATATCGTCAACAATGTTGATGATGTTTTCAGCCCTTAAATAGTGGCATTAAACCGTAGCTCAAGGGTGTGCCCTAATCAGTGTGAAAGTGTTCTGAGTTTGGGCTTAGAATAGAATTTGCAAATGGGACTGCGCACAGAGCTGGTAGTTTCTGAAGTTTAAGGCTGCAGTTGTGTTGAGGTTTTATATAACAAATACCTCATGCCTTAGTCAGGGCCACTTGTAGTGAGAGTAACTATAGTAACAAAACAAAGTTTCTAGCTAGTGAAGGAGTATTTCCAATGAGCAGGACATCAGTCTCTGATCCAGCCCCTGAAATATGCTTATTTATCAGTTTTGTGTGCAATGCTATTTTAATAGCTACTACTGTACTTTCAAAGCTATTTAGAAATTTTCATTTGTTTGCTTTTGGTGTGTTTTTTTGGGGGTTGTGTTGTTTTTGTTTTTGTTGCCTAAAACCTGTGGAGGGACTTGGTTCTTTTGCCTTCAAATGGAAACGTTCTAATTATATTCTGCCATTTTTAACTTGTTTTCCTAAAGAAATGGGTATTATGCAGTTGGGCTTTTTATACCTTGAGCACTTTTGAAAATATCGCTGATGTAAAAGAAGTTTTGACAGTGTGTTAGAAGTCCTGGAGAGAATTAAGTTCCTGCAAGTTTCCTATGAGCAGCTGGCTGAGCGGAGCGGAGCTGTGCTGCGCTGGGCTGGCAGCCGCCCGCGGGACGGCGAGCACAAGGGGAGTGGGTACGACACACGGGGACATGGCAGCAGCACTGTCACGAGGTCTCGCAGAGGGCTCTAGGAGAAGGGCTGGCAGCGGGGACAGAGACAGTGCAGTGGGGACAGGGGCAGAGGATGCAAATCTGTAGGCACCTGAGAAGGGACACTTTGTGGCATTTAAGTGAAGAGTATATAAATACATACTGTTTGGTTTTGTGTCTTATATGCTCATTTGCATGTGTAACAAGTGATAGCAGAATGAGTAAGGAAGGTAATGAGGGATGCTGTAAGTGGTAATCAGCACAGCCTAAGCAAATGTGCAGGTTGGAGGTGCTGTGAAAGGCCGGGGCCTCAGCGCGGCCGGCGGGAATCAGCCTCCCTTGGAAATCAGGAAATCGCACCTCTTTTAGGTTTTCACAGAAATCCTGACCTAAAAGTGACAGCCTGGTTAAATAACAGCAGAAAGAATTATTATTCCATTAACAAAAAGGTCTCGTAAAACTTCAGTGGAGAGCTTTTCTGTTGCCAGACCAATGTTTTATGAGGAGCAGGAAGGCATTTTTAAAGGAAGCGTGGCATTTGCTGAAGCAAGCTGAAAGCACAGTACAGGGCTCTGGCTCTGGCTCCCCAAAGCGGTGGCTGCGTTTGGACAGTCTACCTGTGAGTTTCCTTAAACCAGCTTCATAAACTGAAAAAGCGCTAGTTTAAAAACTAGCGAGATGCCTGGCCCTTTTTTCTGTTGTCTGTGAATAATTGTCTTTTCTAAAATTCAGTAACTTTCTGTTCAAATGGATGAGACATAAATTCACATTATGAGCCTCCAATAAAACTAGATGTGTTACTGCACTGGAGTGGATTGTCCCATTCCATATATTTCTTCTTCCAAGCAACCGCTTCTTGCTCCTGCTAATTCTGTAGCTGTTTGGTGGCAGAGTATTTGGAGCATGAGGCAAGGAAACAGACGTGTGGAAAATAGAAAGGAAAACAGAGCGAGAGAAAGGCAGAATCTGTTCTTTGAACTTGAGGTGAGGTAGAAAATCCATCTGAAGCTTTTACGTAGTTTTACGGGGCTCTTCCTGCGAATCAGAAAATCTAGTAATTCACCTCTTTTGCATAGTAAGATGCATTTTGTCCAGCATAGCCAGGAAGCAAAAAGCTGTTCTTTTGCAAAAGCATGTCTCCTAGATGGTGTATAATTGTAGTAAACCATTTCAGCCCCTGACTCCTTGCAATGATACTCTGTTTGAACTTCCCAGCAGCCCTGTGATGCGTCAAACATTCTGTAATCGCTTTGTACACCAGTGAAATGCAGCTGTGACTGGGGAAGAGTAGAACAGCTCTTTAACAGGGAATAACAATAGCACGTATCAGATTAGGCTGGGAAGTTAGGAAGAATAATCTGCCTAGTTCGATTTGGTGAGATGGTTGTAGAGAGGCCAAATGTAGAGACCAGAGCTGGAGTTTTACCGTGTCGTATCAGCTAACACCTGTGTTCATGTAAAAATTTGACTTAGGCCCCTTAATATCTTCAGTTAATTAAAACTTGGGGTTTGCATTTCATTTAAAATGAACTAATGATCCTAACAAGAGGTGGGACAGGTATTAAAAAGGACGAATCTTAAGGGGACAAATGTAAGCTTAAAAACCCAAATAGAAGCAATTTAGTTCAACGTGTTAAGGAAAGCTGGCCAGATATAACTGAATCCATCTCTCTCATTTGATGGTTGGAAAGATATCTTTTTTTACTCCCACTAAATCAGCTACAGCGCTAAATCCCATAATAGAAGCATTCTAAAATTAGTAGAACTGGCTGGGTTTTTCCATCTTTGCTGCATAGTTCTGGTTAGAAGTATTAATGAAAAACTCAACTTTTGCCTTTCTGTTTTAATAATTTAATAATAGGATGAGTTAATGTAGGCAGTAAGTTTCAGGCTTCATTCTACATCACATCAGTTTGTGGCGTTTTCCCAAGAGCATTTAACTTTGTGGTGTTGTGTAGCAGCTGTAAGAGTACAGCAGTTTCTGCATGGTGTCTCCTACATAACTGTGCTTGTGACTTGCGGTCCACAAACTAAATGCTTGTGGATTGGACAGGTTCATCCCTTGGATTCGCTAGAACAAAATTTCCAAAACTGTAGATTGCAATTCTCTGCAGGATGGTAGTAGTATTCAAACCGGCTTGCAATACAGCACCTAGCGTAGCTCAGTTCCATGGGTACAGGGGCTTGAGACGCAGCTGTAATCGCTGAGGCTAAGATTGTCCCTTCCTTCTTCTGCCAGTCTACCATGCTCAAAAAAAAAGTAGTTATAGGTGCTTTGGGATTGGGCTGCACTCTAAAATTTAAGAAAAATTAGCTGAGGACACAAGCGGAGACACAACTTAGAGCAGTCAAAGTATTTCTTTCACTCGTGTAATTTAGGCCTCCTTCCTGAGTAGCAATAATAAACCCTGGAATGACTCACTGAACAAGGTAAGTTGCAGTTTAACTTTTATTTATGGCAGCTAAAGAAAAACTTGCCACATGGATGTGTCCTGAGGCACAACCCATGGGAGAGGAGAGGGAGGGATGAGTCCAGTGCCCTGGCTGTGTTTTCTCAGTGATGCAGGGAGTCTCGCAGTTACACAGTTTAGGCAGGGAGAGATGGTATATCTGAACAGAGCCTCTTCTGTCTGCTGCTGCACATGCTGCCCACAGTGAAGCATGATACCTTAACAACTTAAAGGATGGAGCAGTTCGCAGTGGTGCAGAGCTGTACCATGCGTGCCAGGCTACCCCATCAATGTGATTAGCTGGTTTAACAAGAGGGAACACACAGCTTACACAGAGAGGGGAAATGTTTCAGTGGTTTAATCTATTTCCCAGGGTATTCGTTGCTGGGTTAACTCCTACGGAACTGTTTTATAGAGCAAACCAAATAGATGATACGTTCTACAACTTAAGTAGTGTCTAGATGATAACTTTTATGCACTTGGGAATTTATGCGCTATGGTGGTTGTGATGCAGTGGTTTTGCAAAGGTGATATTTTTGTACTGGGTGCTTCACTTGTCCATTGGTTGTAATCCTGAATATACATACCAGAATTTGTATCCATTCAAAACAGCAAACTGCTCAGAAGAGATGGCAATCTGGAATACGTGGATCTGCAGGGTTTACTGAAGCAGACTTCATCAGATTTGAGTGAATCAAGCACATTACACTATTATTTACAGTTTTCAGAGGAGAAATGAAACTGGGTAACTGGAATCACACTAAAAATTCTGCATTGAGGCTAACTGAATGGCAGGTATTACCTGAAAAATAAATTTATGCCTGGAGAGATCTGAGAGACAGAGCGGTGATCTTGGCATGGAGAGGGAGGAGAAGGGGATGGGGGAAAATTTAATGGAAAGGCCTGTATCTACATCGAATCTGCCAAATGTAGCTACTGTACAACCTTATTATAAATAAGGAACAAAGTGGGGAAAAAAAAAACACACGGGAAAAAAAAACAGTCATGCCATAAGCAATCACAAAAGTGATGCATTAAGGAATCTGTCAGCTTCCAGCAGAGCTGATGTTTCTCCAAATTAATTCATTCTCTGTCTCATTCATGCTAAAAGTGCACTGCAGCTCACATGTCTGTACTTTTACTAACTTCTCTAAGGCCTCCAGGAAAAAGATGCCCAAGAAGTTTATTGACTCCTGTCCTGAGTACTCTGTACAGGACTTGACCTCAAGGATGTAATCTGCAGTACTGTTTAGTCAGCATGTTGGATTTTACGCTGCCATTTCTGTTGGAGAGAATCATTGGTGCAAGCTGATGTGGGATTTCCTTGAGCACGGGGTAGCAAACACTACAGTTATCCTAAGTAAGGCTGTAGTTGCACTGTCCTGGAATTGCACAACTGAAATACTCGTCCGTGCCTCCTGAGGCGGGGTGGCTGTAAGCTGTGTCAGCGCTTTATGTCAGCCACTAACTTTCCCTTCTCTACAAGCTCATTTCCCTGGGTGGCCACACAGAGCAGCTCGTGGCTGAGTCAAAACCACAGGTTATATGTGTGAAAGCATTAATTCACTGCTGTTGCTTTGAGGAGCTACCTCACCCAGTCTACCAGGGTCCCTACCCACCCTCCCTACTTTTTTTTTTTTCCTCCAAAGACCTTTTTATATGGTAGATGGGCTTGATAGTTTCACATGCTCTTGCCCTTCCCTCTCAGTTCTAATTTTAGTGTAATTCAGGCCTGTGACTTGACAAACGCCTGCAAAGGGCTCTCATCACCATTCAGCTTGGTACGTGTATCTACTGAGGCTTTCATAGCCAGTCTCTCCATTTCTCTTCTGCTCGGAGTTATCTTGTGCTGAAGCCTGATGAACAGGGTAATTATTTGAAAAAGGATTACAGCTCTGAATCTTTTCCACTAAGACTGAAGGAAGCTATTACTTCATCTTATATTCAATGGCACGTGGTAATTTTAAGCACCTTCTGGATTTCTAATGAATTAAATCAAATCTGTTCGAGAACAAAGAACACTGATTTTTATCTGTATGTTTCAACAGTTTTTAAGCCAGTCTCTTTGTAACAGGAGTGCATTTATGCCCTGTACCTACAGTCAAAGAAAATAAAAATGTCACATCTTCCATGGGTGCATCTTGGTGTTGGGAATCTGATTCGAAATGTCAAATTTCAGGTGTACGCTGTGTATTTGAACTATGCTTCCTCTGGATGTTGTTCCCTGAGGGAATTAATTGTGGTAGTATATATCGCATACGTAATGACGGGCTCTGTTAAGCCTTCCGGAGGCAAAACTACCAATCAGGTCAGGAGAGAGCCTGAGCGCTTTCAGTTGCCTTGGAGTAAGGAGTTCTGCACAGTGACTTTGGATATCCTTTCAGCAAGGTACTTCAGGAAAGGCGTGGACATAATAATGCAAATACAGTGCCTTCAGTGTGGTGGGAATGGAGAGGAACACTATACCTGTGTTTTGGTTATATTGGTTTAGAAAGGAAAGGAAACAGAAATCAGATTGTGCTCTCCGAATTACAGCTGGCTTGCACAATGGCCTTTTAAGAGGGAAAGTAGAGGCATACATAAACGCAAAGCATTTTTTTATGCCTAATGATAAAACACAGGACAGTTATAATACTCTTATGCTTTCAGGTTGACATCTGTTCCTCCCCTTCAGACTTATTTCAAGGAAAAACTGGTACATGCTGCTAACTTATCGGAAGGCAGAGATTATAAATACACACTTCTGATTTATCCTAGTGTGCTCTGATCTCTTGTTCTGCAGAGAGCTCTGTACTGATTTAACAGGATACGTGAAACAGAATAAACATGGGGATTTCATAGTGTCCTGTCAGCAGGAGCGGGTGTGAAGGAGTTCAGTCCAGCCTCTTTGTGTCCCCCTCCTCAGCTGAGATGTGGGGATGCGGAGTTTGACCTCTGGCACCTTGCAGCTCTGCTGCAGGGCTGATCCGAAATCGGCATCAGCAGCCCTGCACAACTGGCAGCCTCGCAGAAGCCAGACATTTCCACACGGGGTTTCTTGTCACAAAGGAGAAGGGAAAGTATAAAGCTTTTCCCTGTGAAAGGCTGGGACTTGCTATTCGTCATCGCTTCTGTTCATTTCTTCAGTTGCAGGATCCTTATGGAAGAACTGAACCGTTTTTTGTTTCTTTTTTTGTGTGTGTGTGAGTCACTGGGAGTGTTTCAAGCAACTAATTTCTTTTTTTCTTTTTTTTTTTTTTAATTTGTAGGCTAGAGTTCTGCGAAGGAATGGTTTACTTAAAGGGATAAAGTAGGAAGTCAGCTGGTACAAGCTGATCGAACTGCACTGACCCTGCACTTAATTTCTGCATTTATCTGAGGCGTGCTCATTTTTAGGGAGCTGAAGGCAGCCTGCCTCAGCTTTTTGGGCTTGAAGTTTGAGTGCCAGATCCCCAGCTAGTTCAAAAAGGTGAAAATCCATTAATATCGGTTGAACAGAGCTGATTCCCTTCAGCTGACTGCCTGGCCCTGAATGTTTAGTTCCTTTTACCTGTTTCATTGCAGCTGTTAGCTCTAAATTTTGGAACAGAATTCAGTTTTATGAAGCACTGTGGTGTTAAAAATATGTAAAGGTCAGTGGTTGCTAAGTGCTGCACTGTTCCTTAAAAAAAAAAAAAAAAAAGTCTTCCAGTAACCTGTGGGTGAAGAATCTAAAGGTAAATCCAGAACCACTAATCCTATCACCTGCACTCTACTGTATGAATGAGACTGTTCTTCAACAGTCAAGCCTGTTTTATTCTATCCAGCATTTAAATTGTATTTGCAGTTTTACACTGAGGTATGTTTTCAGACTATTATTGAAAGAAGGCCAAATATTTCTATTTTGGAACATTTGAAATGTAATAATTATGCATGTTTTCCCAAAGGATTTTCTTTAATCATCCATGCAGTGCTTGGAATCTATAATATTGTGTCATCTTTTCTCAGCACATCTGGAAGATCTGTCACATTGGGGTGTAATAGATATTGCACAAAAATAATCCATTAATCTGATTTTAGGCTCAGTCTGCTGTGGATTCTCCTTTTATTTTTGTTTTTTTTAACCCTGCTTATATTTCTTTTGAGGTTTTCAGCTTTTGTTGGCAGTTCTATTTGAAATCTGTTAGGTATTTCTGACAGGTTGAGAGACTGCTGATTTTTCTTTGTTACTCACGAGCAGTGACTCAGCTTATTTGTACAGCGTAAGGTGCACCTGCTGGAGTCAGACGTGCGACATTGAAGCTACCATTTCCAGCAAGGCTAAGAAATGAAGCTTCATGTTTAAAATACAGCCTGCAAGATCCTGAACTGTATCAGTGTTCAGCTGAACTGGGCACAGCTCTCTGCTAGGAAAAGCTTGTGCTGAAGGAGTAGTCCAGGATGCAAGTTGTGGAACTGGCTTCCATAAGTAGGCAGCATCCTTGGGTTGATGTGTATAGTTGGGAAATTTTTAGGAAGAAAATCTAAAGAATTGTTTTATGTTTAATTATGTTTGTGCTAAGAAAACAAAGACTATTTAGGTTAAACTGAAACGCTTAAGTGGCTGCACACATACTTCAACTCAGAGCAGAGTGTCTCTACATATATTGAAGAAGCTGGATTTATTAAAAAATACGGTCAGTTGGGCTGTGCTTCCAGTGTGTATTTACATCATGGTGACCCCTTTCAATGTGACTGGAAACATACAGAGCTTCCGCTGTTATATTCTGATTTTGATTTTGTCTCAGAGTAATGGCTAAGGAGAGCTATCACGATATTAGTTCAGCCGGCTGCCTGGAGATCTGCGGGAAACCCGTACTGTGTGGGAGGGTAACAACATGACAAAAAGTGCCGTTGTCACCAAAGCCAGTCTCCATGGTCTCAAAACTGACAGGGATTGAGGGCTACAAAGCCTGACCCTGCAATTAGCTTTGTCCAGGGTGAAGGAACTTTGTAAGGAAATTTAGTGCGTCTCTAAAAGCACTGTGGTGAAAAAGCAACCCAGCCCTACCATGAATACAATTCTCTCTTATTTTTATAAGTCAGTGTGCTGTGTCGAGCCAAACAGCAAGCGCGGGTTTTGTTAGGTTAACTTAATCGTGCCAGTGAAGGACAGTGAAACGGTGGTAACACTATCTTCAGCACATCTCGCTGTTGAAGTACAGACCCGGATCTGTAGGCTGGTTGCTAGCTCTGCGTTAAAGGTCACGCTCCTGTGTGTTCCTGCTGCTGTTACTGCGCTGTGTTCAGCTGGCACTGGTGCTAACACAGACTGCAATTACGTCATGGTTTTGCTTTGCAGACTTAGACAAATGTGATTCCTGCTGGTAGCAAAATATCCATTTCTTTCTCTAGGATTTTCTTTGGTGAAGCTAGCAGTTTTCAGTCTACTTATTGCAACACAGGTTTTTTCCTAGATTATGTGTTTTTTTCTGAAATGAAGGAGCTTTTGTCTGTCTTCATTTCTGTTACTTCTTTCACCTTTTAAGCATGTCTTTCCCCGTCTTTTTTCAGGCTGGCATAGAAACCTGCTCCTTCATATCTCGCTGAACAAGCTCATCTTACGAAAAGCACTTCCTCTGAACTGTTGTAACTGTATGGTGGGTTGTCTTAGCCAGAACACAGGTTGAAACATGCACCCAGAACCAGTATCCTGTAGTGAAATTCAGTGGTGTTTGGCAGATGGACTTCTGTCTTTCACCTCTGCTGAGACGTGCAGATAGCACTAAATATCGTCAGACTCTGGCCTTTCTTGTGTTACCCATGTTTATGCAGTTAGAAGAGACTCATAATTCTTCTCCTTATAAAGAGCTGGATCTATCAAGGTTCTTAAGCACACGCTTAGTTTTAAGTAGAGGAATAATTGACTTCTTGTTGACTTCAGCAGGACTACTCATATGCTTAAAGATGAAGACCTCTTATAAGTGCTTTGCTGGAATAGCGCCAAAGTGGCATAAATTATATTGCCCCAAAATAAAATGACAGAAAGAGTGAGGCCTGTTTAACAACACTGTGTAATGCATTTCAAAAAAGAAAAGCTTATTTTACACCTAACCTGTTGGTTTTATACCAAAGCCAAATTTTGCGTGGTTCTAATTTACTAACATAGTGGGGCTATGTTGCAGTTTCAGACTTTTAGCTCCAAGTATCAGTAACACACAAGCTTTCATGAATGTGTTGAGTTGGGTAGAAATGTTTTATTAATCCAGGGGGGTGAGGTGGGGTGGGTGTCCGCTTTACTGTTGCATAATTTATACCATGATATGAGTATCCTGTCACTTTATTACCTTGACACAGGGTTAATTAGAAGGTATTTCACACTATTTTAAATATGTGAATCGGGATTCTGACATATCTTTCCAGACAGAAGGTGTGTTCTTGGTTATAGATTGAGGTGACTTGGAGGCTGATGTCGAATGTTGCTTTATTGGCCAGAGTCCTGGTATCCTTTCCTCTAAAAGCTGCCTAAACTGCACGTCCTAGAAGCTTTTCTGAAAAACACAATGGTTTAGAAGTGTGAGTGAAGTATCCAGTTCTGCAGCGTTTGGGGATAGGAAGTATTGGCAGCATATTAAGGACTTCAGCTTTGTCCAGTTAATGCTCTTTTCTTGTCTGGCAGGATCTCAGCTCAGCAATTAGGGACCCTAGGCCTGGCTTCCTTTTCCGTTTCTGTAAATCCAGAGTTATTCCAGTGGTTGTGACAGCATGATAGTTCTCAGCTCTGCCTTTCCAAATGAATTCCCATTTAATCAGGGCTGACTGGATTAACCCGGGGGCACATCTGATGAAATTCTGAAGAATCGGGCCCAACATATGAGAAAATGTTTTAAAAGTTATGTCAGTTACAGAGGAGCTCAACCTGCTTTCCTTCCTGTCCTCAAACAACTCTGAAGTTGAGAGCACCAGTATTAAGAGATTAAACATAAAGGATATGGGGACGGCGATGACGAAGAATCTAGTTCTCGGAATGCTTTGCAAACGTCATTCCTATTACCGGCTCTGCAGTTAGAAGAATCGGAGCACAAGGAGCTGAAGTGACTTGCCCAAAACTGGCCAAGAGACGGTGCGAGAGCAAGAAAGGGAGCACGGCTTTCCCATGTCCCCAGCCCAAGCTATAGGTTATTGGCCACACTGCTACCACAGGCAAAAGACAGTAGACCACCATTTCCAGTACACTCCTGAGATTGCACATTGCCACGTAGGTGTAGGAGGTAGACCTCTAAGCACCTAGCCTTGGATGCTTGAGACCTGGCCCCGGTTTCCAAATGTGCTCGTGCAGTGTCCAGTGTGATGGGGAGTACTCTGTGTAGCCTGACAGAGAAAAATCAATTGACAAAACAGCATGGGGGAGACACTTGCAAATTAAACTTGAGTTGAACATCTTCTGAAGTGTCACAAGAAAAAGTCTAATGCACGGTCCTTACAGAGGGAAATTAGGTATGAAAAATTGATGTAAACACTGCATAGCAAAACTGGAAACTTTTTATTCCAGATTTTGCCGTAAAACTTACAATTGTGAAAATTATTTTTGTCTTTATTCCGGTGAGGTATGGACTGAAATGCATATGATTTGTGATGGCACAAAATCATTTTGTTGCCAATTCCTTATCAGGGTGAGAAGAAGATAACAGCTCTTTTTGGGTGTATCACCCAAAAGATCCTATGTAACACAGGGTAAGAGAAGGCAACTTTACCAACAATTAGCTTGATTTGTATATTCTTAACAAAAAGCAAAATACCACAAATCTGGGATTCAAAATGAATTATCTAACTAAAAGGAAAGGAGACAATAATTCCAATCACCCTTTTTTTGTGCCGCCTTTTCTTGGGTATGACTAGATATGGCTTGATTCTGAAAAGAGGTGAAGACAAGGAAGACTTTTGTTCCTTTTTTGTTTGTTTGTTTTTTCTTTTGCCAGCAAATCAGAGTGCTTTCTCTTTCAGCAGACTATTACTCAGTTGTTGTTTTTCCTTCAAGTGACAACCTGCCTGGGTTTAGTGGATAAAGTGGTTTTGTTACAAGACCTCCTTCCAATGAAAGTGGCAGTTTCTGGGTGGGCCACATCAATATTGACTCGTATTTGCCCTCTGCAGCACAAGTGAATCTGATGGAACCGAATGCTGAAATAGAAGTATGAGGTTGCTAGACTGGCTGCAGACATGTTTGTCCTGGGAAGTGACGTGTTGGTCCATGCAGAGATAACCCATGTAGTTTGTCGGCAGGACCTTCATCTGACTGACAGGAGGCCCTTTTGCTGTCACGCTCATGCCACAGCTTACAGGAGGAGGCAGTCCAAGAAAAAACACCCCAGAGCCGGACCCTGCCAGTGGCTGCTCGTTTGGTTTTGCTGTGCAGTCTCTGGTGGGTTGGGCTGCAGTATTAGCTTTTCGGATCAATCACCTCTTCTGTTTCCCTCCTACTCCATGTGCAGGAACCTTCTAGCTGCCTTGTGTCATGAGGATAAGCCTAGCAAATTGTCTTCATCATGTAAACTTTGAAATAGCCTTGAATCTACCTCTCTGAAAGCTGTTCTCACCCTCTGTTGTGCTGTTGCAGTCGTAGTTCATGGAGCAACGTGAGCTGAATTGCTGTTGTCACGCCAGACTGAGTCTCTAAGCAGGACGTTCTTCTAAAGGAGATGTCAGCTCTGAGTCTGCTCGTTTTCCTGGGCTGGGAAGATGAAGTCAACAGTTCTTTGGACATGCTGCCAGGCTGCTTGTTTTTATTTTTTGTTCATATTGGGGGGTAAGTGGGCAGGGAGCCATAAAAAAAAAAAGGACTGTATGTCTGTAAAAGTATATGATCAATTTATTTTTGTAGGGAAAGTCATAGATAACATGGCAGAGCATGAAGTTATAAAAGGATGTTGCAGTCAGCGCTGCTGGCATTAATTTAACGACAGAATGTGCCCTTAAATGTCAGGAGACTGCAAGAAGCACTGAGTTATTTGAGAAGACAGCAACTTTGATGTTGATTTTTTCAACCAAAATACAGGAGATTAAAAGCGGCTTTCCAATTTTGCCAACTTTCTTATTGATAACATGAGCAGGGCTTTAGTGGGTGCTCTAGTAAGGTTAACGAAACCATAATGGTTATGGTGAAAGAGTATATATAAACTAATTGGCTTGTATAGGTGACTCACCACTGAAGCTAAACTCAGCAACTGATAAACTGAGCAGCTAATTTGCTGTGAAGATACTACAGTTCCAGATACACCGACCTCTCATGCTGGCAGATAAAACAAGACCAGACAATCTGGGTTATAAAAAGAACATGGGCTTCAATCATATTTCTGCCGTATCAAAATGTAAGAATGGCCATTCTTGATCAAACTAAGGGCTTGTCTATCTTCAGCAGGGCATCTGGTGAGTGCACAGGGAAAAGCATGTAGAAACATGGCAGTAGGATGATCCTACCCCTCATATGTCATCCCCGCTTCTGTCAGCTGTGTGGTTCAGAGGCTTTCAGAGCCAGAGGTTGCATTAGGTTGTGTTTAATGCCCCTGATAGGCCTGTCATCCGTGAATTTTATTTAATCCCTTTTTGAACCTATTTATGTGTCTGCTCCAGAACATCCTGTAGCAATGGGTTTTGCACTTCACTTTTGTGCTGTATGAAAAAGCACTTCATTTGCTCATTTTAAATCCACTGCCTGATTGCTTTATTGGATATTCCTTACGTCTTTCATTTGAAACAACACAGGCCGCTTTGATTTCCTGATCTTCTTCATGCTATTCATGATTTTATAAATCTGTCATCTCCTCTCAGCCTCTTTTCCAGGCTAAGTCTATTTACTATCTCCATGTATCAAAAGCGTTCCAAAACTTTGAGCGTTCTTCTTATCTCCTCCAGCCTCTTTCCAGCACTGTTAGATCAGTCTATATCCACCTGTATCCTCCTTTTGCATATGTTACCTTAAAGCGGAAGAAACCAATTCAAGAGTTCAGTGATCAAAGTGTTGGGGGGTTGAAACCATGCCTCCCAGTTCCTCGGAGAGCATCCTCGGGCCATCTACCCATCCAGGTCGTGGCACTCCCCTGCTTTTCATTGGAGCTGATGTGGAATATTTATCTGGGCTTCAGAGAGGTAGGAGGGTGAGCTGGACTCTGTTGTCCAGTGGCACTTGCACGCTGCTCCAACACCCCATCAGTCGGACATTGGATAAAGTGCATTTGCTGTCCTTAGAGCTGTGACTGGGCTTCTGCTTTCTCTCTCCAGGCCAATGTCTGTAAACACACGAACCAACGGGCGCATGCATCCTGTCATTTAATGAAAGAAACAAAGTACAAATATTAGTTGCAGAAGTTCAGTGTCTTTGTACTAACGCACACAATTGTCTCAGCGAACTGGGACATATTGCTGCTGGTTTTAGTGTTGTGTTTTGTTTCCTTTTGTATTCAAAATCCAAAATAACCCAGTGGCTCTGTGTGTAGGTAGGCAAATCTGGGTCAATAATGAAAGACTTCGGGGAATGATGGCCCTGATCTGGTAAAGCTTGAAGATCTGTGAGCAGCTGCTGACAAGCTCTGAAAAACTGGAGGGGTTATAAGCAGCCAGTGAATGGCAAAACATACAGATAAATGACTACATAATACTCATTATTCCTAATTTAGTCTCTCAACCTTGAAATGAGTGGAATGGGTTATTGTTTGGTACAGTATTAGCATTATTTATTGCTTTGTCAGATGATAGGGCATAGACATCCCATTGTGATGCTATATAAATGTGTCGTTAAAGGGCTACATTTGATACTAAAACCTCCCATTTTAAAGCAGCTTTAAAAAGGCCCAATAATTGACTGATTAATAGATCTTTATGTAGTCCTATAGCATCCATAAAGTAGTCAGTAGGTTATGACTAAACATAGCAACTTAACTTCTTCCACAGATGTGCTCATAAGCATCTATAGTATACCACATGCACATATGAAACCTTGTAAGTATTAACTATTAAACCTCAGTAATTAGATTGTCAATGATAAGAAAGAACTTCCTCTTCATGGGTAGTATTAAAGAACTTAAAGGCTGAGCATTTAGCCGGGTAGGATTAGAAGACTTTCAGGAGGGCTGCGTAGGAATATTTGGCCCGGTCCTGAGACGGAGTGAGTAGCAGCAGCTGAAATCAGTATTTATGAAGACAAATGTTGAATACCTCCTGAAATCAACCAAAGTAGCTCGCTTTCTGCTGAAAATTTTCATAGGCCTTCCAGTATTCCAGTCCCTATTTTTTTGACAATGCATGGCATATTACAGTGATATTTATGTCATTCATACTACTGAAATTCTGATACTTGGGAAACCTAATTTTGTGTTTTCAGAGCTTCATACCACAGCAAAGTCAGCCATGTATAGATTTTAATTTGCCAGAGTTAATGTTACTGTGATAGATACGTTGGTTTCCTTGTGGCAGTAACCTGACATTACATAGAAGCCTTTGTATACTGTCCACATAAATGATAAAAGAAAACCTGTTCTGAGAGGGAGCTTAGAGTCCAGTATCAAGAGTAAGCACTGGTTATTTTCCATTGTTACTGTCCCTGAAATTACACACATTACAAGAATGATTTGTGGATTTTTTGCTCTCTTTTTCTATGCTTATGTAGTAGCAATTTATATGTTTGCTTCAGCCCAAACCACTCTGTTTTCATTTTCAGAGGCTAACAGAATTACCAGTGACTGTATTGATAATCTTGGGGCTATTTTTATATGCTGAATCTCTTTAAGAGTCTACTCTGCTTAATATTATAAGGATCATACAAAAGTACAGTAAAATGATATTAAGAAAATATAATAAGGTGAGATCTGTGCATACATAGCTTTTATTTATGCCCCTGAGAGTTGTGTGCAGATGCTGATATGACACAATACCCATTAGATTTATTTGTAGCAAGAGTGCTATCTCATAATAAAATGATAAGCTTGAAGTAAGTGATACTGGCACCTACTTCACTTCAGTGTTTTCCCTATATTTTTATTTGGTTTTGCTGTTACAAAACTTGCTAGAAGCTGAGAAAAACAAACAGCATATAGCACATACAGCCTAACGTGCTGATTTTATTTCCACCTTTTAATTATCATATTTAATTGCATTGTTTACTACTGTTGTCAGTATGATTTGATTCGTTTTGCCACTTACGTTCTTTGCATTTGCCTTTTGGTTTGGTTCATTATGTTATTGTACAATAACGTGAAGAATACTGTTCCAAAGGTGAATTACCACAACAGCTCACAGTGTGTGGTATGTCTGAAATCTGGTAACGTTGCACGGCAGACAGCTGCTAACGTTGCACGACTTCTTCTTTTTTTTTAACCTTTGCATGCCTGCGCTTTACGACTGGTGATAATATTCTGCTGAGACTTCATTATGTTTTTGTGAGAGATTTGCTTTTTCCTATGTTTCACTAGTTATTCTCTCTCCTGAGAGAGAATGTTGCATCCTCATCCAAAGAAGCTGATGTATACTCACTGTAAACAGTAAGCATCAGAGTGACGGAGAGAAGAATTTAATGTGTTTGTCTTTTTAAGGTTTAACTGCAATGTTTGAAGATACTGTGTAATTGTTTTAATTGCCTACAGATAACTAAGCCGTCTATATCCCTACTAATGTGAAAGGGAGGAAGAACCGTTAATATATCCCTCCTGTATAGTAGTTTGACTGTTAACAGATTCTTCATTCCTATATTATTCTATTTCATTAATATTAAGAGCGGTATCCTACAGCATTCAAAAGCATGGAGTTATTCAGAGATGTAATACAACTATTTTCTTCTCTGGGCCTTAGGCTTCTTGACCACCCATCTTCTGCTGCAAGGAGGGTCATTCGGAGCTTTAGAAGGTCTTTCATTTTGAACGTTTGTGGTGGTTTTCAAAAATACTCTGTATGCTTAAGATAGCATAGGTTGTTCAATGTGGTAGTTTCTTGGACTAGTAGAATATTTTTAACAGATGAATTGCCAGAAGGAAGGTGATGATGCAGTCTCACCCCTCTGTACAGCACAGTCCAAAACAGCTCACGCATGAGTCTATGCATCAAACGTGTACCTTCTATTTGTGCCTTAGCATTGCTTTCCAGATGTTATCCTTGTCTTGCTGAAAAGGCTTTAAAGACTACAGAATTTACTGTGCACACAAGGCAGTTGCTGCAAATATTATTTGCTTTGATAGTTATGCGTCTGCATTTACTTACAAATCTGCATTTGACTAGTTTCAGCTACCTACAAATCCTTGGATTTTCTTTTAGATCAAAGACTCACAATTAGATACTTCTCCATGTAGGTGCTTGCAGTCTGAGGCAAAATAATTTCTTTGCTGCTTCTCAGTTAAACCAAATAAACTGAGCTTCTTAAGCCTCTGATGAAATACGTTTTTCTAGCCCTCAGATCACTTGCATAACCTTTTTCTGAACCTCATCCCATTTTTAGTCATCTTTTGGAGTTAAAGAGCAAGAACTAGAAACAGGATTGTAGTATGTGTCTTACTGATGCTGCAAACAGGAATAACCACATCTTCCAGCTCCTACTTGATTGTGCTTCTGTATACGGATGCTAAAGATTGCTTGACCTCTTGACTGCAGTGTTGTTCAGGAACTTCATGTTCATGAAGCCTCTTTTATAATACCGTTACACTCCAGGGTATAACCTCCCATCTTTCTAGTGCAATAGACATGCCTTGTTCCGAAGCGATTGATTCTATATTCTGTTGTCTTAAAACAAGCTTTATTCTTGTGAGCCCAGTTAACTGAGGCATACAGAGCAGATGCGCATACATGCGTCACTGGTCAGTTTCCATTGTTAACCACTCCTTCGAATTCAGTCTCATTTTTATGTCTTAAGAGTGCGTCTGCTATCATACTCTTTGTCCCAGCAAAATTTTTGATCAGTCCATGGACCTAGTCTGAATCATGAGGGCACTTCCTTTCAGTTAGGGGGTCAGCATCCCCAAGAGCAGGGCATGTTTTTATTAGCACTTCTTTTGCTCGGATCAGTAACAAGAAAATCAAAGGTAAACATAGAGTAGGGATATAAAATAGTAAAGGACAAAGACAAATTCCCTTCATTATGGATCTTGATCTTCCTTTCCTGGCCTAAGTTTGTACCTGGGGAACTAAGTTGAATGCTCGTCTGGTGGGGTCAAACTGTAGCAGCAGCCATGAGCAGACTTCCCTATAGCAGTTGATACAGGTGGGCTGCATTTTGGTGACCACCCCCGCCCCCCACCCCACAAAAAAAACACCACAAAACCCCGATGTTTGTTAGTGCAGAATGGGACTGCCATTTCAGCATGTTACTGTAGATACGCACCACAGAGTCTTGGCTGTAGATTTCTAATTATTGGAAGTGAAGGATCTCTTATTCAGCTGCTAACATCATCTATGCAGTTGCTGTTGTCTCTGAAGTTGTTTGGGTTCCCCAGGAGCCTGCAGGTCACATTCACAAAACTGGTTTTAGGATTTTTAACATTCAGCTGCTGATGTATGCACGTATGTACATATATGTGCCTCTAGTGGATTAATTGCTAGCCATATCAAGCTAATTCAAAATGTGTATGTCTTGGACTTTGTGAAAACATTTAAAGCAGAGAAGTAAATTTACATCAGTAAATAATAATAAATTCAATCACCATGGCAATTTAAAAAAAAAATAAAAATGAGTGTTGTGAAGGATGGTGTTAAAAGCCATGCTAACAGCAAGTGGTAGGTTGTCTCATTGCCAAATCTGTCTTCTAACCTCTGCTTGACCTAATTCTGCTGAATTCCAGTGGTCTGTGCAAGTACGTATTCTCTAGGTATAAGAATAGTAGCAGCAGTTAACTACCTAGAACAAGAATGTACAAGGGCTATCAGCTGTCTTGCCTAGGGGCATGAGATGATCGCCAGCTGGGGTTAAGAAAAAGCATTTCCTTTCTGTGAGGCATTGCATAATTGTCTGCGTGTATGAAGTGTGTTGGGTCTTTTGTCTGAAATTTATTATATAAGCCAGTGCTATAGGAAGAAGCCAGACTAAGAAAACAGTCTGGCATATGTATTATGGCAATTCCTTTTTATTCTGTTTTCAATGCTGTCCAAAACAAAAGGAGATTCACTGTATGTTTCACCTTGATAGCTTTGCAATGTATTGCTTTTAACACTGTCCTGCCAGCTTTGTGACGCAAATTTCACTGCAGCTGAGGAATATTGTTAATCCTCTCATCTCCTTGCGGGGAATCAAAGTTGAGCCAAATGAAATGTTTTGTGCTATGGTGTTTTCTTTTATTGCTGCACATACAAAGCAAGTAAAAATGCCGGCTGCCAGGATCTTGCTAGAGTGATACCAATTCTCCACGTTTATGAGATGCCAGTAAAACAGAAGTTATTCTTTTTCATCTTGCAGCTTACTCTTCACCAAAGTAAAACTGGAATGGATACATAAAGGACCTGAAGAGGCTCTGGTGACGTGCAGACATATGTTGCAGATGTGGCAGATGGTATACAATGTTTTACAGCACAGGTAGGCTTTCTCCACTGTTTAACAAGTTCAGATTTCATAATGGAGAGGCAGTTATCTTCTTTAATTGTCTATATACTGAAGTTATTTTGCAAAATGGTAATAAACAGCACTGTTTAAAAATAAACATAAGTAATCTTTCTAGCTGTGATTAAAAAAAAGAGCAAGATTTAAATAGCCATGATTTAAAAAAAAAAAACAAAAACCAAACACCCCAAAACAAAACAAATCTCAAGATTTTAAGATTGAAGAAGCAGTTTGAACCAAGAGTTTCTGATCTGAATGTCTAAACATCTCTATCCATATTCAGATGTCCAGAATGGGTTTTTTCTCAATAGTCTGAGCATTGATCAGCTATTGTTCATAGTCTACAGTAGTTGGCAACAGCCAGGAATGTGGGGGGGTGACACAGTCCTGAACTGAGTAAGCCAAGGAAAGGCACGCAGCCAAGACTCTGTCATATGCTGTGGTTGCATGCCAGTCGCATAGCCTGGTGCTAACTGGGCAAGGAAAGGAGTGAAGGATGTAATATCTTTCTCCCTTCCCTTGTCCTAATAATTCTGCATTTAAACCATGCTAAGTTCCCTGTTTGTTCCCTCCCTCTCATCTGCTTCCCCTCCGAAAGGAAAAGTTTAGAAAGTGTGAAAGTTACCAGGTTGGGTTTTCTTCCTTCCCACACCCTTTGGACATTGTCCCAGTCATGCTACTGCTGTACAACTGTCTTGAGAATGTCATCCCAAACTGTACTTCTCTCTCACCTGTAATACCCATAGAGGTTGTGTTTGATGGGAAGGATAGCATGCTTGATGGCAACAGTTACGACAGCAGACTGATGAAGCTTGTATTGTTACCCGATTTCTATGTACATTTACATAAGCTTTATAAACACCAGAAGTGTATGTACACAATGATGCATGTCTATATACAAGTTGTCCTTGAGGGATTATTAGTAATTCCTTATTGGTTTAGCTAATGAGCAGCAAACCAAACACAAAAATCAAGATATTTACATAGCAGAGAAATGGTCTGTTACAAGCTGGAATCATTGATTTCCTTAGGCCTTAGTCTCTAGCTAAGGATTCAATCATGTACCTCTCACATGAGTAATCTTTATATCCATGAGTAGTCCTCATGAAGCTGATCAAATCCACGCTGAACAGTTAGGACTGAGTAAGATTTACTCTTGCAAGGGGGGGCTGCAAGCCTGAGACTGAAGAGAGTACATTGGAAAACAGACAAATAAATTTGGACTGCATTCGAATCCCAAGCTGTGCTTTGGCTGTTATACTTAAAAACGCGAGATGCGATACCTTTAGAGGCTTTTGATAAGCTTTAGCCATAGAAGCCTAAACAAAACAAATTGCTTTGCTTTTGCTTGTAGGAACTGTAATGTGTAGTGCACTGCTATTCCCAGTGGGACTTTTTGGCTTTCTCAAAAAATACTTCATAAAGCATTTTGTATTGGGAAGTACTGCTTGAAAGGTAATGAGAATTAACTTGGCACCTGCAGTTTTAGACTGGATTCAGTGACCCAGAAAACCCCTTGTATTAATCAAATTGGCAGCAGTATCAGCTAACAAATATGTAAAATATTCTGGGTTGGGCTTGCAAAGGAACTTAAGGGGAATTCTTATCAGTGAGACTTGGACACAGATATTTTTTAGGGCTTCTTGGAAAAGACAATCCTGTATTTACCTGAGGTTGAGAGCTGTTGCACGCGATACTGTTTACTAGTTCAATCAGCAGCTCATCGCCCACACAATTAAATTGCAGTTTAGTTACATTTGGTTGCATTTGTCTGGCGTAAGTTTCCCGGCTTTGCAATCTTACTGTGACTCTGCTAGACTAGAGAGTCTTTCAGGGCCCGGTATTTTCTCCCCAGGCGGCTATTCATACACCATGGTCAAGTCCCCTCTTGTCTTCTCTCTGATAAACTGGTGCCTCTGCAGTCTCCCACAGCGCTTCCTTCAGCAATTTGTGTCACCATTTTATCTGCTGTCTCAACTACCTTTTAAAAACATGGGCAGTGGAGTGGCAACATGTCCCACTGTCAGCCTTTCCAGTGCCGTATGCGGAAGGTAAATCATCTGGCTTCTGTCCCTTCCGTGGTGCATGGAAAAGCTTTCTTGGCTGAAGGCCTTGTACTGCAGCTTTGAAGGAGCAGCTCATTTTCAGCCCTTCTCCAGCATAACAAATAAAGCTGTTGGGAGTGGCTGTTTTGTATAATGCAGTCTGCTGGGCTTCCAGGCTGGGATTTCAGTCTGTTTTCCCAGTTAAAAGGCAGTGCTGTTGACTGTGCTGAGGTGCATTTTGTTAACTGAGGCCACCTCATCAAGCCTTCTCTGAAAGCTGCTCTCCTGTGGTCACCTTTTACTGTGGCCAAACTTATGCCATCCACCGATCCCCTCACCTGTCCTTTGTGTGGGAGTATAGCGTATAAACCAGTGTTCAGCCATGTGCCTGAAGAGTGAATGAGTGAAGAGTGAATGGTGATGGCTGACGCATCAAAGCAGCACTCGTCTCACGGGAGTAATATTTTGAAGCACAGCTGCCATGTTCCTGCATACACAACACACTAGCGAGACAGAAATGCTCCTGTGGTTCCACCAGCAGCCCCCAGCCAGGGCACTTATGCTTGGGCTAGTCCTGGCTAGCCAACGCTGAGGCGCAGGACAGAGAATTTCATTTTTCCTTGTACCTGTCACCACATGATAATCTCAAATGGGGTATCAGTGTGGAAACCACTATGGAAGACAGGGAGGCCCGTCAAAGCCAGAGATTTGTGCAGTCAAATGCCCAAGGATTCAGGGTCCATTAACAGAAACTGTAACATTTGATCCCAAAGCCCAAGTAAAAGGTTAATTAGCTCTTGCAAATATGATTACCACTATGATGAATGACAGTAAGTGGCTTTCAGTCCTAGATTGTTAGCTGGGAAGGACAAGACTTGGTTTATCTTTTGCTGTTGTTTTCTGTGATAACAGAATAATCATGTTTGAAACCAAATAGCAGGCCTGAGCTAATTCTTCTGCTAGATTAATGCAAATTCAAGGGAATCCTGTGCAATCCCTACCAAAGGACTGATCAGACTGGAAGATGGGGCATCCACAGCAATCATGACTCTCTGACAGCTTGTTTCCTGGAAGGAATATTGTCTAAAGGCTGATCTGCAGGCTTGGAAGCGTGCCAGAAAAAGTAGCCAGGGCAGTCACTTTTCCTTTCGATATTTTGTCCCTTAATGGATGATGAGAGGAGGTATCATCACCATCTGATCCTGGGGGGATGGCAGACTATGTGGTGACAGGAAGGCTCAGGAGATCTGCGTTGTGATTTTCATTAGGCATGTGATTTTTTTTTTTTTTTTTTTTTTTTTTGGAGTTTCGCTTTGGAAGACCTCTGCTGCAAGGACAGAAGTCTAGTAGAAGAGCAGACCAGATAGTCTTCCTTTCATGAAGCGGTGCTATGTGGTAGCTTTTATCTTCCTTCTCTGTTTGAACAGAACAAAGGTGGAAGAATTAAAAATAATCCCTTTGAAATGAAGAAATTAGCACCTAGGTGGAAGGTGGTAATTGGTCCGTTTCAGAAGGATCAGCACAGCAGACCTGTAAACAAATCCTCCTGCAGACAAGCCCAAGGGACTGTGGTTCTTCATGAGCGTGGGGCTGCTGGTTGGCCTCCTCTGGTCTGGCTTGTAGCTGCCAACACGTTCCTTGTCCTGTGGTCTGCAAAAACCTCAAGAGCCAAACGGACTAATAGTGGCACGTGCCCTGGAGCCCTTGCTGGGCATTGTATCTGACCTTCCTGTCCATTGGACAGGTGAGGGTGTTAAAACAATACATTCAAGAAGCTGATTGCCTGCAACTGGAAGACTTGAGTTTTCAGTTCCAGCGGCAGCTACACAAGACACTTGCCTGCTTCAATGAGAACTTTGTCTCTCTGCTAAAAGGTGGCCAGGTAACGTGATTTTGTTTCTTTTCAGTGGCTCTGAGAAAGGAAGTAGTGTGACTGAAACACCGGTGATCAAAAAGCATAACGGACTGCATCTCACACTCCCGGATGCTCATGATACCGATTCTGGTGAGGAAACAAGATTTGTGCTTTCCCATCCTAAATGTGTGCTTTTGTGAGAGAGGAATGTTTTAGTTTCTTCAGTGAGGGTGGGGTGGCTGTGCGTGCACGTGCATGTTGCTGGGCTGGTGGTCAGGAGGTCCAGATCTGTCTCCAGGGCCATCTCTGCTGCAGAACATGTCACTGTGGTTTGTCTGTACCTTGGCTTCCCCACGTATAAAACAAAGATGTGGGTTCCTGCTTTTTTTCACAAAGGTCTCCGAGATGAGCATGAAAAGTATTAGATGGGAGTTCACTATACTTCTGCAAGAACTGTACGATTCAGTGGGGTTTTTTCCTCCTCCTTCTTTCCCCTCCCCCCCGAATTTAATCTTTTTTAGATGTCCTGATCAAGCCAGCTGTTATTATGGGTTTGGAAAGCTGAGTGAGAGTGTCAGTTCCTATTAGAAGGTGATTTGGTTTGGGATTTGTACATAAACCTTGTGATGCTTTATTATATGGTAAATACAGATTCACAGTAACAGACATAGTCAGATGGAAATAACTGAGACATCAAAGTTAATCTTGGCAGGAAGGGGAAAGAAGGCTTTCAGAGAGTGCTCCTGAATTGTGATTTTATCATAAGTCTCGTGATAGTTGGTGCTTCCTTTAAAACCCTAATTCTCAAAATCAGATGATTATGTGAGAAACTTGCCTTTTAATTAGGGTTTTTTTTTTTTAGGGAAGCAACTTTCTACTCTTCTGAATGTAGAAAAACACTTGCAAAAAGAACCTCGCAAATTCAGAAACTGGACAAGAATGTAAAAGCTTATTTTTAAAATACCTAACGCTTAAACAAGTCTTATGCTTTGAGGCTAGGGAATTAGGGTTTGTCTGAGTCTTAATCTTGAACATTTGGGAGTGGTAAAACTGAAGTCACGTGCTCAGCACATACAGCTGAGATGGAAGACAAGTTATGTTTAGTACATGACTTATTAAATTTTGTGTGTTTAACCCCTGTTTACACCCACCAATGATTAAAAAGCATTGCAAGGTTAGGTCTTGAGCATACAAACATTCAAATATCAAAACATTATTTAGCATGTCTGCTCTTTTGTTTGTAGTGTTAAACCCTTAGGGTCTATATTTATGACATTGTAATCTTACTGATTCTATACACACATATTTATGTCATTTTTAATCTTTTTATTCAATTTCCATTTTATTACCCTTCGCTGAGATAAGTCTCTGAATTTTGTATAAGTCCTTTTTCCTTATTGTTTATATGAGTGTTCTATAGTCTTCGGCTTAATTAAAGAGAACAGGCCAAATTCAGCACAGATAGATGAAGAGGATATACTAATGTTCTGTTTGGCATATTAAAAATTATCTGGAAAAGGGAGTGGATATGACATGAAAGTTTCCTGGTGATACAAAATCACTTAGGATAGTCATGACTTTGATAATTGTGAAGATTTGTGAAATATCCCTGATCTTCCCTGATGCTTGGCAGCAAAATGGACTTCCGGTTTCAGTGAGTATATGAAAATAGCTTGGAAAACACTGTAGATAGTTTGCAGAATCCATCAGCCAAGAGGCATTATTTGCCACATTACTTCTGTTCTCCATCCAGTTCCCATTCTACTGCTGAAACAGTGACTGGCTTACAGTGCCTAGACTGTGGGGCTGAGCTTAGATTGATCCCTGCCCCTTCAGTTCTAGCTGGTGCTTAATGGTATGTAAAAGGCATTCTGGGTGCGGATCCCGTGCTCTTCTGGAGATCCCTTGCCTTGCTTCGTAATTGTCTGGAGAAAGGAGTGTGGCCAGGTTTGGACTACACCCACTCCATAGCATGGTTTGAGATTTTGAGACCAAATTGTCACCAGCAGAGCCTGTAATGTTTTCATGTGCTGGGGTGCCACCCTTCTAAGACCTCACTCCTGCCTCTTGCTCTCTCCTCTGCTGCGGACCTGCAGCACCTCCTCCAGAGGCACAGCAAAGCTCAGGCACGCTTGGTCTCTGTTTAGTGCCCTCCTCAAAAAGCACCTGGGTTGGGTACCTGCTCCAGCCTGCTCTTAGCCCAGTTCTAGCAGCCAGAGTGCAATGGAGCAGCGTAGTTAGCAGAAAGTGCTGTGTGCTGTGGTACTGCCTGCCAGAAAGAGCAAATTAATGTAAAGTACAAGCTCTAAACCAGCTTTTCACACACATAAAGTGATTTGCACTGAACACAGCTTGGTTTTAGCCAAGAAATATATTCCTCCTCCACTTTGAGAATATAGGTTTCCATGCTAACATGGCTGCACCCACAATGGATGTTAAGGATGGGGCTCGTACTGAAATTACACCACCCGCCTTAGCGCAGGACTGGCGCTGGCTGTTTTCAGCAAGGGTCTGTGGCTTGCTGCTCTGCAGGCTCTAGGTGCTGCTGTTCTCCATCCGCCGAAAGGAGGCAGCTGGGTCTGTTGTCCTGGCTGGGAGCATCTTTGAAGACAGCAGGAGGTGAGATTGGAGAGTACAGCTCTAGCCCCTCTCGCCCTTGTGCCTCCCCAGAGCTACAGCTGTGGCTGACTGCTTTGAAGGAGGGAGAAGGTCTGATGTTTTTGCATCATTCTGGAACAGGCTCTGGTTTCCATCGTGAAATCCCCTGGGAGTGTGCGGCAGTATCACTGCAATGCACAGGCACTCTGTGATCTCTGGGCTCGTCAGTGAAGGGGGGATTACTGTGGCCGCGTTTGACACTGGCCTCTCCCTCAGTTAGACCACGATGAGATTATTTGCTGTGCCAGAATTTTAGGTTTGCTGCCAGGAAGATTAATTCCTCTTTATTTTCTTCATCTTCTCCTAACTGAAGCAGTGTTCCTAACTAAATTCACCGATATCAGTCAGCTGCCTTGCTCTTTCATTCTTTTTCTGATTTAGTCTTATCTTGTAATGCTTTTGCCTCCAGTGTTTTAGACTAGGGAATTCTGTGTTTCTTATAAGCCCAGTAAATCTACTGAGGTACATTTCTATTTTGATAGCAGTTTTTTCATAGGTGCAAAATATTAAACTTGGTCTTATAACAACCCTAGAACAGTGCTTTAAAATTATTTAGATATATTTTGTATGGTTTATACGCAGAGCTCATCACGACAAAATCAATTTTGTTATTTTTACAATTTCTTTCCAAAATGTGTGGAAGGCTTTATTGTAAAATGTGAAGTTTGTATTCTGTCTAGTGGAGCTGTTAAAAAGAGAAAGAGACTGCACTAAAATAACAAATTGATGTGATATCTTCTTATGCCAACATTTGCATGTATTTTGAGGCATGACATTAAAGTTCTGTGAGACAGGTTTTGTGGGTTTTTTTAGCATATAAAGATGTACATTTCTTTAGGAAGAGATATTTTATAATGAGACATTTCGAGACTTCTTTTTAACGTTGCTTGAAGTTTTTCTGGCTCTCCCCGCCACCCTGAGGTCAGAGTGATACCGGTGTGACACGTCTCCCTCCGGAGACCACATGTGTTAGAGGTATGCTCTTTTCTGGCTCCAGTAGCCTTCAGTCCACCCCCAGGGTCACCATATTTGTGTGCCTGAGGTTCAGAGCTGTGGCTGAGCCCCTTTCAGTCCAGAAGGCCCAGGCTGGCAAAGACCTTCTCTTACAGAGTTTATTTGGGCAGACAAGCTTTTAGCAGCACTCCTGTGAGCAGTCTGGCAGAGATGGGTAAGAACAGCAGCAGCAGCAAACATGCAGGTATGGGCTGGGATGGAGAGGCCTTTTTATCTGGCATGTGTGTGTCTAGAAGAAGGACCGTATCTATGTCTGAGGCTGGGCAGGGATGGGAAGGGATCAGATGGTCTCTGCCTACTGTGGTTTGCTTCCTTGTGTAGGCTGAAAATGGAAAAGAAAATAAACATCAAAGGACTGGAATGCCAAAGGCTGTTAAATGCAAAGAGCCTCTGCTGTAAATTACTTAGTAACTTGGGTTCCCTTTTTATGGCTGTGCAGATTGAAGCCCACAGCACTGGGCAACATCAGTCTCAAATAGCAGGCTTTCCCCTCTTGGCAGCTACCTGGCTAATGAAGAGAAGGAGAAGAGAAGCGGCTAACTCGTGCTCCTTCGAGTGCAACTAACTCATAGTGATATTGCTGTAAAGCCTGCTTTGTGAGGAAAGGATGCTTCAGCAGATCCTAAGTGGCTGTTCAGCCTCACAGAAGCATGTGAACTCCTCCAAAATTCACAAAGGTGCCTTACAATGACATAGTGTCCTTGGATTGACTTGCAAGGAAAAGAGGGTTTCACTGAGCTCTGTAAGGCTGCGAATAAAACACCAGCCCATCTGCCCACCGAATGTAATCGGACCAGCATTACATACGAGTGCTTGCAAGAAACACAGCTCCAGAAAGCCTCTCTGAAGGAGGGCAGCCTCAGCAGTAATACTGAAAGTTGCTTTCAAAGCAAACTAGTATGATCAGGAGTGCTAATATAAGAATCTGGTTAGGCTGACTGCAAAATCCCCAAAGCCCATGTAATTTTTTCCAAGTTTACCAATCTAGAAGGCAAGAGGTCTGCCCTAACGTCAAAGTGCTCCTAAATAATATCACTAGCTGTTCACGTGGCCGTTTTCTTGCCTCTGCACTGCAAAGCAACTGTCCAGTGTTTTGGATGGCTGGGGGTGAGTGCCTGGTAGTTCTCCCTGTCTGACTTGAATTCCTGGGACTTTCCCTGAAATTTCTCCTAGGTGGAGGGATGGATGGGTGGAGAGGAACGTGAGTGGGCAGGGCAGGGGGAGGAATCCCATGCAGCCAAACAGGCTGAAGATGGATCTCTTAAACAAACTGTTAAATATAATAAATTCTCGGTGCAAAGCAGAATGGCTTTTACCGTACCATTAAAGCCATGATTGCTGCATTACTGCGTTGTCATCTCTTGGAACATTAGATCAGGAATGTTTTTGAAAATACGTAGGAATTTAAGAAATGCATCTAGGAAGAGCACATTTGCATTCTCCAAGGGAGCTGTGAGAGGCGCCTGCGCTGCAGGGCTGTTTTGAAGTTCTGCTTAAAATGAATGACATGAGTTAGTGGTGAGATAGTGGGACAAATATTTCCCCTAGCAGCTTCAGGCTTCGAGTTGCACTTACGGCCTCTCCCTCGCTGTGACACCCTCAGAGGCCGGCAGCCCTGCCTCGGGTAAGGTAAAAGCTGCGGGCTGTGTCCTGCCCCATGCCGCGCAGGTGGCAAAGGAGCATAGGGCGGACATGCGCCTCTCCTTGTGCCTGGCAGAAGGCTGGCTCCAAGCACAGCCTTCCGAGGAATGCTGGCCAGGGGACCTCGGCCAGGGGACCATGCCGCTCTGCCTGCTGGTGCCCTGGCCCCCGGTGATGGTCTGCTGGCAAGGAGTGGTTTGGCAACCATCTCTTCAGCACACTCCAGCTGGAAAAACATGCTGGTCCGTCTCAGAAAGACCACTTAATGCGTATGCCTCATGACAGGTTTTTTGCTCTTCCGTCCATTCCCTTCCCCAGAGCCATCCCAGCTTCTCCGAGTACCCATTCCTGGGTCTGCTGCTCTCTCAGGGTGGCTGCAGTGAGAGAAAGCAGGATTTTAACTCCAGGATCTTGTGGTCTACAAGGTCAGCCTGTAAGGATAGATTGAAGAGTAATGCTAATCAGCGCAAGTGCTTTGGTCGCAGCAGCTCTCCAGAGAAAGAGCTTATCAACCTTAAAATCACTTTAAACCTATGTATATTAAAATATTTATTTCCCAAAGCTTTACAAAGTCAACTCTGAAATATCACTTTGTAGCTTCTTATTTTGTTACCATCCTCTTGCGTACCCCTCTGAGAGGTCGGCCCACCAGTGTAATCCCACTTGGTGTACTGGAGAACGTGGTCTCTGCCCATGCATTCGTCCTGGGAGTAGCTTTTGATGTGATGTTTTGTCCCAGAGATGTGGGTGCCAAATACTTTATTCTTGCGTAAATGTTACAGCGCATGCTAAAGGTTAATATAGTCAAAGTGCTGAGCTCTCTGCTCCCCAAGGTTAAATGAAAAACCACGCTGCCTCTAAACCAGTAGAACAATATTGATGTCACTTGAAATGTGTGTGCAGTGCGAATGGTGCCAAGCTCCTCTTTAATGTTGTACTAAGATTTTACATTAGTGGGCCATATTTTGTAGTTGTACAGTGACAGTGTGCTTATAAAACGAGTTACTAATAAGTATTCGTGGGAAATATTTGATGGCAGAGTTCTGCTTTCCAAATGAGCAAAATACAGTTGCTTCCTTGATGAATGCTAAGCAGACCTTTATAAACTTACTGTCTGTCTCTTAATTCACTTGTTTGAGTTGCAGCCCTTGGGCAATTTGGTGGGGTTTTTTTAGTAAATTAACCTTTTACAAAATGTGATTCTCCAGTTGGTCACCCCAGAATCCAGTGGAGTTCTTATTACATAAAACTGATGCACTGAGTGGGGAATCAGACCAGCTGCCTTAATGAGTCAAAGAAAAATTCAGAAGAAATACAAAATGCATTATTGTTCTTGTTTGTTTGGTCCACAGGATCACAGCGAGCCTCTTCCCTTGCTGCATCACGACTGGAGCAAGCCATGTCTGAAATAACTATGCAGAGCAGCGCAATGAAGCAAGGTCCTATGCAGCTGTGGACAGCTCTTCAACAAATTTGGCTACAAGCTGGTAAGTCCTGGACCACCTGGAGTTCCTTTTTCCCTCCAGTGGTGAATGAGATGACGTAAGTATTAACGGAGTAGTTGAAATCAGTAGTTGGAAATCACCTTATTCCAGCAGAAAATCTGCCTATCTATCCCAGCCGTTTTTTTAGATACCAGGTATTTGATCCAATATAACAAAAAAAAATACTGGACTAGTGTGATTTTGCAGCTGACTTCTGTTTTTCCAGAACACACAGAAAACTTCAGTCATCACTGAAATATGCTTTTAAAAGAAGAGGGTAGGTAGTTCTTCATTAACAAATGGTCATTGGTAGGAACAATTATTTTAATTCCCTTTTCCCTGCATACTTCCCTGTAATAAGACTGGGCAAACCATGTATTAAATGTTATTTATAGACTGGGATCTTTCCAATCTTTGCTGAAGTTTAAGTGAAAATGATTCAAAAGAGCGAGTCCTCCACTCATTTTATCCTTGACTGTTTGAATCTCCCAAGGACTTGCAGGTTGCACGTCAGTTTGAGACACTCATGCAGACATGCTACAGCAGAGCACATAAAGGGAAAAGAGAACAGTGAGAAAGAACTCTACCCAGAGGCGATCTCCAAACTCATGAAACGGTTTTATGTAGGACACTTGCTGAGGAATGGAGCTGCACAGCACGTTCTACCATTTGCATTCCAGCATTTCAGGACTGATAGAAAGAGTTCTGACCCTGCCGTTTTGCTTTTAAAAGACACAGCTTTTCTTCCGCAACTGGGCCCACAGTTGTGTGCCTGAAATTACATTTGAGTGCTGTGATTGCTTCTTAGATGTCTCTGCTACCATTTGCAACAACAACAAAAAAGCACAGCCCACTGGAACCTTGCTGATAATTTGCTATTCTGTATGCAGGAGAACCTTTCAAATTCTCATTTAGCTAATCTGTACAATTGACAATTCTCACATAAAACCTGGCAGTCTCACCCTACTTCTCAGCAAAGATTTTTATAGCTGTTTTCGTGGGCCATTTCCTACCAATTAGACTTCAGTTCTGGTACAAAATATGTGACATTCTTTTTGTTACAATTTGACTAACAAAGAACAAAAGAAGTTATCTTATGGAATGCATCATCCTTTAAGTTAATCACATGTGTTCACTTAATGGCTTGTGTGTATGTAAATTTCAGTGATGTGCTGTGGGCTTCAAAATCATTACCAAGATTTTACTTTATTCAGTTTATGCTCCTGATTTAAGGCTGCAGAGGAGGCTGGTGGGGAGCAAAAGAAACCAGAGTTTATTGTGATGAGAAGTCAGGTGTTTGTTGTCCATCATCCTGCAGATAGCTCTAGGCAGTTTACATTTTTGCTGCTGTGTGAAAAGACAAAAGCAATAAAGACCTAATGCTTGCTGTGACCTAGCTGTGAATTGCTACGATTACTTTTCAGCATAAATCCAAGCACCTTTCTCAAAGGTGTTAATTAATTCTTTTAGATAGAATTTATTTTTATAAGCTGCAACTTTTCTGTCCTATTCTATCATTTTTAAATCTTTGTTTTGTTTCATGCTTACTTTTAACTGGCCTTGAATTAGGATTGATATTCTGAAAATACTTACTGTGACTGCTTTGTAATTTTGTTACTGAATGCAGTTATTGTTATGGATGCAGCTTAATGAGCTCTTGGTGAGGTACTGCCCATTCTGTTCTCACAGCAGTGTGGAAGTTTCTGCATTCTGGTATCCTGTGAGCTAAGGAGAGATGCAGGTATTTTGGGGTAGTCTTTACTCTCTGTGGAGAAGGGCACAGCGCCTGAATAATTAGAGGACTTCTTTGAAGTGGGTCAGATCTTACACTGGACTGAGCGAGTGGAATAGTCCAAAAGGGTATCACTGACCCAGTGTACTAGAATTTTTCCCTTCTGGAAGGGAGGGGAAAGGAGGAAGAGGTATACTTGTAAGAAGTTAATAACTTCCAAAATAGAGATATTTCATAAATAAGAAATTAAACAGAAAGGCGTGGTTAAAAACAGTTGAGGTAGTCACATGGTCTTGCGTGACAGCTCACCCCAAAATTAACAGCTGTGGAAAGCAATGGGTGATTAGCGTAACATTCTGATGCCTGCATCTGGAGTCCCTTTATATTCATGATAGAGCCACACCAGGATGCTGTAGATTTCTACGAGGTTTAGCTTGGACTTGTCCTTTTTCAGTCAATGACTCATCTTGTGACTTTAGGCAAGTTGCCTAACTTTCTCATACCTCAGTGTCCTGTCTCTAAAGGGGAAAAAATGTTAATCTGCCTTTGGGAAATGATTAGTGTATTGTTGTTTTTGTTGTCGTTAACACTTTAACCTTTTTAGCGTGAATCATAAATCTTTAGATAAAATTATTACAATTTCCTAACCTCATACTACAGTAAATTTATAACAAAGCATCCGTCCTTTTCAGACACTAACAGGACGCAGCTGGCCATGTCTCTGTGTGTGGGTATGGATTTAGAGCGCCAGGCTGCAATCGTGTCTGGGTTCCATTAAAGCCATTACAGTTGCCATGCCACTTCATATCCCAAGGCATGAAAACTAATGGAACCAACTGACTGATCCAGTTAGAGCTTTCTGCGCTTGGATTGCAGAGACATACAAAACCAGTTATCCCACAGCTATGTCAGGCTGTTCTTACAGCCGTCCAGCGGCCAGGCCAGGCCACGAAGCCAGCACACATGCTTGCAAGGGGACCGTTAGTGGGTGGTAGCTCTCAGATGGTGCTTATGTAGGGTAATTATTACTGTATCACCCTCCACCTGCAGCTGCAATAGGAGCTCCTGCCTCGTGCAGAAGCATCCTCAGTCCCTCGGAGCTGGAGAGCCCTGGCTGCGCGCCTAAGGGGTCTCACAACTAGCGCATGAGAACATGGGCATTCTTTTAACGGTGTCTGAAGAGTCTATGAACCCTGTGCAAATAGTTAAGCTCTTTTGTCCTGCGATAAAGATACTTATCTCACGCACAAGAGCGCATAGACTTAGTGTTTTTATCTGTAACTTTTCTGGGTTTATGACCAGCACAGTTATGTAGGGAAGATAATAAAGCAGCAGCTTTGGAAGTGCAGCTGCTAAGTCCAAGCGTACTGCACTATAATGAACACTGCACCTTGGCTTTCCCTGCAGCAGTGCCTAGTGAACTTTGGCAAGCTAATTTTTTGTAGCTTACTGTAAGCAACCAAAGAGCTCTTTGATGGATCTGTGGTCTCTAGAAAGAGTTCTCTTCTCTTGCACACATCCAAACAAAACTGTGAATTCTCACTGTTAATCTTATGTCCAGCCATCTCTTACAGGACCAGCTGGGAGTATAGTCATCCGCAGCAGGGAACTTAGCACATTTCTTCAGTGGGCTCCCATACCTTCCTGTTTTCCCTGCAGGTAGTCACAATTAGTTATGGAAGAGTACAAGGTCTGCTGTCCCCAAAGACTAGAGAGGTTGTCCACTCCCTGCGGCAGGCATGCTTAGAGGAATACTAATAGGCATACTCTGTTTTCAAGTGTTCTGCAGCAAAGACTGTGATTAACACAGCTTGTCTGGTCCCTTTTAACAATAACCTCCCAGTCCTGTTGCAACGTAATGGATTCTTAAAAGGAGAGAGTTGTCTCATTAGGCTTTAGCATTAATAAGCCTTAACATTACTCTTGGCCCCAAGTCTGAGAAACAGGTCATTTCAAGGAGTACTCAGGAAGGGTGCTGCAGTGCACATTCTGCTGTGGTGCAGCTCCAGGAGAAGTGGTCTTTATGCTATCCATATGCCTGTTTTTCCTCTTTGTTCTGCGTTTCATGACTGAGAGCTTGAATTCAACTTTGAGAGGAGAGAAGGAACTTCTGCAGCATTGGTAAAGCTTGTTAACTCCTTCTGCCTCTTGTTGCAGGAAGAGCTGCAAGGGGAATCCTAGAGATTACTGGTGATAACAGTGCTTGTGTTACCAGGTGAAATGTTTGACCTAGGAACTATTCCCGCCCCTTACTTCCTTTAAAATCATGCCAGTACTCCTCCTTTCTGTTTAGAAAATACAATCATGCTGTTTAGCTAAAGAAAAACGTACTTGAAATGTTTCAAATCTATGTCCAAAATTTACCTTCATTCGACATTTTTATAAGATCACTTTTGACTCAGAGAGCAAAGTGTGTCAGTACTGAAAAGAAATAGTTTTAATAGTTTTAAGCTCTCTGGATAACTGGAGTGATTTCTTATCTGAAGTATGTGTGATTATATTTCCAGGCAGTAACGACTGTATGCTCTACTTATATGGAGCATTTTATAATGTTGCAAGCCAGTTTTAATAAGAGTTCCAATATTCCAGCTCCTGTTGCTATATTATTTTAAGCTTTACTTTTAAATACAATGTCCACTTTGTTTGTCTCTACTAGTACTTTATATCTGACAATTTAGCTTCTTGACTAACCCAATACTTTACCAAATATGGCCACTCGCAGCAAAGTAGGTCTGGTAATTTGATCTAAGATTGGCGAAATGCCTGCTAAGCACAGTCTGCGAACCTCACCAGGTAGACCTAAGGCTAATTTAAAGAAGCATTTTAAGAAAAATTACTAGGAGAACTATTCCATGTGCTCACAGTGGGGCTGGAATGGGCTACTTGATGTCTCAGTAATGTGCTAAAGTTTACCCGAGGAAAAAAATATCATAATGAACATGCCACGAACAAGAAATGTAAAGACAGCCAGTGTAGCAGAGAACAGTGAGCTAATGGAAAAACATCTGCTCCCCCGAGTTATGTACAGCAGGAAATTTTTTTTTCTCCCTTCACAAAGCGCTTGAGATTTATTTATTTTATTATGTATGGGCCAATTCCTGGGAAAAAAAACTGTGTTAGAGGAGATGGGCTTTGTTCCACGAGAATGTGTCGTCGGGGCCAGTGGGCTGAATCTTCAACCCCGGCTGGCCAGCGGCCGCACAGCCGCACATCGGGTGCCCCGGCAGCAGCCAAGGGCACGGCCAGGCCCTCCCCTGCTGCCCCTCGGCTCACCCAGCACAGCTTGTATTTGCACAGCTTGCGCACAGGTATTTAAATGCTCTTCCTTCCCAAAGCCTTTAGTGATCCTAAGCCCCCTCAAGTTATTAGCTCTGATATTAAAGGTGTTTATCCGGTTTGGGAGACATCTTTACTGACATTGCCAGAATAGCTGGGGTCAGATACTGTCTCGTGATGCAGCACTGGTTGTTGAAACGATTCTAATTTTCTTTCTTTCTTTCTTTCTTTCTTTCTTTCTTTCTTTCTTTCTTTCTTTCTTTCTTTCTTTCTTTCTTTCTTTCTTTCTTTCTTTCTTTCTTTCTTTCTTTCTGTCTGTCTGTCTTTCTGTCTGTCTGTCTGTCTTTCTGTCTGTCTTTCTGTCTGTCTTTCTGTCTTTCTGTCTGTCTTTCTGTCTTTCTTTCTGTCTGTCTTTCTGTCTTTCTGTCTGTCTTTCTGTCTGTCTTTCTGTCTTTCTGTCTGTCTTTCTGTCTGTCTTTCTGTCTGTCTTTCTGTCTGTCTTTCTGTCTGTCTTTCTGTCTGTCTTTCTTTCTTTCCTTTCAAATTTTAAAAATTCAGACTTAGAACTTCCCCATTCACTGCTTGCGTTCTTAAGCTCCATAAGCGCTGCTGATTTTTGTGGCTCTTTACAGTGACACAAAGCAGTGTGTGTGAAAAGATGGAGCCTGGCGAGCGGGAGCCGGAGGGAGTCCTATATTACACACCTATTACTGAGGAGAATAAAGGTGTACTGCAAAGATGGCTGCCCTGCAGTGTTTACTTACTAGGAGGATTTAGGAACGCTTCACACTGGATATGATAGAAATGATAAAGTGAGCTGGTTTGGTCCCCTTTGAGATGTTACTAGTGTAGTTAAGAAGACAGCAGTGGTTCTGCTAAGCCTCCTGGTTTAGGAAGCTCTGTCCTAAGCTTTTCAGGTGCAGGTTAAGGATCACCAAATTCCCCATTTCTCTTCATCTGAATGTCCTTAAGGATACTAGGTTTTGATCTACACCCTCCAGCTTGGTTTATTTTCTTTTCTGTCAACAATGAATTTGAAAAGTCAAAAGGAGTCTTGGCCTTATATTAGTACTGGGCATTTTGGATTGCTTCCCCTGTTCCTGAGGCTTCTGGATATTTCTCATTGCTGGAGCTTCTGGATATTTCCCATTGCTGGAGCCGGATGTGAAACTTTGTGGACTGATAATCCGTTGGCATGGATGGTCTTAAAAGAGCACATACCATTTCTTGAAATCAGGGACATGCAAATGTGAATGTGTGTGTGAACACTTGCTTGTGAAGGATACAGGCAGCAGCTAGCAATGCTCTTGGTTAAGTAGTCTGTGGATCCTTTGCTGAGAGACGGAGAGAAACCTGTTGCACTGCCAGTGGTACCCATAGAATGACAGAGGGTACCAAATACTAGCATTTCCTCAACAGCTCGGTAACTTTTGGGCAAGTGATATAGTGTACAGAGTCATGAAGAAGGAATCGGGTCATTGATTCACACCAGAGACAGAAAATGGGAAATTATACTTGACTGGTGTGGAATATGAAGACTTAAAAACCTTTCTTTGACTATAGCCAGTAATACGTATTTTGAGAGATGGTACAAGAAAACCCAAAAGGTGCCCTTCCAACAGAAGCATTTTTGTGTCACTCTTATTAGTGGTGGCTTTATTGCCTAGAAGATGTTGGCTTGCTTCTCCCATCTGGGAAAGAGCTGTTTCCTCACCAGTGAGCAGGGCCCCACTTCACATAAAGGAACCAGCTGTCTTGCAGTATTTCAAGTAAAGTTTTGACTGCGCCATTTAGTACAGAAGATAGCTTGTGGTAGTTCGGTGTTGCTTCCAGAAATTTTCACTCTGATGCTGCATTTGTAAATAAGCTTAGTGGCCACTTCAGCCCCTGTGAGACCCAAAGCTTGGAAATTTAAAGTGGGTCCCTGGGCTCCAGTTAACTACCAGTCTGCCTGCAAAGACAGCCTTTGAGGATGTAAATCTGTTGCCTCATTCAAAAGAGCATGCGGCTGACCTCAGGTGGATGGTAACACACGGCAGTTTCTGTTCTCCTTCATTTCTGTATCAAAGTTTTGCATCAAATGAAATTATTGCAGTCAGGATACGGTTTGAGGAATCTTCCATCTAATCTGCCCGCAGATTGTCAAGCTACTGTGTGCAGGGTGGTGTCATAATATAGAACAATGACTAAATGTCACCTGCGAGAAAGGAAAGGAAGAGGGGGAACCCTTTGTCACAGTGATAGCTCTGTATTCACTGCTGAAGGCAGAGCTGTCTCAGAGAAGTGGGTCTTTCCAGCTGGCTAAGGGCTGCTGCAGTAACAAGCATTAATAGCTCCTGAAGGCAGATTATGTGGAACAGAAATCACCTCCCTACACATCCTTGCAGGTGCTCTCACCTTCTTAAAGAAGGGCTGCTCCTCTGTACTGTTCTCCTGGTCATCTGGCTGCATTGCCCTGGCTATGTCACCATACGGTAGCATTTTTTGGGGTGGACAGGAGTAGACAAGTGCTTTAGATCCAGCAGGCACACTCAACTGAGTGGTGTGGAGCAGTCTGCTTGGGGGAGTTAAGTGCTGTGTCTTGGATAACACCGAACGTGATATGCAAGGAATGAAATTTTAACTCTTCGGTTGTTCACATTGCAGAAATGCATTTTAAATCCATTTGATTTTTGGGGGCTAGAATTACAGTTGTTGCTGCTTCTGTGGTGACAAGCACAATCACTCTTGACACTGCTTTGAAACACTTAGGAAATGGGGAATAGAATCAGCGTTCAAGGTGACAGCAGGCAACTCTGTTCCTCAGACTAGCACTGTGTTGCCCACATGACTAGATTACACTGTTGTTACTGCACTGATGGACTTTCTAACAGAGGTCTGTCAAAGAATTTATCTTGGAGATGAAAAAAGGAGCCTGACTACAGGATACCCAGCTTTGTCAGTGTTCTGGGAAGTGCTCTCGGTCTGTGCTTTTGTTACTGGTCTTTGGAGTGAGTAGATGATATGCTTCTGGCAATTCTCACTTGATTAAAGATCTTCACTGTAGATGAGCTTAAATGCTAGCAGAAACAGCTGGAAGAACTAGGAGCTCATATTAGGAGTTAATGATAATTTGAGTGGAGATGCATGCTGCTCTCATGGATGGGGCCCAGCATTAAGACGTATCAGGTGTATCAGTGGAAGTCTAGTTGCACGTCAAGACAGAAGCAGCCATAGCCACACAGAAGCAGCCATAGCCATAAGAGGAGACAACAGTTGTTTGGAAGAAGAGCAGAGTAGGCTGGACAGTACTGCAGCAGACCACAGATGGGAAGCCTAAGTTGAATATGGGAAAGAAATAAATCAAGCTAGGCTGGACCTTGGAGTCAGCTGGATAGCTGCTCATGGTCTCAGTGGGTGCAGGCTCAAGCTTCGATCAGTGAATGAAGGAGACAGTGCACAATTCATCCTATCTTTGCCCATCTATGCAGTGCACCGTCTCAGCCCATACCTATAGGTAAAAGTGCTGCAATATTGCCTAATAATCATTCACACTTGGTTTCTAGCATTACTCCAGAGATGCTAATAGAGGAGGTGGTACATCTAGAATGATCATCTCTTCACTCATTAGCATTCAGAAAGCCGTTGGTAGTACTTAGTTCAAAACAGAATGCAAATTTAAGTTTTTATGAAGGTGGTGTTAAGTGAGAGAGAGCAAGGAAGCTTGCGAACATGGCCTTTGGATTCAAAGCTGCGAAGAATGTCAGTACCAAGAACAACGTAGTCCAATATTTGGAGGTTCATAAATGGTTTCCCTGAAGCATTGAACCTTTCAGAGGATAAGAATTACAGATCTTCTCTACCTGTGTCAGCCTGAGGAGATGCCCTCTTCTTTGGAGTGGAATCGGGTGCCACGTCTCTATAACAGAACTTCCTCTCAAGGGCTGCTAATTTGGTTAGATGTTTATTTACAGCATGATTAGGTGATATAAGGAGATAGGCTGAATAATCCAGTGGATAGGAAGCTGCTAACCCAGGTAACGCAAAGGCAGATGTTTCAGTACTTTCAGTATCATTGAGGAGGCAGTAGCAGTACCATGATAAATTTAATGAATCTTTGGGGGGGTAGGGGGGTGATTTCTGCCTCTAGCTGTGTTTTTATTCCATATTTCATAAGCGCATCTTGTTAATCTGTAAATAAAATGAGTATGTAATAGAAGTGAAAAATGAGTCTACAGAAAACATAATTCAATGCAGGCCTAAACGATTTCCCTTAATGTCTATTTTTAGCTGGGTGGGTGCACTCCTTTCTGTTTGTAACCAAAAGACACCTCTCGTTCTTTTTTTTATGCAAATTAGGCCTCCCACACCATTAAATCATTTTTTATTGACTATTGAGCCTGCAGAGAAATGGACTGAACTTTAATATGCTACATTACCATACCATAAAATACAATTTGTAGATTCTGTGTTGCTGTACTTCCTCTAAATAATTGTTATTACTGAAGAAGATTTACAGGCATCATTGAAAGAAAGAGTAAGTACTCTCCATTTTGTATGCATTGAAACACCAGCTGTGTGTGATTTCACATCTAAACCCCCTTGCTCCCAATTCTTTCCTGAAATGAAACAAGTCACATTATGCTGTTAGTTGCTAATAGAGCTTTTAATATGGCAGTATCCAGAACTTCTGCTGACTTCAAACACTGCCAAGATTTCACCCCTTCTTTTGCACCACTAAGTTTGTGCTAACTTTGCAAATGAAGTGTTTGTCTTCAGGCTGTGAATTGTGTCACTTTGCACATCCCCATCCTCATTATTGCCACATGCATGGCATCAGCTGCTATGCAGCACTTGGCAGTAAAATGCTCCGTTCCTTGGGAAGTGCAAGTAAAATACTGTCCTCCCACAAACTTTAGAATAAGGCTGCGCACATACTCAGCTTGACAAGGTACACGGCCTTGCTTTCTGTTATTAGAGATAGCTGCATCCTCTTGGAGCCAAGGGAAGGGATGCATGCTGAGATTTTATAATGATTAACCAGAGAGAAATAGTATATGAGTCACTCTTAAAAAGTATAGTTCTTACCAAGGAACTAATGTTTTGATCATGTTGACAGCCTTGAAGAATGACATTTATCTGTAGCACAACCTAGGGATGGCTAAGAAATATTCGAGAATTTTCTTGACAACGTCTTATCCTTCTTCTAGAAGGACCACTCCAGAAGTGGAAGGTTGTTCAGCCATGCTGTCATTTCAGTACACGATTGTGTTCAGTGTGCCAATAGAAGTGCTATTTGTGGTCCCAGTCGCATATCAGATAAGCCAAGGGGGAGCCTTTCCATGGTCAAGCAGGACTGCCTTTGAGATGCTCTCCTGCTCACCTCTACCCACCAAGCTCCATGTCAGCATGCCAAGTCCCCACAGTCTTCCAAGTCTCCTAGCGTTTTGAAACTGGCAGAATTTCAAAGCTATTTAAGAGGAATTTTCAGGCTAATTTGCCCCCTCACAGAGACTTCCTGAGAATATTCGCTGTTGTTAAAAGTCAGGGCATTTAAGGTTGCGTCTAATTTCAGAATTATTTATCTAAATCTGGAGTCTGAATTAGTCATTTTGAATTGGACTCTTGAACTGTCAATACTTACTGCATTACCACATCAGTTTTTTAAAAAAAAAAGAGAGACAGCTTTTGCGGTGGTAACATGTGGAACACACAAACAGGTTATGGGCCAAAGAGCAATGGCTGCTGTATGAAGACAGAGTTATTTTATATACGTATGTGCATACATAAATACATGCATATATACATATATATATGTCTAAAAACACAGATTCCCTTTTCAGTTATGTCTGGCAGCGAAAAATTAGTATTGCTTTTGAAGCCTTTTGCAAGGATTTAATGCATAATAAATCTAGAATTAGAATAGACTTAGTTCAGTTGTAGGGGACCTACAATGATCGTCTAGTCCAACAATGATCTAGTCCAAATCCTGAGAAATGTTAACGTTTAACCATGAGATATGTTATGAAATTTATGTTTAACATGAGAAATTATTTGATTAACAAATTGACAGTCAAGCACATTACTATGCCTGTTACTTTTTTTTCTAAGAAAACCACAAAGATAGCTGAAGAAAGTAAATGACTGAGTAGTCTCTTCCAAGAGCTCTCTTTTGTTTTTCTATAGAGTATGTATGAGGAAGCAAATGTGTGAATACACAATATAGATAAGTCTCTATGATAAAAGCCTTTTGATTTTAATATTCTCTGAAAAAGAGACAACTATCTCACAAACTACACAAATAGGCATAGAGAAACACTTTTAATCATCTTTTAAAATGTGGAAATACTCTTTTAAGTAAGTTATCTAATGTCCAGCTCAGTCAGATGTATCCTATTACTCTGACATGTTTAAAGTTCTCAGTAGACAGTGATGGCTTATTCGGTTCTTTTTTTCCCCAGATTATTTGGAAATGCTTATGCTGGCTGCAAGTGGCTACCAGCCCTGCTTCCGTAGGGCTCAGTTCAGCACTGTTTACATTCCTGATTGAGGAATCATTAAGGCCGTTCTCTGTCAGGACAACACCTAAAGATATCCACAAACATCTGTATAGAGCCCCTAGCATTAAAAAAAGATCCATTCAGTGAATCCACGTGATAGTAAGCATTTACCATAGTAGTAAGCGCTGTGCAGGATCATGGCCTCATGTTTTAATATGCTTAAAAGAGATGATATGTAATTAATGGGTAGAAAGGTCTCTGACTTATTTCAACTAATGGTAGGGTGTTTTTTGGTTTTTGTGTTTTGCTTTTTTTTCAGCTGAACTCTTCATGGAACAACTGCATCTCAAAGAAGCAGGCTTTTGTATCCAGGAGGCAGCAAGTCTTTTCCCCACATCTCATGCTGTACTGTACATGCGTGGGAGGCTTGCAGAGATGAAAGGCAATTTGGAGGAGGCTAGGCAATTGTATGATGAAGCGCTCACAGTGAATCCAGCTGGAGTGGAAATTATGCACAGCCTGGTGAGTTTGCAGGGGCTCAGCTCCATTATAGTATTTATGTTCCTGATTAACTGTAATAAGAGGGGAGAGGGCTCATGCTTGCTCTGGATGCCATTGTCTTCCTAATCCTGAGAGCAAGTGACTGTTCCAAGAATAAATTGTGTAGCTTGAACCTCTATTTTAAGACTGGATTGAATGTTTTTAACTAATTAGGACTTGTGTCAAAAGTAAATATTTTAATTGATAAAGGGTGATACTTTTGAAGTCAATGCACTGCTTTGTCTTCGCTGCTTCTCCTACTGACTGTTACGCATTTAAATAAGCAGTACACTGATGTTTGAAAGATCTGAACTAAATAACTACAGAATATAGATATATATGGGGTTTGTAAACTTTGGGCTGGAGTCTTGTGTCTACTCAAATCAAGATAAACTATGAGTTTACAATAAAATTAATCTGTTATTATCTTAAGCTATGGCTTTGCTCCAGCCTTGTGTAGGACTGGTGACTCTGCATTTGTGGGTTTTTTTGGTAACACTCCTATCCAGCAAGTATTTTTTTCCATTGCACTATCCCCAAAACAAACTTATTTACAGACACAGGGCCTAGAGCTTAATAGTAATAGTAATACAGGGAGCTTTGTGGAAGACCAAAACCCACTTCTCTTACAAAATCAGAACAGTTAATCCTATTCCATCAATGGTGTGTCTTATTAACTGTAGCCCTTACTAGGTCTCTCTGGGATTTTAGAAGTCTTTCTTGACTAATTTAATTTTTACACGAATTCTACATCCATGTTACCACTTTGTGTCTTTGCTAGCAGATTTGTATCTCCTGGCATAAATTTGGTCCTGATGAGGTTTGCAGGCAACTCCAAAACCAAAGGGGTATCAGTGCGTGAGAGGAGAAGCATAAAGTGAAGTTATAATTGAGGGAAAATAATAGAACCTACAGGCAAGGGATGAGATATTTGGTAATAATGAATGTTAAGTGCAAAACCAGCAAATGAATAGTTGGTGCATTCATCAGGAGAAGGTTACAAAACAGCTATGCACGTATCAGGCTTATATGGGGCAATAACATTACTTTATTGCTGTGATCCAGCCTTTACAAAAGCAGTCGGTAAAAACCTGTCAGGATAGAATGACATTCTTTGCTCAGTTAATGTCATGATTTCAGACAAGTCACCACTATCAGAGCAGCCGTCAAGTTAGATGCCAACATGATACTAATAGCTTTCATTTTTGTCTTATTTTATGGGCAGAACCACATACTGTGTCTTCCCATTTCGGTTGCTTGCAATTTTCTGAAACTATAGTCATTTGGAATAAAAATTTCTGAGATGCACATCTGCTCTGGCCCAGTTTACTTTGGAAAATGTCACCCAACATGGCAGAACTGTTTCTGAAAATGAGGCTAAAGAACAGACTTTAAAGGCTTCTGTGACATCTTCTTTACTGTACTGCAGTGTCTCCAGGTTTTGTCAGGAATGGGTAGTCCTTTAACATATTAACGTGCTTTTTACCATCCCTAAGAAAATCCTTCCTAGGTTACCTAGGTTATAACCTTTAGAAACCACATTTTATACATGCTTAGCAGATATGTATTTCTGAAACCTCTAAGGAGTCTGTGAATGCTCATTTCCCTCAAACCCCAGTAAGCTCCATCATCTCTTCGTCAAGGGATGTGAGTAAAATTTAGAAGAGGTGAAAAATACAGTGAGACGGGGAATCTGGGCTCAGAGACTCAGTCCATAAGCAAGTAGAAAAGAAGAAATATAAAACTCAATAACAAAGTGAGAGAAATAAAGATAGATAGATAGATAGATAGATAGATAGATAGATAGATAGATAGATAGATAGAAAGAAAGAAAGAAAGAAAGAAAATAAGATACAACAAGATAGGTAACTGAATAAGACTGGATAGATAAGAAGGAGACTGGGTTAAGAAAACAGGCTGAGACAAGTGGGTTGAGGGGTGGGCATGTTGGAAATTATGACAGACAAAGGAGTGTGAACCTGTAAAGGGTACTTCTACTCCATAGCCTTCAGTCTCTTTAAAGTTCTGAATCTTCCCATTGTGGTGCCAGCAAATATCAGTGAAAATCACTTGGTTAAGCATGTGCCTCATCTCCTTTTGCTTTGCCATGCTGGCAGCCTGTGGCTTACACCTGTTAGCTAAGATAGCAAAGGTCTGGTCTATCCCTGCTGGTATGAATCATGGCAGTAGTTATAGGATGCCACATAATGGCATTCCTTTGTATGCTTTTCCAAAAGCTAGGAAATTGCACATAACAAGTTAGAAGCATCTGATGAGCACTATAGAAAACCCTGTAAAGAAATTAATCATTCTGCCTTCAGAACAGAGCTGGAATAATGTGCGGTAAACAAGGCTTTTAGGGCTATGCATCAAATAAAAAGGGCAAAAATAAAATATTGAATGGCTGCTAGCTAAGGGATTTTTGTCCTGTGTACTGAATGAGACAGTGTCCCCATGGAGAAGTTAAGGCTGGGTTTATGGAATTGAGGATATAATGAAACAAGTGGTAAATTCTGCATCTCCTCAAGGCCATCAGAAGAAGGCTGGATGCCTTTCTGAAATGTATGCATTAGGCAAGTACTAGCTGTACTGTTAGTAAAAATACAAGTTCTTGAGCACAGCATGTTCAGTCCCCTACCAGAGGGAAATGTATGTCTTGGATTATGCAAGAAGCCAAACTAGATTATCAGCTTTTGATAATGTGGCTTGAAACTATGCAAGACATACACAGGCAGCTGAAATTAAATTCACACATGCTGTTTCAGTGCTGGTCTCCCCAAACATTTGAGTACATAGTTTTCCCACTGTAGTAATACTGTTGTGGTTGTGTAATAATTTAGGTCTGGTTATGAGAATTACTGTTTGTCTTGGTGCAGTTGCCATCCAGCTGACCTAGTCCACTTTAAGGGAAAACTGTGCTGTAGACAGTGCGCATTCCCCCTGGTGTATCAGCATCAATTAGCAAAGTAGTCATGTCTCTTCCCCTGGGTTCTCAGAACTGGGTTGTCAAAGCTACATTTAGAAAATTCCAACCTGGAGAGAGTTGCTGGCTTTAAATGAAGGGCACAGATCTAGCAATGAATGAGTCCATCAGGTTTCAATAACTTCACTTTTACACAGGGTAGAGTCACCACCATCATAAACACAAGTTCTTTCTCTGTGTAGCTGAAAACGGCTGCATTTTGCTGTGACTGTAGGGTGTTTACAATAGCTGTCGAATCAGTGTGCTTTCCATATAAAGCACACTGCTGTGTGGAAGAGCAGCACCGTACAGCAGGACTGCAGCGCTGAGTGCATCTGATGAGGTGGGTAGCGTGCTCCACTTCATAGCGGGGGCTGCTGGCAGTTGGTGTCCGATACTGTGGTAAGCAAACCACAGGCACATTGAAAACACCACATAGTTGTGCTGTTTCTTGCTAGCGCTCGCAGTTTGTAAGTGATGCCACAGGATCCTTAAGAGACTGTATTAAGAATCCACCAATGGTCTTTACAAAGTAAATGCTACTGGTTACTACCTGCTCTAAGGAAGCACATTTGTTTTCATTTGGAAAAAACACATAGAATCAGTTTGGGGAGCTATTGGGAGCGTACTTATGTACCAAAGTATTCCTGGTGCGGTGTGGAGCTACTCCTTTGGTTGAACAACTGTTTGCTGTCACAAACAATTATTTTGGATTGGCCCTTAGAAACTGTACATACAGTAAGACCACAGATCTCTTTAGGAAATATGACTTGCTAGGAGTTTTTTTCCCACATTTCTCCTCGTTCTGTCTCACACATTTCTGTCTTCCCTCCCTTTACTAGAACAGCCCTGTTCTTATTTTTTTTTTTTTTTTCCTTCTTCTTCCCTTTCACAGGCTCCTTTTGGGGCCTGCTTGCAAAGATCATAGAGCACTTCTCTCTCCCAGGGGGACTGATGGAGTTTCCACTGAGTAGGTATCTTCACTGGTCCAGAAAGAAGAGCTTAGCCCGTATCCCCTTGTTTTACACTGTGACTAGTCAACCATGCTGGATGCTAATCTCTTAACAGAACATTTCTAAACCAAATAACTACAGCATACTTCTTTCAGTATGTACCAAATTTGGTTATATAACATCATGATATCCACAGCTTTGGGACGGTGATAACAAAACTGACGTGTGCCCAACCAAGTCAGAAAATATAACATAAGCCAGGGCAGATGACACCTCCTCGTAAAGCGATACACAAATCCACCTACCTGTATGTCAGTAGAGAAAGACGTTGAAATTTGCTAGTTCCCAGCCACAGTGCATTCAGTACCATTCTCCCTTTTGATTCAGAGGAGGTGAAAATCAATGCCAGCATGTTGGATTTGAGTCCTAAAGCTCTATACGTAATATTACAAGATAAACTAAAAACATACTGAGATTTTCAGAAGACTCCTGCCCAGCATACATCTCACATAGCACTTTTTCCAGTTAGAGCTATTCTCAACATGTTTTAGTTCAGGGGAGAAGAAAGAGAATTGCGTATTTAAAATGGAAGGAAATGGGCACCCTCATCTCCGTCACTGAGCCAGATTTAACAGGTCAAAACAAAAAAATAATTCGCTTGACTCATACTCGAGTCTTATTGATTGCAGTGGAAGATTGTAATGATTCCTCATTTCTCTTGAAGGCTGGGGCAAGGATGATAAGGTTGTAATCAGAATGCCACGTAGCTGTCTGCACTGCCTCATCCCTATGCTTGATAGTGAAACAAAGTGAAATATATATTGGGTTTTGTTTGTTGAGTTTTGTGAAGGTGAAAATGGAAAGCAGTCTTCGGAATGTATTTCTGTGTTCTGTTGTGACCACATAAATGGTTGGAAAACATAATCTAGTGAAACCGTATTTGATTTATTCCATAATCAATTCAAGTAGAATATACAGGTAACACCATGTCGTGGTTTAACCCCAGCCAGCAACCAGGACCACGCAGCCACCCATTCACTGCCCCAGGTTGCGACTGGGGAGAGAATCAGACAACAGTGAGACAACTCGTGGGTTGAGATAAAGACAGTTTAATAATGAAAGCAAAAGCCGCACACACGAGCAAAGCAAAATAAGGAATTCCTTCACAGCTTCACGTCGGCAGGCAGGTGTCCAGCCATCTCCAGGGCCCCATCACGCATAATGGTGACTTGGGAAGACAAACGCCATAATGCAGCCCAGGAGATTGTTAGCTGCCTTTGCTGCAAGGGCACATTGCTGGCTCATGGCCAGCTTGTCCACCAGGTCCTTTTCTGCAAAGCTGTTTTCTATCCAGTCATCCCTCCAAAGTGAATCTGAAGCTAATACCAGGACTTTTTTTCTGCAAGTAGATACTAAACGTAACATTGGCATGATGGTACTGGGTCAGACTGGAGGTTCAGCTAGTTGTTCTCTCCAACAGCAGCATAAGCAAGTGCCTAGGAAAGAATGAGACCAGGGCAGGCATATATGGTACTTCTAAGGTTATGACTTAGCTCAGAGACATCCTGAAGTAGATGTAGATTCTGCTTTTTTAGTAATTCACAGTGGGTTTCTTCTTTGTGAACTTCTCTCGAGCCTGTGTTTGCTTTTAGCATTCACAGTACCCTTCAGCAAGGAGACCTGCAGGTCTGCTTTCTGCTGTACAAAACCTGCCAAATTTTGTATGTTCTTGATGCAGCTCTTCCTAGCCACACGGGTGTACATTGTTCTTACTTTGGACGACATAGCACACCACTGATTCTTAATCACCCCCCCTCCCATTACTGATTTTATAGATATCTATCACCGAACCAGTCCCATTCCTTTTATTATTGCCGATGCCTCTCTCTGAACTTCTTACAGTTCTTTGTAAGATGACAAGGCTAGAGCAAATAATGCACTTACAAGAATTTGACTTAGCTTCAAATGCAGTGTTGTGGACTCAGTGTTAAAAAAACCTCACTGTCCCATGGTCTTCATATAGTTATGACCTATATAAATTGTCATACAAATACAATGTTCTGTTAAAAAAAACCCTCACTGTCAAATGGTTTTCTACTGATATAATCATTATCTATATACATTGTTATACAAATACAATGTTCTATTTCAAATGTTTTGTGTTAACCTGATCTCGTTATCACAGCTCTGTCTCCATCTCCTCGTGCCTGTAGGGGCTAGATTTTTTCTGAACGGTCAGCATCTCTAACGAGTGGATTGTGATTTATAATAGTGGTGAGCAGTGTAACAGTGTTGTCTCTGGGTCCTTGCAGAGATGTCAGTGTCCACAGGCAGGAAGCATGCAGTTCTAGTCTTTGACGTATATTCTTCATTCTGCTTGCCAGAGACATCCTTTTAGCTGATGGAACACAAATTTCTCTCTGCTGATAATGCTAGAAGCTGAAGAGCTTGCTTGAGAACAGGTTTTAGTATAGATTATGTTCCTTTTGGCTAAGATAAGTACATTGCTTTTGATTAGATTAGTGTTTAAAAACTACATGATGCTTTGTTTAAATCTTCTGCTCTTAATTGTTCAGTTGGATGCAAGGGCTGAATAAAAAGAAAGAGCCTTTACAAAGAATCTTGGACTGTTTAATTTGGCCTTCATTGTGTACTTAGGATGCAATTTCATGTTCATTTTAGTAGAAGAGTCAACCTATTGTCTCCAGGCTCGCATTTGGTAGCATCAGGATAATTTGAAGACTACAGTTTCCACTGATTAGAACATGGAAATGAATTATTTCTGTTCATTTATTTCATTTTACCTCACAGTATGGTGCATGCATCCTTGTTTTCAAAGGCATCCATTCACATAATAAAACCATGGCTTGATTGCTTAATATTTTTAAGGATGACATGCATTACTTCGTTGGGGATTTGTTTCATGCTGCCATGAAGTAATCATATAAATCATGGGGCAGCTTCTCAGCATGGGTGAATTATCATAGCTCCATCATACCAAGGTCTGTACATCTTGTAAGGTAGCTAGGACCCTAATTAAAAGCATTTTTACCTTGAAAGCTGAGGTTAGAATGCCTTCTGTGCTTAAACGTGGGAACAAAAGAGCATAGTTTTCACATTAGTAGTTATTTATCATCTAAGGAGCTGCTTTATGTCCATATTTTATCCAATTTGTTTGCTATTTTGTGGATAAGTATGCCATGGTCTGTTTCCATTTTCTAGTGACATTTCTTGCTCAGGTTTTTATATTTGTGTACAGAGAACTGAAGATCACAATTAGAATGCATCTCCCTGTAGTTAGGAAAACTGTGCATTGGTCCTAAGTGTAATTAGGTGGATAATTGTATCTGGAGATAGAATGAGCGACCGGTTTTTATCTGTTCTGGAGATATTTCTTCCTAGCTGCATTTTGTGCTTCCCTGCTCTTGTTTTGGCAAAGATGATAAACAGAGTTAGGGGCTGGTTAATTTTGATTAAGTGGACAGTTGTACCGCTCTGTGATACTGAGAATATTTTTCATTATCACAGCTACTACTTAAATACTTAGAGGGAATCTTTAAGAAATTGCTGTCATAAGAACTTGAATTTCAGTAGATAATGACAGCAAAATGAATTTCTAACTGTTCTTTGACGTACAAAACAATTGAAGCTTGACTAGTAACACTATCTTCAAAGGTTTTTTTTCTTACATACATACATACATTGGGTTTATTACTTTAAATATTTTTGGATGGTATCAGATGTGTTTATTATTTACCTGTATTATCCAGAATTTCTGCTTCAAGAGAGGGTTATTTTAAGGTTTTGATGCGTGTATTGACTGTAGTTTTTAATTACGTTCTGTCTGTGTGATCCCAGGTCGGTGTGGCTTCCGAGTTATAGTGCAATGCAAAGAAATAGGAAAATAAAAACCTACATCGCAGATTAAAGTTCTTAAGGTATCATGTATGCCATGTCCTCCAAACCTGAGAAGCCACAGGCTGTGTTAGTAGGACTGTTTGTGGGGGATGCTGACACAGAGGAGGTCTCTTGGCATTTTAGAAAGACGAGGATAGAGCACCCAAAGCAAATGTATGAGCGCGAGTGAGCTCCTGGTTTCTCTTCCCAAGCTGAGCACCGTTTCATGGGTTTTATCAAAACACTTCAGGCTGGGGCTTTGCTACTGTTGTGCAACAGGGTGGGACCTTCCTCTTCCAGAGAGCGAAGAACCGCAACTCAGTCATTTTCCATTGAAGGCAATTCACTGAAGAGGGCTGGAGAGGAGGTGGAGCCCTGGCGCTCTCCATCCCCGGCGTGGCCAGCTCCACTGCGCTTTCAGCTGTGATTATGTGTCACACTTTACTCTAAACCTCTGTAAAACAGGGATGAAGCTACTAATCTACTTCATCTGGGGTTTGGGGAGCTTAATTAATATCCGCACATACTTTCAGATGACAGGCGCTCTGTAAGCGCAAAATCTTATTTATTCTAATTATACGTCTAGATTCCTACGGTGCTTTATTCATTTGGGCTTTTGGACCGCAAATTATTTTGGGCAAAGTGCTGCAACTGTTCAGCACAAATGATGTGCTTTACTGCTCTGAGTACCCTTATGTCCCTAAATATAAGTAGTGATGAAAACATTATTGCAGTGGGAGTGGGATTTAGAAGCAGATCTGTGAACTATTTCTTCCTTTTGCAAGGATTTGTTTTCATTAGAGGAGTCTGCCTTGCCTGTGTGTTGTGCCTTGCCCTCCCTTGTACTGATAAATTGTTACAGTGGTGCTGTGAAGGACAGAGTAAACAGAAGCAAATGTGAATCTAAGGACTCTCTAGCACAGCCCTCTTCTCTTCCTGGGGATAAGATATGACAACGCCTGCAAAAAATAGCTTTTTGCAGGGGGAGGGAGGGGAGGGGAGGGGGCTTCCTTTCTCTGACAGTGAATGTATCCTTCTGCTCTGCAGATTCAGTGCAAGCAGAATGGCTTTGTACCAGTGCAGTTCTGCAGTTTCCCCTGGTGAGAAGGGGGTTGGATTTTTAAGAGAGAGATGACAGACCTAAAGGTAGAAAAAGCATTTGAGTAGACAGTGATTACAAGCCTTTCCAAAAATGGAACAACTTTGAACAAAGTCCCCCCCCTTTTTTTTTTCCTTAATTAAGTAAGCAATAGTGACAGTCAACAGGAGATTCTAGCAAGCCAAAGGAAGACCAGTGACGTATTCTGTGATGCAGCTTGGAGAGCTACAGACTCTGGGACTCTCTTAGGTCTACCTAATATGGAGTGTACAAGAAAAGACTGGAAGGGTGAATTCGCTAAGTCCTAGTCTCCAGCAGGATATATTCGGACTACTCTGATGGTATGAAACATTTAAACAGTTTAGCCCACCCCATGAGTTTTCCCTTAATGTGGGAAAATCCCTATGCGCTGTTAACAATTTTTCTCACAATTTTTTTTTCTGCATTACTCCAGTACATTTGGAGAACTGGCAAACAGTGAGATATAGGTGTATAAGAGAGAAAGGGAGGGGAAAGAATTGGAAGGGACATAGAAGAAACAGCAAAAAACACAGACTGGTGCTTACTTTAAAATACCAAGGTAGCGCATTGATCACTCAGAGACAGTTAAAATCACTTCTTTTCCCATGAGCTGTTCAACAGGTTGTTTCTTCCTTTTCCATCCCTCTCTGCCTCACAGAATTCTGCAGGAGATGAGCTTATCCTTGATTTGCCCCAGAACACTTTTTCAATGCTATTTATTTGCTATTTTGTCCAAGAAAGGTAAAATCCACTACAAAGAATCTGAAAGTGCACTTAGGTCAGAAGCTTGTTCCAGTGGTGTTGAAGGAGTGTCTGAAAACAACAGAACAATCAATCCAGGACCAAGAAATTGGGAGGGACTCCTCAGCACTTTGGAAAATTCGACTCCCAAGGCAGGAAGTTAATACAGGTTTCCTGTTTGTTCTTTGTGGCATCTAAAATTGTGCATTTTTTACGTGTTGAAAACACTTCTCTTGCTCCTTTCCTCTCATCCTTCCCCATGCTTCTGTAAAGCTCCAGTCTATCAATGAGCTGCTGTTTAATATTGCTAATGTGACTTTTGCCTGTTTTTGTGAAAGCCCTCAAGAGGGAGAAGCCCCGGCTGGAAAAAGAGCAGGGAAAAAAACCCAAACTGCCTATGATGGGCAGGGATGAGCAAGAGAGAGCTTAACTTGTCAGGGTAGCAAAACAAAGACTGGGAAGGGATACATTTGCTCTCTGCAGGTACATGTGGAAACAAATAGTGAATGCTGTGGGGAGAGAAAAGCTGAATCAACTAAAGGATGCAGCTCTATCAGCTATAAATTGGCACTGGAGATTGAAGAGGGTTCCCAGCCGTCGATGCAGGTTGGTTCTGGAGCAGCCTTCCAGGATGAGATGTGGGAAGAACATTCTGACCCCTCTGATGCTGGAGCTGGATCAGTTTACGAGGAAGGGAGGGGTCAGCCCCAAAAGTCCCTGTAAATAGGACTTAACCAGACCCAAAGCAGCCCTTGCCCATTCTGGTGTGCCGGTTGCTCTGCCCAGACCACCAGTGACTGAATTCATACTGTCCTCACAGTGTCAATTTAGCTGGATCCAGAGCGTCCAGCTAAAAATGTCTTGCAGGCCCACCTGCAGTCCTGCCTTCGTATTTCCTTCTTCTGTCGAAGAAGACCTATTCCCAGAAGCATTTTGTAATTATTTTGAGTTTTATTATTTTTTAAATTAGCTGTGGAGCTTGAATGTTAGTAGGGCTTCCCTGGAACACAACCCTGACCTCCATTTTTTATATATATTTTTAATGAGTTGTCAAGTGGCTTGTGTGTATCATGGAGTGGAATGATGGATGTAGCTGGACCCAGGAGAGTTACACTGAAATTCTCTCAAAAATAAGCAGCATTGTGGCAGCTCAGCTCTATTGACAATAATGTCAAGTCAGTTTTAATAGTGTAGTTCCTTATTGAATGAATCCACCCTGCAGGAAACAGTATGACCTTCCTGTGTGTGCGCAAGACAAAAAATCAATGTTAATCTCTTGGGAGGAAAAATATAAGATTAACGGAACAGTTGAGTGAGTCTAATGAGAATCAGATGGCAAGAATGTTAATTTGGAAAGAGATACTCGTATAAGCTGTCTGACAGTATAACACGGTAGTTTCTGTGTATCACCAAATGCCATGTATTCTCATTAGATACATATCTGCAAGATGTAATTTAATGTATTCGCAATTCTTTTGTATGGTTTCCTGACAGAACAACAGGGGGTTTTCAAGCTAATCACCTTTCAGTGGGAGATTTGTGACCAATGCATTTAGCCGAGCCTTTCCTCCATCAGGAAGGACACAGACAGCAGACAGTTGTTGGGCACAGCGTACCAACTCAGAGCTGCTTAATCAGAAACAGACTTGAGCATCTCTGTCTTGCAGTTGCTCTCTGGAGTCATGCAGTTCACTGACATTGTCGAATATAATGTTTGCCTAAATCTCTCCTCATTACTAGTATTTTTGGAAGTCGGGTGGGTAGTAATTTTTCTGTTGTGCTTTGCTTAATAGCCATCGGCTTTGTAAGAAATAAAACAAAACAATGGACTTTACTTCCTCTTTGCTTCTGAGAGTCTGAGGTGGCAATTCCATTTTAAGTGCTTTTAAGTCGTAGGTGAAAATTCACATTGCCTAGTTCTCAGCCTTTAGCTTAGGTGGATGGGTTGGTCGCTCTCTCCACCTGTTGCCCAGAGAGAGGGACTTCTCCAAGGTTGGTGCACAGCCCCTTTTGTTAGGTTCCTGCTCTGTGTTGCCTTGTGGAAGAGTCTACCTCTGTTCTTCCCCTGAAGATACAGGGAGACCACGCAATTTAAGTGGGTACCTATGTTTGTGTAGATCACATACCTCTTTAAATTAGTTACATGAGAGAGGTGAGTATCTGGTGCATGGCCCAAGGCAGGAAATGAGGTGAAATTATATTGATTTGTTCCAGAGAAATTACTGCATTGATGTTTTCATATTTAGCTCAGTTCTCTCATTGCTTGTGTTCACCTGTTCAGCATTCATTTTAATATAAAGAGTAGGCTCATAAAAACATCAGGTTTACAGTTGCATCACTTATGGGGCTGTATCTGCTTTCCAAGATTGTCACCAGCATAAGAGACTGTTAATAAAAATCAACTGGAACACACATGGCAGCATCTCAGTAGTGCCAAGCTGTAGAGTGGAGATTATTTGTTTATGCTTTTATTTGCCAGCATTGACTAAACAAAGATAAGAACGTAAATGCAGTAGCAGAGCTTCCCAAACAGGATTACAGGGGTGATAGGAGCCAGCACTTAGCATTACAATAATATATGCGAATGTGGGAGAGATGTCACTGCCCGCTGCTCATCTTACATCCTAAGAGCAGAGCAATAAAATAAGCAGCAGGTCTGTGAAGCTCTATGTGAAGTTTGCTGCTTTATTCAGGAACGTTAATCTTTTAGAGTTTGATTCATTAGGTTTGTACTGTAGGAGCTTTGCTTTGATTCCCCCAAAATCCAAATTGTGGTTAATGTGACTCTGAAGGAGGGCCTTACTTTGTCAGCCTTAGTAAGTTTTACAACAAACCAGGCAAGCTCAATATAAGCTCTGAATAGAGTGGGGAACAGGCCTCCAAGTCAGCTAATTTTGAATGTCAACGTGCATGGTACAAGCCTAATTGAGATACACAGAAACTGCCATGTGCCTTTTTAATTGCATTTAGACAAGATGTACAGTATTTGAGTCAGCTCGGCAGTGTTCCAGCTGATGAAAGTGTTGATGATACCTGACACCAGTGATGATACATTAAGTGCGCTTAATATCTTAGCGCACATGTCATGAGGCACATTAAAATCATAGAAGAATTTAGGTGAGAAAGGACCTTTCCTCTGGAGGTCATCAGGTCCCACCTGCTCACAGCAGGGCCAGCTTCAAATATAGAGCAGGTTGCTCAGGGCCATGTCCAGCTGAGCTTTGAGTGTTTCCAAGGACGGATATTTCATCACCTCTCTGGGCCCATGTTCTGATGCTGCACCACTCCTTGTGAAGAATTTTTTCTTAATAGCTAAGCAACCAGAATTTCCCTTGCTGCACCTTCATCTGTTGTCACTGAACACCTCTGAGAAAAATTTAGTCCCGTCTCTTTTCCAGTCCCCATTAGGTTAGCCTGGAGAGGGAAAGGATGAATAAATGCTCCTCTCCCAGACTCTTCATAATATCATGGTCCCCTCAGCCATCTCAGTGGTGCTCCACCTGCCCTCCTCTAGTTTGTCATCGTCTTTCTGGTACTGGGGAACCCAAAACTGGTGACAGCACTCTCGATCCTGTCTCACAAATGCCAAATAGAAGGGAATAATTAATTCGGTCTGTTGCGATGCATCACCTTATGTGCAGTATGCCATTAGCCTTCAGCACTGCACGGGCAGCCATGCTGACTCCTGCTCAGCTGTTGCTCACCAGCATCCCTAAGTCCTTTTCTGCAGACCTGCTTCTCCCCAGTTGGCGTCCAGCCTGTACAGTTGCATGGGGTTATTCCATGCCAGGTGCAGGATGTCACCGTTCAGCAAATGCAACTCCTCTTAAAGCTCCAGATAAACTGTGGCACTGAAGTGACAAGCAAGACCTGTATCGTTAAGGGCCAGAGATGAATCACACATAATGATCACTTACAGCAAGTAAGACTTTTACACGCAGAATAAGTAAAAGATTAAGTTTAGTCATTGCTTAAATAAGATATAGAGCTGCCATCTCTGAGTTACGCTGAGATTTTGGTGTCAGCTCTGAATTTTTCAGGAACCCACAGTGCCCTTTGTACAGAAAGCCACACTGTTCAGTATTTTTTTCCACATTGTAGACAGTAAGAAATGGCATCGCCCAAGGCAACATGAACAGAAGCAGACAAATGTGATAAAGTTAGGCCTGTTGGGAAGTCACTAGTCATTGGAAAACTGTTGGAGTAAGACACCTTTGCTAGGAGGGGCCCTGGTGTGACCTTGTGATTTTGTGCTTTCAGTGTTTGTTTGTAAATGGGTAAGCTGCTGGAAAGGTTCTGGCGTCCACTGTGGCCTACAGCAGGGAAGTAAACACGTGCATATGTGTGTACCCACACCCATCTGTCTTGTACCTCAGAGCTACAGGAAATGTTGTGTCAGCTGATTTAAGTGTCTTAAATTTGGTTATGAAACCTTAGATGGAAGGAGCATCTCCTGCGTCCCTTAAGCAATCTCTTCTGGTTGGGGTCTGGTGCTTTGGAAAGGGGACAGCTCCCCAAAGCCATTTTGTAGGTGGGCTGTGCCCCAGGGTAGAGCAGAGTGAGAAAACGAAGAGCAGATTCTCAAGAGGACTTTCCTTGCAGAGCTAGCCAGGGCAGGAGGAGTCTTAATTTGTTGAAAGAGCGAAGCCCGGTTTGTAAGCAGTTAGTGATCCTGAAGTGAGTAGAGTGGGAGGCTGAATGAGGGCAACGCTGGATACCTGAAATGGAGAGCCCCTGGGAAACCAGTGCCTGTGCTTTGGCTCTCGTACGTCTGGGGCTGTTAACCCTGGGGGTCATGAAAAGCCGCTACTCCGTTTATTAGCACAGCAAACGTGGTTGCCGTTCAGTGGTAAACTTATCCTTGTGGTCTCTCTCTCTCTCTCTCTCTCTCTCTCTCTCTCTCTCTCTCGTGTTACAAGCAACAGCTCCCCCTTCTTCTCCGCAACCTGCCAGGCCAATCTGTGTATTGCAGACCTTAACACCTGCATTGAACATGACGTGAACCAGCACTAAAGAGGCCGCATACGGCTGAAATACAGCACTTGTTCAGCACATTTACGCATAACATACCAACTTGGCCAAACCTAATTGGGAGCAACGGATGAACTATGAATTGCTTTTAAAATAAATTCTCGAGCAGCTCTGAGACTGTGATTATTTTTTTAAACAAGGAGAAAGGTTAGCTTCATCCTTCTGTAAATATTCCCTGGGGCAGTGTTCCCCAAAGCAGCTAATGCTGAGCAAGTTTGGCACTTCTATGGGATTGGATGCTTTTTAATAAGATAGCAGTATTATTCCCTTACATCTAAACAAAATCTGTAGGATTTCTAAACTTCCAGTTATAGTAATTTTTGTGCCAGGTTGGCAGGCAGTGGTATTTTCTCTTTGAGGCTGTCACTTTGCAGCTCAGCAGAGCACAGGAGTGACTAATGCAGACAAATGAAGCTAGGTCAAATTAAACAAATGCCACAGTAGAGCATTTCTAAAGTCATATATGATGCCGTACTACATTGTGTGAGGCTCAAAGCTTGATGTTGTAGGAGAATGTGTAGACTTGTTAACATACAGCCAGACCCACGGCTTTTAAATCTTTTCTGAACTGATACTAATTACGTGAGGATAGTTCAGGCCAGGCTTCTGCAGGTACAAGCAGGTAAAAGTTCTCCTTGTGGCTTCAGTGAGAGTAAGAGATTCTGCACAGATTTCATGCACATCAAGAGCAAAATTGCCTGCAGTATCTTCGGCACCAGTTTCATGGACCATTTGATATCCTGTTTGCCTGAAAAGTGTCTTGCCTTGAGAGCAAGAAAAGTAAATAAATCTAGAGAGAGACTGATAAAACCCACAAGCCCTGGAGATTTCCAGGCTTCAGGAGCAGAAACCCTCACTTTAGGATTCCTTGCTGTTATTCCTGGAATACCACAAATAGGTCAAACAAGCAACCCTGAAAGCTCAGAACTGCTTTTCACTAATGATAAGTGATGGTGCAAGTATTTGAGATAAGTGTTAATTTCACATTTCTGCAGCTTTAAATTATTTCGCTTTGAATATCGCCGTAGTCAACAGTGGTTAGAAGAGTTTCTCAGCTCATAGATTTTGTGTTCTCTGAGAAATTTTCTCTTATATATTATTTGCTGGCTGACACAGCAAATCAGACAGACTGGAAGCATATACCATTTTTAACTAATCTCTTACTTTGAATAGTGAATGAAAAACAATCAAAGGAAATGGTTTGGAAGTAACCTATTGTTTGAAAGCAGCTTTCCCAAACCAGCAAATATAAAATAGCAGCATCGAAAATAGCAGCATCACAAAGTAAAAATGGCGTATATGCGAGATCCTTGAGCCAAAGGCAGCCTATTTTTTATAAATTTATTTTTAGCTTGGTCAGCTGTACTAAATGATTTTATCAATGTAGCTAGTCTCTGGAATTAGAATGCTCACATAATGTAGTGTCAATGCAGGCAGCTATGACAAGTCATGATATATACATGTAGCACAAATCCTTTCAAATCAAATTCATACAACTGAAATTCTGTAAATGGATTAAATCTTGATAGTCTTGCAGTGCTCAATTTCACTCTCACAAGCTGGCATCAAACAGGGACAGAAAAGCAGCCTTGTTGGAAGCGCAGCCCTGCTATTTTTGCATACTTTGAACTGGACAACTTGCAAACTTTTTCCATCTCAGTGGTCATAGAGCCTGTCACAGTTTGAGAAGAACCAGAGGGACTGCTTCTCTGCATCTCCTATTAGAAGAGAGCTCCCTTTAGAGGAGACTTCCCTTGCTCAGATACCACAGAGCTGATGGTGAAAGGTGAAACCTTTCCAATTAAAAGGAATTATGATGGCTTTTAGGTATCTGTGGCAGCATATCTCAGTGCTTGGGGCAAGGAAGAAAAGCTTATACTGTGCCTTTAACACTGCCTAGGCTTGAGATGTTAGATAGGATTTGTTGCTCTCAAGGAAGGGGTTGGGGAAGCAGATGTGTAGGTGTGGAAGCCGCCCCCTTCCCCAGGTGGCTAGCACTGCTACGTGTAGCTTTGACAAGCCTAAGTAACTGTGCTTGAACTTTACTGTCCCTCACTTCATGCAACACAAGAACCTGATGCTTCCGCAGCTTCTCCAGAAATCAGCACTTCCAGAGGTAAACCAGGGAAGAGATAAAAGTAACTATCCCAAAGTCACTGTGCTTCCAGTAAACCCCATCCGAAGCAGAAGAGGCAAAGAAGGCCTTGAAAGCAACTGGCTTTTTGCAGTACTTTATATCTTAAGTGCTGCTGCTAGTGCTCTTACACCGTGGGTAACCAACTAACAGCAGTCGCGGTCAGCAGCCCTGGCCTCACAGCAAAGGATAGGGGATGGCCAAGGTTAAGGACAAAGTGTTTGATAACCAGCAAGTCTAACACCTTAAAGAGGGTGAGGGAGGGCCATGGGAGGATTTTTTTTAGATTTTATTGTCCAAAAACTTGAGGGCAGTTTCAACACCCATCCAGCATACAGACTTAAGAGCAAACAAACTTCAACTGCAGTAAAGCAGGTGGGCAGTGTATAGCAGGTATAAAGTTAATTTTAAAATAAAAGAGACATTTTTTTAAAATGGGATGAAACTGTGCAGCAGGTACGATCTGAATGTGACCTGCTGTGGCTTCCTTCCTATGCACTGCGATACGCCGCGTTGTGGGGCTGTTTATCAGCAACAGAGCATGGGTTTGTATTCAACATTATCCCTGTTACCCGCCATCCCACAAGCATGCCTAAATCGATACTTACATCGTGTGTTGGGCACAAGCATCTCATGCTGGTTCTGTCTGGAGTTGTTTTGCCTTGCAAGTGATCCCATGAACGAGTTTGCCCAGTCTTTAAAAACCAAACCCTCAAGTGTAGCTTTGCAGAGTGTTTTTCAGCCTGAGCAAAGCTGGTGCCTAAGCAGGAGTGAAGAAAAAGAAAAAAAGCCTATTTTCAGACTTTTCCTAAGTGCAACAGTGTCACATAGATTTCTCCTTAAGAAACTCCTGCAGCTGTCCATCAGAGCTAGCCAGCAGCAAAGGCTGGAAGCAGAACGGGGGCTGGGGGAGGGATTTCATTCTCATACTGGGCCAGATCCTCTGAACAGTAAAGCCAAGTGGGTAAAAGCAAAAGACGTGTTAACTGAAGCGAGCTGAGCTGTTCCTTCATCAGTGCCTGAGGCACCCTCGGTTTATCCCGTGTTTAATTCTGTCATTTTGGGCCCCAGTCCTGCACTGATAATAGGAGGGTGGGTGACTTTCTCCACCCATGCCTCAGTCCATTAAAAACCCCAAACTTTAACATCACAAAAACCAACCTAGATACTCTGAATTTTGTTTAAACCAAGCCTGAACAAAGGTGTTATTATTTCACTAGAAGCTCCAATTTAAAAAATAATGAAAATTCAGTATTGCACGTGATAAGCTCTAGATCCTAGTTAAGCTATACCCTAAAAAGCACTAAATGGAGGTCATGTAGAAAATCCTCAACCAGCCTCACCCCATTAAAGCTACTGAAGTTTTGCCAACATGTCCTCACTGGAGCTGTATCCAAGGATTTAAGAGGTCCATGTTTGTTTAAAATTGTCTCCAGACTACCTGAAACTAGAGGCCCAGGATCTCTGCAGAGCCATTGGGCACTGTTTTTATTTGTTTTCATCTGTGCATGAATTTCTTTGAAAATACCCAGCAGAGCAGTAAGAAGGGATTGTTTTTAATCTTTAGAGATGATAGCATGCTGTTATGCATCAAGGACACTCACAAACAAAGCATCAGATAAACTGTACCGGGAGATTTTATTTTTTATTTTTTTTTACCTCCAGGCTTTTCTGAAAATAAAATGCATTCTGCATGGAGCTTGCTGTTGATGAGACATCTATAGGTTTGGTCTGTCATCCCAGAAGCACTAACACCACCATGTTCAGACAATTTACATGTGTGCGTGTATGAAAATGCAGCTGGATTCTGCCCGTGGCTCAGCACCCTGGGGGAGGGCGGTCGTTACTGCTACAGGGACAGCTGGGGCCTGGCCTTCAGCCAAGGCCTTGCTTAATGCAATCAGAAGATTTCGGTGGTACGGAGTGGATTTGACATCCCCCATTCTGGGAGAGGGTAGCTGAAATTGGGGTTTTATGCCCTACTGCTGCCTGAATTTAAAACTAGTCTGTGCATTTTTGGTGTTACGCTGGACAGCACGGTGGACAAAAGAGTGCCTTCTGCCATCCAGGTTTCAAATCATATTAACGACAACTATCTGTGTAGCTGCAAATCTATGATATCTCTTCTTTGAGATCTCTTCAGCAGTATCCTTCCCTGCCTGAATGAACGAGGTTATAAAACACGGTAATTATAAATCTCATTGACTGCCTTGCATTCAAGGGCGTGTTCCCCCCAAGCATTGCTATGAAGCTTGTTACCCAGGAGACTGTCCTGTACAATCCAAAACAGAATTATTCTGACCCAGCAAGCTTGTTGGAGGGGAGGACATTTGGGATGCTGACCTGCTGCCACAGCACGGTAAATGCATTTTTCTCATTTCACAGCAGGGCAATGCCGCGGTACAACAAGGCCAGTACATTCAAGTATTCTTTTGAGGCATGACTTACATCTCACTGACAAATGCTGGCTCCCTAAAGATGCAGAAAGGGAGTGTAGGACGGTAACCCCAAACCAGAAGTCCTGCTGTCTGTCCACACAATTTCAGCAGCTTTCTCTGAAGGTTTGGTTGTCTTAGACCTTTCTGGGCAAAACCATAAATACCTCAGACAATATAACACAGTATCGATGAAACCCTCTCTTAAAACGTTCAAGTCAGGCTGTGCTTGTAAGCCAGGCTAAAAGGCGTTTAATAAGTGACAGCTGGCTGTTCTGCCTTGCGCATGCTTCAATACCATCCTTTCTCCATCGATCTGATCGTAGTCAGGATCTGTACAGGTACTTTCCTCAGTCCTGAGAGGTTTATTATCGGTATCAGTCATGATGCCCTACAGTTGAAAAACTACATAAAGCCATGTCAATCCCCCACCCTTGCAAAAGGGCTGTAAAACCTGAGCAATGTTGTGCTGGGGGGGGGTAGGGTGGGAGAGAAAAGAAAGCACTTCCTAGAACAGTAGCAAACACAAAACATGGCTGTTGCCATCCATTTTCTCAATTACTGTCAGTGCACAAAAGGAACACAGTACTACATGGTAGCCTAGGCAGTTGCCTCCTCTTTGTGCTGAAGTAGGAGAGGGAGATGAGGTGCAGAGCAGTCACTCCCAGCAGGTGTGCAAACCAATTGAGTCTAATTAGAAACATCCTGCTGAAAATGTAAATGTTTTACGAGTACATCATCCCCATCAGGGGCTGCTGCTGGAGCCTGTGTTTTTGCTGAGGCGTTGACACAACAACAACTGAAGATGCCCCTCTCCCTTGCTCGCTGCTCCCCAAACACATGAGCACTGGACTCGTGTTGTTCTACTGCACAGTGGGTCTTTTCCGCGTTGCTGCCTTCCTCCACATCTCAGAGGCACAGGCTTATTCATTTAATGTACCCATGCCTGCTCCTCCTAGCACAAAGGCAGACCAACATCATTAAAGTGAAAGGGCTTTGCTAGACTCAGGAATGGATGCAATGCCAGGGGTTCTACTGCTCTGTAAATGTCCTGCACAAATGTTGTGATTAATTTTTTATTTGCTTAGGTCTGTGGGCAGCACTAAAATGTATCTTATGTGTATGTTTCTGTGTGATTGCAGGAGTTACCCAGTTCATTATATTTAGGCAGTTGAGTTTTTTCACTGGTTTGCTGAAAATCATGAGAGATTGATTTTACCCCCTTTCCTGATGATCCAATATTTTTCTTCTGGCAGTTCTCAAGAAAATTCATTTTTCCCTCCTTCAAGTACATTAGACTACTGCCAAACTATATAATCAGCAAAATAACTGGTCTGTAGTGCACACAGCTCTGGTGCCATCCAAGCAAGAGATACACAAAAGTTTTCAGTCAATTCAAGCCTGGTTCAGGTTACTAGTCATTAGAAGTCATCCCCTTACCTGTTGTCTCTGGAGAGGTCGCAATTGTTTTTTCCATTCTTTCCAATTAAGTGATGGGCTGATGAGCCCATGCCTGCAAAGAAGGTATGCAGATGCTTCAGGAAATCACGCGTATGGTTTCTATAGATGGCAGGCTGTCTAGAGTCAATCCTTTAATAAAAACAGAATTAGCTATTCCTCCCCACACATGGTTTTAGACAGCGCTGTGCTGCTTTAACATTGTTCAGAGCTCATGTACAGCCATGTACCTGCCAAACTGACAGCTCCTATGGTGCTTCTGTAGGAGCAAGGACTTCTCTGAATGGTAAAGTGCAACTGGATAGTTCTGCTGCTGAGCCAATTCTGTACAAATCCCATGTGCTTGTATTTATGAGAGAGTATCAGCACCTTTGCTCAGTATACCTACATTGCTTCTAAAACTAAAATGCAAGTGTTAGAGTATAAAGCTAAATACCTTAATCATATGCCAAAAAAAAACTATTACTGACTGCTGTATTTTGGCTAAATATTTTGATCTCAAGTGTCCATCTATAAAAGAGCATTATATCACTTTGGAGTTTTGAACAGTTACAAAAATGCAGCCAGATCTGGACAAAACATGCTTGATGCTTGGATGAGTAACAGTTTTTTTATGCTTGACTTCCAGAAAGATGACTGCTCTGGAAGTGTGTGGTGTGGTTATTACATGACAATTAGCAGTTGTTTCTCTGCTGACAGATGTCCACATCAAAAAGCACTGATTGTCTCTTTTGTTTAAAATGGTAGAGATACCATAATCATAGAATCATAGAATGGTTTGGGTTGGAAGGGACCTTAAAGATCATCTGGTTCCAACCCCCCTGCCATGGGCAGGGGCACCTTCCACTAGACCAGGTTGCTCTTTCAATTTTTAAAAAAATAATAAGTAGCTTAGATCATCTCCAAGAGCTATTGTCCTTTGCACCAAAAGCGCAGCCTCATTGCCTAGGTTCACACTGGGGAAAGTCAGATTGTGAAATATTATAGCAGATGATTTATGTGGAGGTTTAAGTCCTTTCTCCCCATACAGAATTAAAAATTGCAGTTATTTCTGTGGACAGATCTCTTATCTGGGGTAGATGACCAAGCTGTATTCAGCATTTTGTTTACTAACGAACTATTTCAACAACAAAGAAACATACAGTATGCACACATCCCATTGGTGGCATTGCTTATCTGGGACTGCTAAGAAGCAAGAGAAGGGAAAGGAAGAATTTGTAACGAAGGGGAGAACGACTTCACATGAACACATTCCGCTGAACAAAGTTCGCAGGTTTTCTTACTGCACAGCTATAGCACTGAACACGTCTCAAAAGAAAGCTTCTTAAAATGTCACAGACAAAATAGCATTATTCAGATAATTCAGGGGAAAAATAGCTGGTTTACATTAGCGCTGAAAAGAATGCACTACAAACTGTGACCTAAATGAATATTTCTGCCTGTAATCCAGAGGCCTGTCCTCTAGCCTTTCCCTCCTGCAGCCCACTGAAGTTAAAAGGGGTCCTTGAATGAGGGTTTTTTGCCCAAGGTAGGATTGCAGAATGATGTGCTGTGCCTGGCAGTGTGATTTTGAAACATTTGCTAACAGGCAAAGGTCTGTGGGAGCAGACATGAGACTGGCAGGTGGGATTTGATAGCAGAGATTTTGTGCAGCTGCCAAAATATCACAACCCAGATGCTGGAGCTGAACACATGCTGCCTGATAGGAATGATGTTCTAGGGAAAAGAGGAAGCTGGCAAGTGTGTCAGAGAGAAGAATTTGATTCTGAGTCCAGTGCTGCCTTACCTCGTCCTTCTCCTGGGGTCAGACAAGTCACAGCACCGTCTATGTATCAGTAAATGGCTGGGCATGGAAATGGACTGCATTTTTTCATTATGCTGCACCTAAAAAGTACCTCACCAAGTCAGACCCCTCTTTGCTTCTCCAGGAGCTTATTTAAATCCCCTACTTATCATCTGCTTTTCCTTCTCTTTCTTCTTTCTCTCTCTCTTCTCTGCATGAGTTCTCTTCTCTGAGCTCCCTATTCCCCTCGTACATTCATTCTGCAAGGTACATTTTTATTGCTGCTCCTGAGAGACCAGATTCTTCCCAAGACACTGATCTTCCTTACTTTTTTCTCCAACCCTCCTCTGTTAGAGGTCGGTTCCCTCTCTGAAAAGCACCAGCAAAAAGAGAGAGCAAGCATGCATGCCTTGAAACAAAGAAAAGCACAGCAGCAGTCCAGCCCCATCTTTTACCCGTCCCCAGCCACCCTGATCAATAGATAACTAGGACTAGCACTGTATCCAGGTGCTAAGAGCATCCAGAGACCAGCAGGTGGCTAACATGCCCCCACACCCTAGTATGAAAGATCTGGGCAAAGCCAGCAGCCTGCAAACCAGGCCAAGCACTTCACCCTTTCTGCCCAAAGGAGGAATTTCCTAAAAATACATGTCCTGACATACCACTGAGCCACATGGCACAGTGAGTGCAATCCTATTTTCAGCCTGCTCTGCAGGGTGACATAGCTAGTTACACCTCCTCCCAAAAATGGCACGTCAGCAGTGCAACACTTGCTGGTGGACCATCAGCGCAGCCTTCGGTGCTCTCCAATGGAATTCCCCATCAAGTGATCGCACACTCGTCATGCGTATGGCTGTGATTGCGGGAAGCATCCCCAGTCATGCTGAGCATAATCGGGACAGCTGCTTTCTGCCCATCTGTGCAGTAGTGGTACTCTGCAAGTGCCAGATAGGTGTGTTATGGGCTGGGGAGGAGAGAGTGATCAAAACTAATTCTAATCTGACCCTAAGAGAAGCCCTCCCAGTGGATATTATGCCTGTCTGGCACGTACCTTTTGCAGCTTCACCAAGCAGGACAACGGTAAAGCAGCAATGTTTGGCCTTTGAAGATGATCAGTAGCCTCCTTCCAAACCATGGCTGGTTAGCAGATTCTGTTTTCCCAACTCTGAGGCTTATTGCAGAATCCCAGGAATGTTCCTGCGCTTCAGATATCCCAAAATAACTGCTCTAAGCTCTCCTTGGGGAAAAACAATCCTTAGAGCAGCCTCTTAACTCGAATTTTTGTATTGAAGCAGCTGAGCTTCAGGGAGAGAACTTGTCTTTGCCTCTAGTCACTGGCTCCCACAGGAGAAATGAGCATTTTGGATGCTCCAATTAATAAGTTTGTGTGTCAGCTCACTCACTGTCCAAGGAATTGCAAACACTTTGTTCTCTTCATTTCTGTTTGCTGCAGAACCCCACCCCACCCCCCGCCATCCTCCCTGCAAATCCACTAGTTAGCTGGCAGCTTCAGTAGCCCAGCCATCGGAGCAAATCCCTGGCTGTGCAGCCGGATCACGGCTCCTGAGCACCAGTTAGGAGCTGACAGAGTTGTTTCGCAGGTTTATTGCCCACTGTCTTCCTCTGCAGTTGCCAAGCTTCCTTCCTCCATCCAGAGGAGACAGTGGAGCCATCACAAACAAGGTGATAAGTGATTCTCTGACACCGAAGCCACCACTTAGACACTATAAGTGTCTGTTTCCTCTCCTGGGGGAGCTGTGCATTTCCCTCCTCAGGGAGAGACCAGACTTGCTGGGGTGATTGGGGTCGTTGGAAGGAGCAAATCTGATCCACCGTGCAGCACAGAGATTTCAGTCCATTAGTGGGAGGGCTGGTTCTCTGCTTCTCAGAGGTGGATTATCCCAGTTTCCAGGGAATCTGTAGCTCCTGTTTATCTGTGCCAATCACTTGCGTTCCTCTGTTGTGGTAAGTTATTCTCTGTGTCCCTGAGGTGCTCATTACCACATTATTCAGGCTCTGTTTACGTAACTTTAGAAACGAAAATAAATTCCTGAAAGACAAAACTCCCCAGCTCTTCTCTGATCCTGCCTCTAAAGTGTGTGTAACACTTTACCAGAGAAGAACCTGATACATTTCTTAAACCCCTCGCGTTCCTGGGGTGGTTCAATCATCTCTGGAGGACAAAACTTGCATCCAGGCCTAAAGACATTGTCCTTGGCCTGATCTCTCCCTGCAGCAGATGCCTCTCCACTGAGCTCTAGCCTGATCTTCCAGAAGATTACTCGTTTTAGTTGTGGTTTCCCGTCCAGAGCCCTTGAGATACCACTGCAGCTCCACTCATCAGTATTGTCCTCATGCTGTGCTTTGCTCTGAGATCAAATTAAAGCCTCGAAATTGTAGAAGTCAAGTTGGTCTACAGCTGAACTCATAAATAGTATTTCAGAAAGTACTCAGGGAACTGTCAGAAGGGAGAAGGGGTGAAATGACTATCCCCTTTATACTTCAACCTTCAAACAAGGAAACCAGTTATAATTAGTTTAAATTCTGTGCTATTTAGGCTGCCTGTTATTGCACCAGAGGCAGGACAGAGTACAAGACTATAGTAATACATTATATAAAATAGTGTGTAGCACCATAACAGAATATGTTACCTCATGGGACATAAGACAGCTGCACAAACGGGGGGGTGGGAACTAGCAAGATTTCCAGGTTTTCAGCAAGCTTTCCCGATACACTGAGCTGGCCACAGTCAAAAGAAGGAAGCAGAAGTCCCTTCTTGCCAAACAGATGGGAAACATGTAAATACCACAGCTCTCCAGTGTCGCCGGAGCTTCCATTTACACTAATGTTATGTGCAGTATTTATCAAAAGTCTTTAATTATTTATCTTCTCAATGAGTTTCTTCATTCATTCTCCTTTGAGCATGTAACAGAAAATGGTATCTGTAATTCAGCAAAATCTCTTTGTGCATGGAGGCTCATGATTTATGAGAGATTTTATGTTAAGAGACGATAAGGAAACATGCTCCTTGTGGGATCAGAGGCCCTGGAGCAGAAGCTGGAGGCACTGGCGGGACCACAACAGTGCGTTCCTGCCCAGCTCGCTCTGTGTTTCCCAGCAGCTCAGCTAGCTTAGCGCTCAGCTGCGATATCGCACTCTGAGGCTCCGGCTGTAGTTGTGCAGAGGATGTCATTAATAACATGCTATCCCAGAGACTGCCAGTAGTGGAAAACTAAGCAAATTAAGATTTTTGAAATATCTCAGCTCTCCTTTCAGAGGACATCTGCTGTAATCTACATTGGCATGCTATGTGCTTCTGTCGGCCGTGTCTTTGCTGCGCTACACCCTTCCTCAGAAACATACTAAACACGGCGCTTGCTCTGGAGATTAGTTCTGTGGGACTGAGGTTCATAGAGACCCTTGGCAGAGCTGAAGCTGTTAGCTAGGAGGACCTGTTGATGACTCATACGTTGAGACAAGATTTACCCTGTACAGAGAGGGGAAGATAGCACACATGGGAAACGTGCACATCAGCCCCTCCTTTCTTGCAAAGCAGTGCATTAAAAGTTGGGGAAAGATCCAGCACTGACACTGGAGGAAACCTAAGCAGCCAGAAATTCCCTGTTCATCAGCCGCAGCACACTGCGCACTCAGATTAATTGGGTGTCCAAGTTTTAAATCTGGATATTGCCCAGCTATATGCAGCAACATCTTGCTATGTGCAACAGAACATAGGCACCTGCTTACTATCAAAACAGAGGCACAGAGCTGTTTCCTGCCCTGGGGGCGATGGGGGTGCTCTAACTTCTTAAAAGTGTTTGCTAGAAGTTATCATGCACCCCCTAGGCACAAGAGAGGCAAGTTCTCAACCCTCCTCAGCCTGAGAACTCGTAAACCCAGGACTTCTGCCGCCCAAAGCTTGTCCCTTGACCCTGTCCTTGCTCTCTGAATTATTCCTGAGTAATGGCAGATTATTAAATGCGAAATGCATTAGCAGCCAGTGAAGCACAGCAACCGCTTTCTGGTCAAGTGCTTTAGCCAGCGGGTTACCTGCCGCTCTTCAGCATCCTGGATGTATTTTGCATGCCTTTTCTCTCATTGCTGATGCCAGTCAGTCTTGATTCTGCAGGTATTTTGAACTACTTTGATACATCTAGGCTGAATCTCACTAATTTCAACAAGGCTTTCTGCCAGGGAAGCAGGTACAGTGCCTAACAGAATTGGGACCTTAATTTATAAATTATGTATTCTAAATTACTATTTATTATTAGTTTGGGACCTTCTCTTGCTGCATGTTTTTAGAGATGACACCATGAGCTTGAGTCCTAGTTGCAGCTACTGTGTGCTGTACTGCAGCATTACTATGACAACTGCTAAGATCAGAGCGGGAGAAAACTGCCTTCCCTAGGAAAAGAGAGTGCGAAACAAACACTGCATTCAGTTAGTCTCAAACGTGTGGTCGAGGCATCCTGTTAGGTTTCCTCGCTTGCTGCTTCGTCTCCATGTAGGTCTCAGCAGAGGAAGATCTATCTAGAGAATATTCAGCATGCAGCAAACAATTCTGCTTTGAATGAAGCTTAAGTGACGACAATCCAACAAGGCAGAAAAACTCTTCATTCTCCCTAGGCTTGTATGAGCCTCCCTATGAAGAGATCAGAGCCTCCTGGTTTGAAATGCTGCCTTAGGGTTTGCTTTTATGTCAATAAATGTTTTATCACGTTTAAGCTTCAAACACGGTACAAACATCCCTGCTAACATTTGATGAACTCAAATAGAGACAGCAAGCCTGGGCGGAGGGCAGCGTGCAGCACAGCACAGCGCTTCCCTTCGGCAGGGGGGGGCTTGCCTTGGCCGCACAGGGGGCCTGGGCGAGATGGTGCCTTTGCAATTATACACTGCCTTGAAAAACACATTGGCAAGCTAGGGAAGGGGATGTTCCTCTCTTTGGCTCTTCACCACTTTTGATCTTTTCTTTCTTTCGCTGTTTCTTCTGTCCATGCCAAAGCTACCTCGGTACGGTTGGTAAAGCATATCCGTGTGCCCAGGTCTGTGGCGGGCTTAAGACATCGCTGTCTTCATGCTCAGCTAGTCTGCCTCTCCTGATACCTCCTTGCAGTCTCATTTCTTCTCTTACCTCATACCCATCTCTAGCACACGAAGATGCTGCAGTGAAGTTTAAGCAGCAATCTGCTGCTAGGCTGCCTTTGGTGCCTGCAGTACCAGAGCTGAAATCTCTGGGTTGAACCTACTGAGCTGAAACCCACAGGCAGTCCACAAGTGCTGCGAATCGTGATGCAAACTCGGGTTTTTGCTTTTCCCAGCACTTGCCAGTTTCCCCCCTCCGGTGCTGTTCCTTCATTTTTCCTTTCCACATGCTGCGTTTTGCAGCGGCCCTGCCTGCCTTCCCTCTCCCCCCCTCTCCTTCCCCTCCTCTGCTTTATCAAATGCAGCACTTCAGCATCACTGACTGACAGGGGATGCAGCAGCTTCAGCGGAGGAGATGGAGAGGGGGAAGGAAGAGAACGAAAAGCTCCTCTCGACAAAAGAGGCGGCAGAAACACTGAAAGATGAGCTTTCCTCCAGAAGCGGATCCCAGTCACCCTTTGTTAGGGCAGCAAATTAAGATACAGTGTCTAATTCAGTGTGTTTGGCGGGTGGACCCTGACTGTTCCATGTATTCCTACAGCCTGTTTTCAGAGAACAAAGCTCAGGTTCGCCACAACCTGGACTGAATCAGCAAAATGGGTAATAGGCAGCCCCCCACGCTGCCAGCTGCTGCGTGGCTAAGGGACAGCACAACAAAAACTCACTTCACTGCTCACAGCTTAAAAAAACATCCTGGCTCCTCAGAAATGTCGGGGTCATGAACGTAAAGGAAAAGAATCACAGAGCAATTGGCTAGTTACATGTCTGTCTTTATTCTAGGAGACCTAGAATTTCCAGGGTTAATCTTTGCCATTTTCCAAAAGGACTCTCTGATATTTCATGGTTTATGCAACAGATTTTGCTTACAAGTTATTCTGATTGCTAAATAATTACAGAAGCGTATGTTGCCCTGTAGCAGTGCGGATTTTTCTGTTACATGAGACTGTTATCACCAAGTGCCAAATGCATCTTGAAAGGCTTTTTGTAGGGTTCTGCTGAATAAGCACACTTTTGAACGAGCACTTTTCTGCAGCATGCCCTGATCTTGCCAGCTGCTGATTACCCTTCTACTAACCACTAGTGACATGTCCGTATTACAGAGTGGAGTAGACAGTAAGGGTACCCCATTTACCTTGAAATTAATTAAATAACGCACTAGCAGAAGCCCAGCAGCAAAGTCTGCAAAGTCTAATTTATTCTGGAAAGTTCTTAGGGTATTTAGGTGGGCAAAAATGTTCTGCTCAATTGAGAAAAAGCATCAGAGACAACCTAACTTTGGCATTTGAGTCTCATGCAAAGAATGAGAGAACTTGCATTTAAAGTAATCATTAAAATCAATTTGTAAAGGATAGAGTCTAGTCCACCGATACAGATTCTCCAAGAATGAGGTGACCATGCAAACAAAAGAAAAAGCAATCTTCCAGGAATGAAATAAAACATTTTTCTTGACAACTTTTTCCAACGCAAGCCCCAAAGAAAAGAACAGCTAAGTCCGTGCCACCTTAGTAGAAGGAGATGAGGATGCCAAGACTCAGGATAACTCCCTTTGGCTCATCAGGTGTTTGAACTAAACATTTGCAAAGGAAGTTTTGACTTTCATTACTAAAAATAAACTCCAGATTGTACCTTAGGCTTATTTTCTAGTCTTCCATAATGTCTTTTCTGTGCTATTTTCTGGGACTTTTATGAGCTAACAACCTTTTAGGAGGTTTTGTCAAACTCTTAAGGAGATAAAGGCATAGATCAGAAATTTCACAACCTTCTGAAGTGGGACTTCAAGTGGGGTTTATGCTCACTGTCTTTATTAGTGGAAATTGAAAACAAGCCACTTTTTTGCTCATATAACTGAAATTGAAATATGGCTCTCCTATTCTAAAACAAAAATAGCCTCACCGAAGTATCAATTACTAAGTATCACATCACTGAAGGCAAGGGAGTCCAACCCAGTGTCACTATAGAAGTGGTTTAGGTTTTGTTTTGCATGCGGACAAGGTCAAAAGTACCTTTGAAAAAGCTTGCCATACGCACCCCCTGTCCCCTGAAATTAAAAACAATAAATTCAGGAGTCCAGCTGCCAGCGTGAGGCACCCTGTATCAGCAAACCGAATTCACCGTCTCCCCTCTGCCTTCATGCACCGGCTAGACCGTACCAGCTTCGCTGTGCCGCAGCCCTTCGCCTCAAATGAATTTCTTCCAGTGCTTTCAGCACCGTCTTTTACAGTCTGGCTTGAAAGCGCAACCTTCACTCCTCTCTCTGTTTACAAGATCGGAAGTATGTCTTCAGACCTAAAGAAGAAAATTAATTTAATCTGCAGAAGTTACCCTCAGAGCTCCTTGAGTGAGCGAGTTAGCATCCAAGCGCTATACAGCTATATTAGTGCGAGCAGCACATGAAACGCCTGCGTGTGGCTAGCGCAGGCCTGGTGCGAGCCCTAGCAACGTGCTGCCCACAGGAGCTCAAAAGCAAAATAATTCCCACACACCTTTCGGGTTGGGTTTTTTTGCTGTTTCTAATGTGCTTAAGTTTAAAAAGAAGGCTGTCCTCATTGCTCCTTAGGGCCTGACTCGGTACCAACACCACTGACAGAGAAGACAATACTCAGAGGTACTCACCATCTTTGGGAGGAAAATAACTGGGCAAAACCAGAAGTGCCAGTGCTAGCCAGGAGGTGGCACAGGAGCGAGGCCACCTTGTACACCGGTTTCTGCATTAATTTGGCAAAAACACAAATACAAACCAAGGAAAACCAACAAAACCCAGCCCCACCCTCCATCTTCAGGAATAAGAGGATGAAACCCTTAATCACATTCCTGCTTGTATTTATACTAATTGCTCATCTTCCTGAGATCTGACTTTATGAAATTATGCATGCACACCAAGCAGATGAGTTTCCATAGAAACTCAGGAACTGAACTTTCATTAGAAAAATCTTTTTTTCTTTTTAAAAAAAATATCTTCCAGATAAAAATGCAAATTGCCTGTCAGTGGGTGGCTTTCTGAATTTATATACAATTTTTTTCTTTTGCGCTGTAGGCAGATTCCAGCTGGACCTACATAGCAACAACATGCAGGCATTGCTTATAGCAAGCCAGACTCCATGGGGAAATAAGAAATTCAGTAGCAAGGAGAAGCTCTCAAGTGCAAATACCTCAGGGAAGCAAAAAACTGAAGTGCTCAGTGCTGCGTCTTCGTGAGGCTTGGGGACTGTGCAGCCTCCAGCTCTCACAAAAATGCTTGTGGTTTGCAAGGAGCAGGGCGGGGACAAGGGGAGAGAGGAAACCCAATGCAAGAAACTCTCCTGCACGCAGAATTAATGATGTTCAACCTGTCCTTTAAACATCCAGCAGCATATTTCTGCCAGTTCAGTTAAGCCTGGCTGGAAAGGCTGACACCATCTGTCGCGGCTCACTCCGGGCGAAGGAGTAGGTCTCAGCGCTGGGGTTTGGGAGCATTTGCAGAGCCTGGGTTGGAGAGCGGGTTGGACGCACCCCGACCTCCGCTTGGGCTGAGGTCTGAAGCACAGCCTGTTTTGCCCACACCACATGGAAATCCAGGCACATGGGCAAGAAGGGAACATGGGGATGTTCCTGGTCAGAACAAGAGGGGAGTGGGACAGTGGGCATGTCTGGGAAGGGCCGTGGTCCTGGGCAGCCTTTGGCACTAACATGTAAACAAGGAGGAGGTGGGGGGAATCATTAGCTCCTTCAGCATGTGTTTCCCCCAAAAAACGTATAGCGGTTTTTCACTCATGGAGTATACTGCAGCATCAACAGGAGGCTTTCCCCTGGCTTTGGGGAGCCTGAGATCACCCTTTCTGAGGGTTCACAGATGTTTTTTCAGCTAAACTGGCATGCTTGAAAGCACTGAATGCCAACGGGCACATGTTCACATGTGCTGCATTTAAGTGGGCTACGCTTCAGCATCTCCCCCAGGTGAACACAGTACCTGGGGTTTGCGTACAGCCTCCTCCCAGCGCTGCATAACAGCTGCAGAGACCATTAGATGCAAAGCTCCGTCCTCCTCAGCCACAGGCAACATGAAGTGCAGTGGCTCTGCACTGGGGAGCCGTAGAGGGGGGAGCCACACCAGCTTCTGGTCCTTGACCAACAAGGGTGGTGGGGCAGACAAGGGAGCTGTGCTGCACGAGCGGTTTACGATGAGGTGGATTTCACTGCGGCATTGTTGGGAGGCGCGAGATGTCAGCCGGGGAGGGAATTCCCCTCCTCGTTGGAGAGGGATGACAGGCAGCAGCTGCATGGGCTCGCTGGCCCCCGTGCCTCCGGGGCCAGCGGCCCTCTGGGAGCATCAAGAGGCTTGATGCCGCTTAGTGTCAGGGTGAGGACAGCGATGGGTCCCCAGCCACCAGAGAGCACAGTTGGCTCTGCTCGGTCAGCACAACAGGAAGAGTTTATAGGAAGAGTGGTTTTGTGGTTGAGGACAGACTTGAGCTGAGATAGCTCCCGTCTATTCTTGGCTCAGCAGCAGATTTGCTATGGCCACACTACTTGCCCTTTCTATGCCTCATTACCCCTGTCAAGCGGGTGACTCAAATTATAATTGCACAAATTCCTTCCAGTCTGTCATTACGTGCCTGTGGTCATCTCTGGGCAGCTACCTCTAGAGGAACCAGCCTCTCCCATCGGGTACCTCTGTGTCACCTGTGCCTGCTCGCAAGGGGGCAGTAAGATTAGGCCCCATTGCCTCATCATTTTCGAACAGAGAGAGAAACCTGAAGAAAAACCATCCCCACTGCATCTTTAGATGATGAGATTTGATACTGAGTTGATTATTCAGGTGAAGGTTATGGGCAAGAAAGAGGCAGTGAAACTTTTCACAGTACCACCTATACTTGATTAAATGGGCGTTTCTTAATTTTTCTCTCAGGCAAAGTAATGTGCTTCTGTAGGTAGTAGTACTGTCGCTGGGTCTTAGTCGTGCTGAGGCACCCTGCATCTAATGGCACTTTTGGGAAAACAAACAAAAACAAGACAAAGGTAAGATCTTCACTACTTCCAAAAGCATCATCATTCTTTCATCGGAAATTTACTTGGGTTCTGGTTGCAAGAGATTGCAGGTTGCTTATATCTCTTCATATCCGCTAAAGGCAATTGGATCTATTAAAGGTGAAGCTAGTGCTTTTCTTCATATATATGACTGCATCCACATACTACGTAGTTCCAGGAAAAGCATGAAGTCAGGCAGTCGTCTCACTTTCCAACATTTCCACGAGTGAGTGCAGGCAGAGGCCATGCAGAGCTTGGCAGGCGACATGAAAGAGTTGGCTGTTTCTTCCACAGGCTGGAAAAGGCCTGGATGAAACTGGTGGGAGGTTCATCCTGGTGTGTGCACCTTCAGGAGGAAGCAGAAAAATGCTACTAATGCGTTGTGGCCTGCAAAGCCCACATGACCATCTGGGCTTGGTGTGGTTGACTGCTGTATAATTAAAAGGGAGCCTGGCTCATTAGATGCTTTGTGGGTTCAGACGCATGCATGCGAGCCCTATAGGAAAACATGTTCTTCCTACCACTTCTTTCATCCTCCCCCTCCTGTTCCTTCCAGATGGTTACACCCACTTGTGTCTTTTCTTACCCTAAGGACAGCTTTTTAAACAAGGTTCCTCCATCATCCTTCTCCCCCACACTGCTTTAGGATCCACATTGGAGGGCAGGGAGGACAGAGGGCCCATGCTGTTACATACAGCCTGCCCCTAGACAGCTGGAAGGGGGTCGCATCCCTCTAGTCCCATTTGTTAAGAAGAAAGATCTTTCTACGTGGTCAGGATGTAGGAGCTGAGAGACTTTACCTCAGCCTCAGCTGGATGTTCCAGATGTACAAGAGTTAATTTAGATACTCAGTGTAATTGAACCTGTGTATATTTTCCTGGGGATTAAAAGCCAGTGTAACCTACTCAAGGAGAGAGAGGTGCTTAAAGGGCCTATAGCCTTTCCTTTATATAGTACTGGTATACACTCTCCCAGTAACATGCAGCAGGAACACTTGCAAAGCTGGATCATTCTCTGCTTAAAAAAAAACTATTTTACATTTTTTTTTAAATTACACATCACAATAATAATAAAAAAAAGAGCTTAACAGGTGATTGCTTCTCTTTTCCAGAAATAGGTGGAGATCCACATAGGACTCCTGCGCCTGCACTCATACATCTGCCCAGCTTGCTTGGGAACTTGGGGCACTCCGTTTCTTCCTCTGTTTTGTGCCGTTGTTAATCGCTCCTCACTTGTTTGTTGACAGGGCCTGGTGCTGAACAGACTTGGGCGGAGGGACCTGGCCCAGAAAGTCCTCAGAGATGCCATCCGGATCCAGACCACCAGTCACAGGGCTTGGAACAGCCTCGGAGAGGTTCTGCAAGCTCAGGGGAAAAATGAAGCAGCCATTGAATGCTTCCTCACCGCTTTGGACCTCGAATCCAGCAGTCCTGTCATCCCGTTCACTGTCATACCCAGGGAGCTCTGAAGCTTTGCCCTGCAGCTAAGCACCTTCATTCCATGGACAGACACCAAAACCAAACAAATAAACAAAGAAAAAGCCCAACAGAAAAGTGCCATTGTAACCTGGAATTGGACAAAGTAGTTCAAGGATGGGGCTCAGGTCTACGTGGTTAGCTGAGATAAGCCTAACTGTAGAAGAATTCACAACAGGCAGAAATAGAGAATGCCTTTTTCTTCCCAGGTGCCTGGCTAACCTCCTGTTCAAGTTGACAGCAGGGCTTATTTCACAGTGTTGGTTCAAGGTGACTGTCTGTAGAATAGATCAAGCTAGGGTACAGCTGTTCTAAGCACTTGCACCTTTCAATTTTCATTAAAGGTAAAAACCCCAAGCCCTGAATTAAAGCCCAGACCTGTTCTAAACAGGAGTAAATGCTCCAAGTAACTTGACCAAGTTGTGCTTAAGCATGTGGCTGCCTCCACACAGATCTGACAGGATAGGAATGACAATTAAATGACATAGACATGCAGTATATGCCATTCACAAAATTATTTCAGCTATTTTCATAATCTTTTTTCCTGCCTTGCTCTTATATACTGCATATGCACACTATATTTAGTGTGGCGCTTGCCTAGACCAATTACAATTAAAAATACTTTTTTTTTAAAAAGCTGCTATTGCAGTCTGATTCACAAAAGCAGGAAGACCAAAGACCAAATAAGTTCACACTTGAACTAGTATTAAAAACATATATGTACGTCCAATTACATATTTATCGAAAGCGCTTACATGAAATAGCTAATTATAAATTCTGAGCTTCATTGTTATTAATTACCTATTGCATCACTTTTAGTGAGGAATATAGTGATTACCAGTATATAGTGACTGAACTCTGTGCTCTACTGCATTACCATTCCTGGCACAAAACATTTTCATATCCATCTTTTCATGACACAAAAGATGTCAGCAATCTTTCAAGGGAAAGCATGCTGAAGGCAGTATGTGTATATATGAATTACTTCTGTCTTAAAACCAAATCTTTGGATTGTCTGTAGAAATTTCACATTAGAGGTACAGAGTCGAGCCTTCAGCGGAGCAGCATCATTTTGTGTATCGTATTAGATGCAAGAGCGGTCTCTTCAGAACCATCTGAAGAGCTCCTAATCCGTGCGGTCTCCCCACGGCTGGCACAGCCGGGGCAGGGGGATGCAGCTGGCGTAAGCCCTGCTAAGCTGCTCCTTAGCTGTGTGTGTGACCTCCCCAGGGCCTCAACAGCAAGGCAGAGCTGTGCCGTGCTGTCACACGACACGCAAGAGCCAGCCCCGTCCAGACCAGTCCCAAGATGAAGATGATGCAGAAATGAGCTGTGGGCACTTTTCTACACAAAAGGTTGAGGCTCTGTGCCCGTTCCTGTCCAAAGAAGATTTGTGACTATTCGTTTTGCACTAAAACACACTTTGTACTATAATTCTGCCCAGTATTGTGATCCGCAACTAGTTCATTCTGGAAATAATACTATCCTCAGGCAATAAATGAGTAGGGGTTGTTTCTTAAAGAGCCTGAGGCTCTGGCAGCGGACTTGAAGTCAGCATTGTTTACAATTATTTGGAAATCTGCAGGCTAATGGAGAGGTGGCCCCTCATGCTGCTCCCAGACCACACCATTGCTGAGCTTCTGTCCCCACGCAGCTTCAGCTCCTGCCTCCCCTCGGAAGTACACTGCCCTCAGGTTGCTCTCAGCAGCCTGTTGCGCTCCCAGGCCAATATATATATTTTTTTCCCCTTTAAATCTTGCTAGTGCAATAGCCCAGCTTATTCTTCTGTTCACCGAGGGATCTGGAGTGAAAGCAGCCCAGCCTGAAAGGTGCTCAGCCCGTGGGGTCTCTGGCTTTCCTGTGCCCCACCAGGCACCAAAGTGAGCTTTTTAGGCCAGAAGCAGGTTTCCAAGGAGACGGTGTTACCCGGCCGCATTTCTCCCTTGCAATAGCACCAGCAGCAGAGGAAGGAGTAGGTGTTAAAGTACCAGAATTAAATGAGTTTCACAAAGACAAAAAGATGCAGCAGAGACCCATTTTGGTGCAAAGGATGCTATGAAGTTGGTTTGCTCTGCACTGCAGGTGGGAAAGGGGGAAGGGGGGGAGGGGGAAGAGGTGGTGGTGTTGATATAATATGTAAATTGTTACCCAGATGTTTTAAACCCAGTTCCACAGTCAGATGCAATCTGACAATAGACTTAAGTAGATATATATATATAGATAGATACTATATTCTGATATTTGTTCTGCTCCACAGTTCCCAGGGTGGGAGCGAGCCTTCTGAGTAAGACACAAATAAAGAGTCAGTGTGGTCCGACATCACCGCTTTCTTGTGCAACGTATATCTGTAAAGCGCTGCCATAGCAACTTCTGTGTACTGGACAGCTATTTGAGTACAAGCTATGTATCCACCTCTGTGACTGAGGAACCGCTTTAAGAGGTCAGTAACGTAGCTGGCAGGAGGGTGCCTGTTTCCCAGCAGCAGCTGAGAAGCAAACACTCACAGACCCATTTACTTCTGCCTGTGCAGCTTGTAAACAGCCACCAGCCCATCTCATTTGTTGCCACTGGGCAAACTTCCTCTTGGCCATAATGGGACTTGCCGCAGCAGTCATCTTCCTAGGAGAGGTGCAAACCTGCACGAGTGCTTCGAGCGTATCAACCAGTCAGATGTTGCCAGGGTGGTGCTCTATCTGTCTTGTGCATTATGGGGTGTTACTGGCGTAGGAATTGAAGTCTTAAGAGTTCTGCTTCAGGTGTGGCAACGAAGATGTATGCGAGTAAATGCCATCAGCATCAATAGGAATTACATGGGTAAGCTACTGTCTGCCAGCACAGCGCACCACAGCCCCTACGTCAATTGCAGACAAAGTACTTTGCATGGACACTGGAGTTGATGCTGAGATTCGCTGCGTGCTTCCCAGAGGATACAAAGCACCCATTGGCTGGAGGTGTGTCATATTGGCCTGAAATGCTCTGTACAATGCAAGATAGAGGGCAGTTGTTTCAGACTTGCAAGTATTTTGGGGGTAAATCCTCTAGCTACTTTTGTTATTGGTGCTCACCAAAACAGAAGCCTTCCCAAGCTTACATGCTGCCTCTGTTCTTCAGCATGGATTTTGTTCATACTTCCAAGTACGAAAAACAAAGGACAACTACTTCAGACAAGCCTATGTCTTGTAGTATTTATCTAGATAGCAGTGTTGGTAAATCTAATAGACCTACTTCCCTGAGCTCGCTAATTAATACTTCTTTGTATAGCGGGGAGCCTGGCCTGCTTAATGCTCAGGGTTTCAGACTAGGAACATAAGATTTACATCCCATCCCTCATATGATTATTACAGATGAACATAAGTAATGGAAGTTTGGGGAACAATAAGTGAAATACCAAGTCTGTGAGTTTTAGCATTGACTTGAGTCCAGCAGAGTTTTCTCAGTAGTCTAGAAAGAGGAAGAGAAAAAAGGCATCGTTGCCTAAACGATGCAAGTATACCCAGGTTCCTCTCATTCCACCACAAGGTTATTTTCCTTTGTGTTGGCAGGGTGCACAGAAAACAAAAATAATTAGCTCCTGTTTTGCTATTGCGCAGTAAAGGAGTAGTATTTGCTGTTGCCTTTGACCAATGAGAAGTTTTGCATATTGTGACAAAAATGATTCTGCCTCCAGGATAACAGAAGGAGAAGCCCAACAGGCCAGGGAACACCCCCCCTCCATCTTACCCCCTGTAAACTGTCATTAGCTCCACTGGAGTTGTTGGTATTTATGAGCGTTTCCTCCAGCTGAGGATCTGCCCACCAGTATACTCATTCTGTACAGGGAGTACAACAGAGCTGCCATATTCCTGCGCCGCACAAGTACCCCAGTCCGTTTCTATTGGTAACAGTTCATGCTACTGATTATCACAATGCTTCAGAAGTGCTAATTATCTTTTCTTGGTAATGACTAATAAATCCAAATGGAGAACAGTCCTGGAGGGTGTTTACTTTAAAATTCACTGGCTGGGTACCAAAGTAGGCACAGCACTGACTGCTGCAGTTTGAATTACAGATATTTTATCCAAAAAACGTTCCATTTTCGGAGAGTCTTGGTGAAGACAGAGTTTGGCTAGTTTATATTTCGTTTTAATGACAGCAGAGTGGGTAACAGTCCTTTTTAGTGAAAAGACATCACAGCCATGATCTTTTTTCAGCCAAACCAACAGAGATTGCGTAGTTGCAATTTGGCCTAGGAGAGGAAGGCTTCCCAGAGCAACCGCGCTGCAGCGATAATTGCCTCTGACGGAATTGTATCCCAGGCATATTTGACAATTATGTGATGAGCGTGTGTAGCTGAGACGTTTCTCCCTTCCCCAGCATGTCACAGATTTGGCTAAGGAGAGCTGCCTTATGCCCAAAGGGACAACTGCGGTGCCCGTCAGCACTGCCCTGCTGCCTGCTCTCACCTGCGAGGTGGCCGATGCCACCAGCTGCACGCTCTTGTTGGCCACCACCCCCTCACTCGTGCTGGTTTAACTAACCCTCTGGTCCCTAAACCTGGCTCCAGGCGATGGTCTCCCCACTGTCAAGTTGTGGTTCAGTGCTGCAGGATACCAGTACACGGTCAGATAAAGGGTTATTAGAAATAAGAAGCTGAAACATCCATCAGTTCAGTGATGTTGGCAGGAGGGGAGGTAACCACGGACCCAGCAGCTGCCAAGATGGTCCCTCCAACTTTGCCTTTAAGGACTTGGCTCCCTCCTTCAACTCCAGCAAACCGAGGCAGGTTCCCGAGTAACTGGATGCTAAAAGATCCAGCTCGTTTCCCCGCAGAAACACATGCCAGTCTGTAGCTAAAACCACCGATGGGGATGTGACACCACACCACTGCGGAGTGGCCCGTGATGATACAAGTAAGAACCTCCCCGAGCCAGTACACAGAGTGGTGCTGGTAGGACCGTTTCCTGCCTGCCACTTGAATGCTGTTAACGCGGTTGTCAGAATTGGTTTTCCATGTAACTTAACATTTTTTGTCATTGTAAGATGTTTTCACCGGATGAATAAAATTGACCCTGTGGAAAACAAAAAATGCCCCTCATATTTCCTGCCAATTTCAGGACTTTTAATATATTCATGCCATAGATACTTCAAGCATTATGAAAACGACCATTTGTTATATTAACTGGAACCTAGTGTGCCTAGCAAGTTACCAGTTGCAAAGGGTATTTTGGCCTACACCCTGCAGTTCATGGGAAAAAACGAGAGTGAGCATGCAAGCGGCATGCTTTCGGAGAGGAACAGAGCCAGGAAAAAGGAGTAATGTAGCTTCAGATGTTTGGATTTATGGAGATTTAAGCGAGCATCATGCTTTTCTTGTGCTTCTTCCAGCAAAAATAAACAAAGGTAGTGTGAGAAACTAGCATCGAGGTAATATGCAAATACTATGCCGTCAAGTTTAAGGACTTACCTTATTTTGGCCACAATGCCATTAATCATCTTTTTGCTACAAACAGTTACTCCTGTGGTTATTTGGAAGTAAATATCTCCATTCAAGAGCTTCCAGAGGATTCTTCGCATTTACACATTAATCTTTTGGGTGAGCTTCAAGAGGGCCTTCTTAAAAAGCCAGCCCCTTAGTTTCATACTCAAATGAGATTAAGGAGAGGGGTTTTGAGGAGCATTTCTTCATTACTGTGGCTGCTTTGGTTTACGAGTGTATTCAGTACAACTCAAGCAGAACAAGGTTCCTCTGCGGCAATAACAGAATTAAGTCCTTCAGCTGTTAGTACAAAGTCTTCAAAACTGGAAATTGAAGTGAACAAAATACTAGCTCTGACTTTTTCCCCCTCTTTCCCACAATACAGAAAGGAAGGAAAACTGGTGTGGGGTTTCTGCAGGGGGCAGAGGGAGCGAGCAGGGTGCCATGGCCCCTGCAAGGAGGAGCCCAACTGGGGCATACAACTGAACCCCAGCAAAAACTGGAGAATGTCATTGTCCGGTCCCCTTGGAGTGAGACTACTCATCTTTGCTTCCATCCCAATGCCGGTACATTGCCTATTCTCCTCCCCACATCACACGGGTGTTTAATAGTCCCCTTCCATTTAAATATAAGCCTTTTTGCCCCTCATTGTTGCTGGGAGGAGCTCCGGAGGGTTTGAGTACTCCCCACCCTTAATTCAGAATTACTTTTTCCCTTGCAGAGAACCAAGTTATATTTCAGTGGTAATTTTGAGATGATGTGCTTGAAAGGTCATTAAGAATAATTTAATAATTTTAATTTAATATATATGTTATATTTTTAAAAATAATTGATTCATACCTCTGCTTCTGTCCTTCTGCTGCATAGTGGGTAAAACCAACTCACACACACAGTATCCTCCTGCCTCGTGGGAAGCTCAGATATTTAGCAGGCCCATAAAAAGCAAGGGAAGAGATGAGAACCGTCGCTGCTGCCCAGATACTCCTTTCCATGACAGTCTCTGGCTGTCAGGTTTTTGTAGAGTCACCAAAGCAGCAGCATTGACTTTGTCTGTGTTTAACCACATCCCTCAGGAGATGTCACATCCCAGTCAGACGTGCTTGAACCAGTCTTTGGAACAGAGGAAAAAATATACACATAACCTGCTGATCTTTAAAGACTGGTGTCAAAGAAAGTAGACCTAGGTATCGCCGGCTTATTCTGTTGCCATTAGCAGTCACCGATACATTTAACTGAGCTGTGGCTCAAACCAGTTTCCTCTGCTGTGTTGTCTCCAAAATGAAGGGCAACATCTCACAGCCAAAAACTTCCCCGCAGGTCCACCAACTAAAGGGCAAAAGATCCATAGGTTTTCTCAGTGCTCCAAGTTAAGCAAGTGTTGCATTTTGGAGGGAAAAAAAAAAACCCTTACAGGTCATTCCCCTGAATCTGCACATCTGATCCCATTTAAAACTGACGTAGCCGCTGCGATCATTTGGCCGATGGAGGAAGAGAAGCAGGTAGACAGGACAGCTGAATCTTATACAGCAAAAATGGCGAGCATTGTAACATGTCCTGAAAAAGCAAAAGGGCAGTGAAAAATGTAAAATTGAAGACATTTTCCTTACTGACAAGTTCTCACAGAGGCAAACTCCAGCTTCGCCCGCTTTTCTGACAAAAATACCCCAAACGACCCCAGGCTGTGAGAGTAGGAGCGAATGTAAAGCAGCCCCTGGACAGGCTCCTGACTGCCGAGGCCTCTGGGAACCCTCGTTCTGCCTCTGCCCCGCACCGCAGCCAGAGACCCCGACCCAGCCCCTGCCACGGCCGGCTTACGGCCGGTGCCAGCCCTGTGCCCAGCTCTGGTCACCTCTCAAGGGACGCGGCATGGTGGCCCTCGAAGCGAAAGACTCATTACATTATGTATGACAAGTCGGACATCTTTTTTTACGATGCTATCATAGCCAGGTCTGGGAAAGGGGATGTTTGTAAATTAATCAGCAATAAGCATTCCTGTATTTTGTTGTCCTGTGAGAGGAGCCGACGTCTGCAGCCCCGGTTTGCAATGCCGGCTACTGTTTCAGAAGGCTGGGAGTTCAAGGATATAACGATTTTCTGGTCAGTGGAGGTTAGAGGTGATTTTGTGCTCGGTGTAAATGGCATTGTCTGGCAGAGACAATTAGCAAATGAAGCATTGCCTCACCAGAGGCTTCACAGCCTCGGAGTCTCTTCTTCTAGGCTGACAACAAACAGAAATTTGAGATGATCTCTCGGGTTTCCAAAAGAGGAAGCTGCTAAATCCAGCGAGCGAGCAATTCATTTCCCAGTTATAATGATGCTGCTCTTATATCTCCTTGGAGGATACCGGAGTGTTTCTCAAAGGGAAGCAAGGGAGGCGTTTCATCCCCATTTTTCACCAGATGGAAAACCAAGTCTGCCAAGAGTTGAGCCGAGAGGGGGGGTGTTTTTCTGTGCAAAACTGGTTAAATTACTATGACTCGGGCTTAGTTGCTTTCTGCAGGCTGCCTCCCACCCCTGACAACCATGCCCAGTCCCAGCGTGGCATGGTCCTCCTTCAAAACCCTTTTTGTTTTTTCAGGTTTCTCTGTGGAGGGGGAGCTAAGGGAAGTTTCCACTCACTCATTATATTAATGCAGTATGCATGACTTCTATAAATCAGCGGAGTGGCCCACTTTAGGCACATGTTGGTGCAACTACAAAGTACAGAAAGGTACAGGTACCTCTGTACAAGTGGTCCAGGTCTGGCCTTGCAGTGCTGCTGTGTCAAGGGGTTGACTTATCACAGCCAAAGCTTTTGTTTATGAATTTCTTCTGTTTTCCCATCGTCCTCTCTTGGGTACTTGCAAAGCACTTTCTGTTCAGCCAGCTAACAGAGAAGTAATAAGCTGAAAAAAGAAAAAATTCTTTTTCTTTCATTCTAATGGAAAACTTCAGAGATTTTCAACTAAAGAGCTTAAAAAAAAACTTCCAATTGAACAAAATATTGTTCTGACAGGAGTCCTCAAATAGTATCTTCAATAACTCAGATTTATATGACCAGAAGTTTTGAGAGAATTGCCAGAAGGGAGAGCATTTTGAAACAAAAATTCAAGATGTTTAATCCTGAAACAATCTACACAGAACATTTACATTTTCCTTTTTGTCTTCCAGCCAAGAACTATTCACCAAAGTTATCTCAAGTTTATACGTGGCTCCAGTTTTCTGGAACTTTGCTTTTCAGCAAATACCATACTTGAAAGAGTTTAGAAGTGTTTTCCAGTCCCACTTTTTGTTCTCATACATGGCTCATGCTGGAGCTCCCGGTGTGAAAGCGTTCTCAAGTGCTTCTGCACAACGTTACCAAACATCGCACCCGCAGTCCAGCAAGCACAAGTTGTTTCCTGGAGATTAGCATGAGCTGCTGAGTAAACAGCAGCAGACACCGCTCCACGCAGGCGCACACACAAGGTAGGATTGTCCCCACCAAAATAAATACAGACCAATCCGAAGTACTTTTGGAAATTCCACCCATGCACACATCTGCAATTCAAGTGATGGCGATTAAAGTCTGTGGCTGGCTCAAACACACTTTGGGTAAAAATTAGTTCGTAAATATTTTGGGTCTCGCTACTAAAACAAATGTGCTTTTACATATAGCAAAGCACTAGCAAAGTCCTATAGTCACAGCATCGGCAGAGCTCCCCTGCGCTGCTTCCAACCCCACCGCTCTCTCGGTTTACCCACTGCCTACTGCAGAGCTTTTTTTGTGATCCCTAGGAATTTCGCAGGGGATGTCTACATCTATAAGATTTACTTATGCAGATTTCTGCACAGGATGTGACCTTTCCAGAAAGGACAAGTTTAGGGTCTTGTACTAGTTGGCCATAGACCCCCCCGGGATCTGTAGCTCACAGCCTGAAGACTGGGGACTTAGAAATTTTCTCCTAGATTCTATTAGAGCTTCTTAATTAAAAGTCCTCTTTGGGGACCTGAATTGAATTGGAAACCATGGTGATCACTTAGGTCAATCAGCACAGAGATGATTGCATTTGGGAGAGTGAGGTGGAAGATGAGAATGTGTGCATGTTGAAGAGCTTTACAAAAAAAAAAAAAAACCAACCCAAAACAAAAAAAAAAAAAAAACAAAAAAAACCCCAAGCATCTTTAAAAACAGTGTGCATGTTTTGCAAAACAACAGTTAGAAGATTCACCTTATAGCACTCACCATTCGCTATTGAATTAGAAACAGCTGTCTTACAGCGCTGAAAAATGTCTTCAGCTTTTATCTCTCTGAACATTTGATCAATGGATTTGACAGTCTGTCCACTTTCTCAAATCCGTGTATGCACATTTTCACTCATGCTGATAACTATAGGAGGAAAACCAATATGCTAACTAAGCAGCTGTGCTTCCAGCCATCCCACATGAAAGAAAGATGTTGTTACCAAACTCATATGAAAACAGAAATGTTCATCCACCTACAGTGGGTCCCATAACTTCATTATGCAAAAACTAAAATATAAAGAGATGCTCAGTATCCAGGAAGCATTTTTGTCCAAGAGTTGAATTCCACTGTTATAGTTAGGAATTACTCATTTGTGATCAGATAATGCTGATAAGATATACAAAGTTATGCTTTAGTTTCAACTTCCAAACCATTGTACTCTAGCTCCAGGACAATGAAGCTGGTTTCAAAATTGGCGCTGTTTTGGTTTCACTAGAAAGAACAGTTCTAAAATTCATTGTTTTTTTCTTACAGAAAAGGATGACGTACCACTAATCTACTTTAGTATCATCTTCTTCTCCCTTTCCTCTTACAGGAGAAAAATCTAAATAGGTACAAGGTATGTTCTTCTTGTAAGTGTCCACCAGAAATAAATAACCATGCTTCATTTGTCTTTGCACATTACAGCATTTAGATCAGGAGCCTTTACAGATTAGACACTTCAGTTGTTCAGCCCGTGTGTGAAACACTTTGTATTGCTCTTGAGAAATCTCACAATCCTGATACGCAGGGTTAACCTGTTATAACCTCTGGCAATAAATAAGAACAGTCACGTAATTCATAGGAGACTGAAGTCTGTTGATCCATAACCTATCTAAATTAGCAGTTTCTTACAAGCTGCTTCCTTTTCTAAGGTGGAAGTTAAACACCAGAGCACAGAGGCTGCAGGAATTCAGATCTTCCTCTCTCCATCACTGTCATTCCTCCCCTTGCCCCCTTCCAGGTCTTCTACTTACTTTATGGACAGTATCTGCAACACCATCCATACCCTGCTCTCCTTGCCCTGCTGGCAAATATTCCATACCGAATTCACAACATGGAAAGGATAAGGCAGTAGATGATGCTGATGTGTAGAAGCAGCAAAGATTGGATTTTTTTTTCTTCTTACTCTACAGCTAAGTAATTGCAAGACTGTGTGCAGTAATTGCATGTGCTGCCAGCTAGAGCTTACTCGTTCTCCCCTCCACCCCCCGCCCCATCCCCCATGCCAGCTTTTTCACTTAGCGCCAGGGCTTCGGACCTGTAAGGAAGCCGGAGTGTCAGTCAGGGTAATATTGCTTGTCAATTCATTTCAGGATGACATGGCTGGTACGATAGGTTTAATTATTCCAAGTAGTCTTTTGCTGAAGATTTGCCCTCAAGGCCAAAGTTTTATTCTGTTTGTATTAATATCACCTGAAACATATCAGTGGAAGTCAATAACCTTTGCTCTCTGCCGACTTATTCTGCAGGGTTATAATTACAGCTATATAAGATACAAGCATAATGTAGCATGCATACAATGGCAGGTAGTTTTCCAGCAAAGGTAGCAGCAACTCTGTGCCAGTATCAAACCCGACAAATCTCAAACACAACGGATTCAAGGAACTGTCAGTCTGCTCCAGTACGCATCAGAGTCGCTGTCTGCTGTCATTTCCATTAGTATGTCCCTGAATTAAGGCTACAGACTTAAAACCTACTGAACCAAATTTTCCCATTGCCTTCAATGCACAGTCCCTTATGTCCGTGCAGCCAGCAGCATGATGGCAAATGAGTCACCCCGATTACATCTGCAACAACGTCTCCTCAGTTACCCGGGTCACAGCTCTCCCAATAAAGAGGACAGGCACCCATCTTGCCATGGAACAAGTCGGAAGTCAGGTTACTGAGGTCTCTTGAAATTTTCAGTGACTAATCACTAGCTTTGGTTATCGCAGAAATACTATATAAAACTTCAGAGATGCTTTGCCACTGAAAATACCTACCGGTGCAGGTCTCCACACACACGTAGCTTCCCGTGGCAGCGCACTTCTGCGTGGGTTACTCTGTACCGAGCGCGCTATTCCTGATGCATCCTGTTTTTACTACTTGCAAAATTACTAGAGTTGCCGTATTCCTGCTAGCAGTCTTCCTGACAGAAACAGAAACGTGTGCATGTTGAGCATTGTTTTTCTAACCGACATAGACCTTTTGCCAAAAAGTTAGTCTGCTACTTTCCCTCATCTCCATTTACTGTTGGAAAAGTATTTTCCACAGCGAAATGTTTGCCACTGAGCCGTGCGGGCAAATCCTGATAAAGGCCATTCAGTGAAGCTTTCTGCTTGTAGTCAACATTTGCCCATGGAAACCAAAGCCCTTTATTTTTTTTCTTTTCCTCCTCCTCCGGAGTTTAGCCCCGCACCATTTGGTTCTGGTTTGCAAAGTCTTTGCTCAAGGGGATGCATCCTTACTCTCTTACACACAGATGTGGGAGAGCAGACTGAGACCTCACTTTTTGCTTTCTATACAATTAGTATGTTCAAAGGAAACCTTAGTGCTGCACATTAATCTGCAAATCTGGAGCATGTTTTCAGATAACACAGAGATATTACTTCAAAACAAAGCGAGGGCATTAATAAACACAGTACCAGGAAATCCACAAAGGTTAAGTGATTTTCTACGGAGTAATTCATTCTCCTAATGAGCTTGCTGCAGACAGTGCTCTCTGCAAGCAGTTATTGCGTATGTATCTTTAATTTGTATATTTATATAATTCATGGCAGCGCAAAATAAATTCCTATGTAAAGTGTCCTAATAGATGAAGTGAGGCTATAATATTCTTCCAGAGCTTGTTCATTACAGTATGCACTGGCACAGAGTCCAGAGGGAGAGGAAGCCATTAAACATTAAGCAAAACAATTGCTGTCATCCTCCAGAGAGAACGGCTTTGTAAATGCTTATGTTAACACTGTACAAAAGAGTTGAGTATTCGGGTAAAATTAGAATGATAAAGGGAGGCAAGCACCTCATCCTCAATTTTGTGAGATTTGGTTGGATAACTAATGATGTTTGGATCTTTGTCCTGGAAGAAGAGAGCTCATCCTCTCCCAGCCGCAGCCCGGGCACCCCCGAGAGCTAATTGTCACTGGCAAACGGAAAAGACAAAACAAAAAAAACGTTTCCACTGTTTTCTATCCACAAAGCTGAAACACTCCCCTGCGTGTGTTTTCAATTTAACTAAAATAGATCACTGTGTGTAAACAGCCACTCTATCTGCATCATTCATATTTGATGGACTAGTCAGTACAACAGATACTTTTATCCGTCCCATAAGTGATGAGAAACTAGACACTTCAGTGTCTTGTGCACCTCTCAGTTAACATGAGTGGCAGCAGCTGTTATTCCAGGCTCCTTAACATGTAACCTTTGATGTAGAGACAGGAAAATTGGAGATGTGTATAGTGGAATTGGGTATAACAAAAGTAATGCCCATGACCGAACCCTTCCAGGAGAATACAAAGGAAAGCTCTCGCCATGTTTGCTAACAGCAGCCCAGGCATTTGTGTTCCTGGGCTTTAGAGGCCACATGATAACAGTATTATCAGGTTAAAAAGTAACTTGCAGAAAAGGTAGGGCACGATCTCAGGACGCCTTCATTCACATTGGCAGCAAGGCACAAAGATGGTCCAGAACACCATCACCAAAGACTGTGAAGTACATACTCAGTAGGTGAGCTTGTGTTGCAAATTAGATTTTGCACATACAACTTCACACACCTGTAAGAAACATGTAAGCAGACTTTTAAATCTATTGGAAACCAAGAGGAGCTACTGGCACTTCCTTCTGCTTGGAAGAGATGAGAGTAGCTCGCTGACATGGGAACAAATGGAGCATCCCAGAAACAGCACACGAAGGAAGGCTGAGCAGACACCTGAAGGCAGGATGTCCTGGCCCAGCTCAAACGAGGCTATGTTGGTGGTGGTAGTGAAATACCAGGAATCACATTTAAACATGAAACCAAACTGCTTTCAGTCAGGGTGGACAAGCGCAAGAATGGGTTGGCCAGAGAAGTTGTGGGGCATACACCTTTTGAAATAGCCAAAATCCCATCAGATCAGCAATCTGCTCTGGTTGACCCTGTTTGGCAAAGGGGGTTGGACTAAACGGTTTCCAGAGGTGCCTTCAAACCTCAGCCGTGCTGCAATTCCGGGAAAGGGAAGTTAGCAAAGCAAGGCCACAGGTAGAAAATGCTGTTGCCGGTGTTTGGCAGCAGGCTTTGGGGGAACCATGTAGTTACATGAAAGGAAAAGAGCTTCCTTTCCTTCTTTCCAGTGCCTCCCACCCCAACACACACTTCTGTGCTAGCACAGAAGGAGGGAGGAGAGGAGAAGGCAATCTCTCGGCCAGAGCTTCAGAGCTGTCAGACCTGGAAAGAGCAGGCAAGAAGGAAAACCCTTCGCCTGCTTTAGGACATACTCCAGGGAGGCTCGCTAGACCTCTTGCCAGCTGGCATTTTAGTGACCCACCCTCCAGCCGAAGGGGTTAACATCTCCCGAGCTAAAATGCTGTTGCTTCATTCGTAGCCTCACTAGAGAGGGCGGCTGCAGCCCAGTTTTTAAGCCTCTGCTCTGAAGCAAGAGCCGGTGGAACGAAAACTGTAACTTCTGCCTTCTCCTCTGGGAAGAAGCTGGAGAAGGTTTGTGCAAAGATCATTTTGATATGAAGCCAAAGGTCCAAGAAGCACCAGACAGACAGTTCTGTTTTTCCAAATAAAGAGTTAGTAACTACACAGATATGAAACTCTCTCCTCTCATTTTAGCCAGGCTGGTCCTTCCTTACTCCCAAGGGAACACAGTAATTTCTTGGGCATGTTTTTTTATATGCCACTGAGAGCCAGGAACAGGAGACAGCATGTGCCCGCTCGTGGGCTTATGGCATGGGGCCTCCGCACGGAGCAGAGTCACAGGGCACAGAGTGGCCATGTGGAGCAGGGACGGGGCCCCTGCAAACCCAGGCTTTGAGGTCTTCTGCAGCCAGGACTGCAGCCTCCTTCCGACAGCCTCTTTGGTGGGCCCTGTAATGTGCCTACAGCTAAGGTGGGAAGATCGCTTCTCTCTGTTACTAAGAATATAGTCAGGGAAACATTACCCTGTGAATCGCTTTAATATGCATCACACTGCCACATATACTTTATGACTCTATTTGCACCCCATGTGTCAGTTCAGCTCAAGCCCACCGCCGCTGCCAAGCTCCTGCAGCTACCAGCCTTTCCCTCACACGCACGGGAGAAACGGGAAGAGCAGAAGATGAGAAGGCTTTCCAGGAGGCTTCTGCCGAGACACAGGGCTGGGGCTCGCCTCCTGCCCCCACAGCATTGATTGCAGCCACGGAAGGCAGGCAGTGAGGGGGCACGAGTGGAAACCGGGTGACTTACAGCTATGGGGCGGGTGGAGAATTCAGAAGCAGGTCCATTTTTAGGTGAAATCAACCCAAGCCTGCCAGGCGAGCCATGAGAAGTCAGCAGCACTGAACTGACATCGGGGGGGGGGTGTCCCCTTTGCTTCTGAAGTGACTCACTGGCTGATGGGCACAAGGCAAGGTGGGGGACAGAAGTACTACCGAGGTGACCTCTAGCTACCCAAGGGCCACACGGGTGGCACGTGCAGAAGCAGAAGGAGGGATACGAAGTGAAAGGCTCCGGCTCCCTCCCTGTCATCTCACTGTGCAAGAGCTTGCCATAAATAAAAGCACAGGTAGAAGGAGTTGTCCTTGCTCTGCACCTTGTCGCCTCAGATGGGCAGTACAGCTGGTTACTCATCCGACCTGCTTATTCCTCTGTGCGCTGCAGCTGGCTGCAGGAGGGCAAACATGCTCCAGAGCCTCACAATTTAATGCCGTTCCCAGGCTAACAATGATTAAAATTTCGTTTGGGTGCTCCAGACAAAAGCTGAACATTGCTAGACCTCTCTCCTATGAGTGCCTAAAGCCCTAAAAATTGAGCATTTGGGGATTTGTATATATTCCTTATCTTAAACTATTGCTTAGCAACAGACTTCAGCCAAGGACATGTTTGTGAAACTGCCAGGCATATCCATATCTGGTGAGTTCAAAGCAATAAACACACCTTTCCAAATTATCTCTGCGAGGATCACATACGCAGCAGATGATCAAACTGAGCAGAAGGTTATCAGCTGTATAGGCTCTTAGTATTTTTGCAATGCTAATAAAGTGACCTCGACCTGGGTGAATCAAAGCCTTTTCACTGCAGAAAAGGTATCTTTGCATACCAAGTAGGTTGCGGACGGACGAGCACCCAGCGTGATGCAGTTCTGCGGCTGCTCCTCCCACGTGGAGAGGAGCGATGTACGTGTTTATCTGGCAAGCGTTAGGTGTTCCCCTGACACACTGCTACGTGTGTGCATACTAACGAAGAGCCCTGTTTTGGAAAAAAACCACCCAACACATTGGTTTAAACATGACTTTAGATACCATCTTGGTATCTATCAACCCAGCTACTCTATCAAACAGTGAATAGGGCAGAGCTTAACACCAGTATTGTACCTCAAACTGGATTGCAGCTGACAGTCCAAGGTTATATTTCTCAGTTACGTTACAGAGGAATTTTTTCCCTTCCAGTTAGCAGGCTGTGCTTTACCGTTATAAGCCACAATGTAAATGCAACACGCACCTAGATGATAATTGGGCCCGGAAAGACGGGCGAGCACACGGGCCCTTCTCACCTCCTTGTAGCCTTGAGCCCCAGCAGCTGGGGATTGCGCACAGGGTGTCCTGCAGAGAGCTCGCAGTGGCCTTCCGCAGCTACAGGATCCCTTCCTTTGCAAACTGTCTTTTATGCAACAGGAAGAAAAAGAGATTAATTTAACTTCATGTCTGGGCTCCGGGGAGAAGAACGGCTTTCCTGCCTGGAGCAGGGGTGAGATGCATTGAATAGAGCGGGGGTGGCAGCTGTAAAACAGCTGGGTTTGGGGTGCAGGGAGGAGGCAGGTAAGGAGGCTGCCGCCCCTCCTCTCACTCAGAAAACATGGGGGCACGCATGGCGTATCACAACGCAGCGACACGCGCATCGCCGTGCTGCTCTCCCCCGCGCACGCCCTGTCCTCCGTGCAGCAGCACCACAGCGGCGCACACACCGTGCAAAAGGGGCAGAGCTTGAGGGGCAGCGAGGCGGCTTGTGCAGCGCAGGGCTCTCCCCCTCATTTCACAATAATTGCCAAACTATAATTTACAATGTTAGAAGAGCTTACATCGTCCCACGGAGGGCTTGGGGAGGCAGAAGGCAATCCCCACACGATCCTTATCTTTGTCAGCACACACCTGTGACACCGTCATTACCACAAAGGCCAGGCAGACTGATGCTCCGGCTGCTGCAGTGCTGGCTACTTCCAAAGACACGATAAAACTCTTAATGCCCAGTCGGAGCTACAGGAAAGGAAGAGAAGCCCTTCAGCCTGGAGGAAACATGAAGCACTGAACAGTAATGAGCAGAGAGCACGTTAAGGCAGTCCCTCTGGACAGCCCAATTGTAAAGCGTATCATTTCAGCGCTGACTTAAAACTGAGCAGTATAGCAGACTTGCAGCAGCTTTTAAGGTTTTAATCCAGGCTTTAAAGGATTCATTTGAGACCCTTCATAAGCCATAAGCACTTAGAACCGAAGCTGCAGTCGGGTCTATATCGCCTTAAGACATGCTGACATTAATGGCCATGCTGGCAAGAGTGAAATTGGTGCTCAGTTCTGGGATGTGCTGGACACCTATATCTTGCACTGGAGTCAGAATTGTACATCCTCCATCTTCACTCATTTTTTCATGGGTTAAAAGGGGGACTGGAGGAATAGAGAAAAGAAAAAGAGGAGAAAGTGCAAAAGTCCCTATTAGATCTCACTGATTGTACCCTATAGCCCAGAAAAGCAGATTCAGCCAAGTCTCCAAAACACAGATACTTTCCTGGTACGCTCTCAGTCTGGGAAGGCCGAGTACATCCCTGCTGAGGACAGAGGGGAAGAAGGAGGGATGGTTCTGTGCCAGCAGGATCAAGCCATGTTTGTCAGGGCTCTGTGAGCAGAAGGAGCACAGGGGATTAAAATCCTTTCTGAAATTCTGACGACAAGAGGAAACACAGCTCTCCCATTATCCTCCTGCAGATAAATATTTGAAAGCAACTATAAAGAAAACTCAGCCATGCATCCCCTGCTACCTACCAGGCAGCCACGTCAGTACAATGGGAGCCACGTTCAGACAAACAGCAACACAAGGAGCTTGAATGTACCAAGTTCACAGGCACCGATTTCTATCGATTTCTACTGAGTGCTACTATTTTATATAGATACCAGTTTATTTTGAAGCCATCAGAGGATGTATTTTCACTGCATGGTGGGAATACCAGTATCACAAACCATGACGTTTGTTTTCAAAGGGGAGATGAGGGCGCAGCAGAACCATCTCCCCTACTCAAAGGGGAACCCCAGTGTTACGCCAGCAGAAACACATTTGGTGGCAAAAAAAACCCTACAGATCACGTTGCAGGTTTGAGTTATTCATCAGTCTTTTCCTTCCGTTCAGGGACTCATTAAATCAGGCACCACAGATCCATTCACAGTAAAGGTAATCTGAGAGCAAAGGCTAGCCCTTAACCTGGCACATGTCAAGAGCTGCCTTCAGCGGACAATAGCTGAAGTGTTGGTGGTAAGGCACAAGTACGTAAACTACTGACTTCTCCACGCTGGGGCAAGTTGGGGGGTGGGAGGGCTTCAGAATCAGGATCTTACTTGGGGCCTTTCCTAGCAAACGAAGTCAAGGCCAAGGACACTTAGCAGGAAGGAGAGCAGCTCACTGGGCTGTTGGATGTCTCACCAAGCAGCAGGCAGGGAGCGTGTGCTTGGGGCTCATCTCCAGACATTGGCTCTGTAGTGGTAACACTCTGCTGACTACAGTGAAGCCACAGCTAATTACCACCACTGCAAGCAAGGAAAGGATCAGGTTGGTTACAGCATTCCAGACTTAATTTCCTTTCCTGCACCAGCATTTCCAGAAGCTCTCCGGAGTCCTTTATGTGCCAGAGGAGCAAAAGGTCTCCTGGACAGACCTGTCCTACCAGCAACTCAGCTGGCAGAGCTGACACGGTGCAGTAAGGCAAGTCAAGAAACCTTTGTGCTTCCCAACACGAAGGAGTGGCATATAATTCGTCTGCCCAGAAGGCCATGTAGGTCTAATCAGACTCTACATACACTTTGTCCCAGTCATTTAGATGGAGCACAAAGCAATATATTGCTTACAGGGATTGAAAAAATGTGGTGTCTGACAAACCTGCATGTTACGAGTGCTCACAACACAGAAGCAGATGGCCACCTAAGCTCTCCCCTTCCTTTGGTTGCAAGTTTCTCCCAACCTCCACAGCAGCAGTGACCTTTAGAATTATTCAAATTTCAAGAAAGTCCAAAGTCTGATCGGAGATTGGATTCCCTCTGAGCTAGGTGCTGTAAAGCCGCAGGGGCCTTTCTCCCAGCGTTTACAGCCTGAGCAGATAATGCCTGGGCTTGCTAACAGAAAATGTGAATGCAATTTGTCCATGGATAAGCACCAGGGCATGGGGCAGGGGGGGAGAGAGGGAGTGAAATACAAGTTGCAGTTCCTTAATACTGATGCAGACCAGCAGGCAAGCTGGGAAGCATGCAGACCCCAGCAGCCCCTTCAGGAACACCACGCTGCAAAAATGGCAAGCAAGCAGGGCACAGGCAGAACTGGTCGATATGCATCAGACCACACTGTTTCCAGTATCTAAAATGTCTCCCATGTGCTTAAGTGCCGTAAACTACTCTATTTTATCTCACATCCTTAGTTAGTTACTGATTACCAGAGCAAATAACACCACTACAAATAATTCACAGGCTGCACAGACCTTGTTGATCCCAGAGACAGGAAAGTTTAGCAGTCCCACGTGATACTGGGGACAAGTCTGCTCTGGGTTGCCCCAACTCTTCTGAAGTCTTCCTGTAGCAAGACACACCAGAAGATATTACAGCTTTCTGCTTTGATGTGTCTCAATCAAAGAGAGATTTATGATGCCTGATAAGGGTGGCTCTCCCACCCCTACATTTGTTTCTCCATTTGTCCTTACTCTCCTTTGAGACAGGTACACCCATCTGCTCCACCCTCATTCTGCCATGTCTTTCCATAAGAAAAAGAAACAACAACATTCGTTTCCCCTTGGGTGTATCAGGGGGACCCACCTCCACCCCTGGCTAGGTGGAAAGTACCACACCAGCCAAGAGGAACTTCACAGGGAAGAAAATTTTAGGAAAGCTGTGAGAGACAAATGAAATGGGGGCAAGGAGTTTGTGTGGTGCCATGCCTTGTTCACAGGGGTGGAGTGGCAACCCCTGGCCATGCTCACCTTTCTGCTCTCAAAGGCAGCTTATCACCCGCTGGATGGTGGCCTGAGGACACGGCACACAGCAGCCCTCAAGCTTCTTTTCTTTCCATTTCACCCGGAGTACCAGGCCTGATATGGGCGTTTTTCAGCACTGCTAAGGAAACCAAGCCACCAGAGAAGGATGTAAAGCAACAGCTGAGACGAGAAAGGATTTTCTCTCTCTTAGCAGCTGGACACCTCCCTGACGTAGTACATTAATACATCAGTACGGGAATGTGCATTGCTAACGCCAGTCAGCAGATGAGACAGTTGCGCACAGGACACCAAAGCCACCTCACAAATTCGACCATCAAATTAAGAGCAGAATCTTTTACTGCCTTTCAAAAGGCAGTTCGATGGTTCCAAACTGAGTCTCAGCCCCAGCAGTTTGTGGAAAGCTTTTCCTGCTTGAGGATCACCAGGAGCCACATAAATAAAACACCTCCAGGAAGGTCTTGCTTGCCTTTGCTTGTCATCAGCAAAGACTTATCCTGTCCTACCAATCCCTCTCCATTAATGCAAGGTTTTCCAAGACTTTGCTCAGCCTCACATAGAAGAATTACATAGATGTAACATTTTTCAATTTCAGCAAGAGCAATGGTGATGCATTTAATACACTGTGAGTTTATATACTGCATTTTAGAAGCTTATTCTACAGTTTCCCTCGTCTGTGTCCCACTTCGCTTGTAGTATTAAGGCCCAGTTATTTATTTCACTCATCTAAGCAGAAACCTAAATCTTCACCCACACTGGGAACACAGCGCACTCTATCATCTTATGAACAATCCATTATGTATTTTTAGGACTACTTCAAGAAAATGACAAAAAAAAAAAAAAAAAAAAAAAATTNTTACATCCCTATGAAGCATTCAGTCTTACAAGTCTCAGGAGAGAGGGTCTGTGCACCTTGCAAGGCTGACCTCTAATTGAAAACAACAGTACGGGTTAGAAAGCATTTCTGAAATATTTAAAGCCAGCACATGGAAATAAAGGCCATTCTTGATTTAAAATGGCTGAACTGGTTTCCCTCAAGCCCACATGCATGAAACCAGTTTCAAAAGGAAACCATCTGGAAGAGTTCAGCTCAGTACATGAAGTTTCAGAAAGTTGTAAGCAATTGTAAGCTCCGGAGAAGGAGCAAAAAATAGAATTAAAAACACTTTAGCAACATTAACCAGCCCAGAGAGCACCACTCCCACCAGACCCCCTGGCTCCAACAGATACCTAACACACACAGAGCTCTCAGAGCACAAGTATTCCCACTGAAGTCCTTTAAATTATACATTGACCTATGTAAAATCCTGAAATTGGGCCAGAAAATAAAACTTCCAGAGTTTGCACCTTCCTTTATTACTGTAAATAAGAACATTCCCTTAAGTTTAGAGTGTTCTTTTCTGATTAACATTTACCTAATCACAGTTTCTTGTCATCAGGTTTATTTCTACTTGTCCTGCCAGAGGGCTGTTTAGGTTTTTTTAGAAAAAAATTTCAATTGTTTTCCCCGCCACCCCCCTGAATATTTTTCCTTCTCCCTGAGCATGATGGCCTGTGACTCCCTCTTCATTTGCAGTTACTTCCAAACCACTTTCCAGGTTCCCCCAGGTGAGGAATCGTACCTGGAGAGAGGGGCATTGCCTTTCCCCTTGTATCCCTGACACCAGTTTGCAGGTTGAAGAAGGTGCTGTGCTCCTGACCAGAGCCAGCAATAGTTCATGGCTGCTTGGGATACCACCTTGTGCCCTGGTGGGCCCTGGTGTTGCCCACACAAATGGAAAACAAGAAATATCAGATAAAGGAGGAGGAACAAGCAATAAACTCCCAGGCCTGTTAGACAAGGAATTCCCACTCTGTTTTCTCTTTAGAGCATATAAATCTTTAGGAATACTGTGTTGCGAAAGGGTCTGAAAGCTCCAAGCAAGAGCCCAGCCTCTTTTGTGCCACATATTGTTCAGTAACAGTCAATGCCTTTGAATAGCTATTTTCACCCAGAGATCTCAAATGTAGTCTTTAAAGAGTGAGAGTGTCATTATCGCTATAGATGGGTAGGGAAGCCCATACGCAGAAAGATGAAATTACTCGCCCGTGGTCACCACACCTCTTCATTGCCCCCAAGGTGCACTGCTGAGCCATATTGCCCCCAGTAACAGACAGCCCAGACAAAATCTCCAGGAAGATCTCCAGATTTTACTCGTTTACAAGCATGTACGATCCAATTTTCAGTTCATTGACACATGCGCTTAGAAGGAAGTACAGGCACAAACCGCTGCAAACCAAGGGCTAAGAACGGGATACAGGATGAGAGTGTACTGATTTAAAAAAAGCCAGCACCCGTTTGTTACCCCCTTTGCAGAGGTGGTGACGGGACCACGGCACCTTGTGTGCTGAGGGTGCACAGCAATCACTGTAGGCAAGTCAGGCACTGGCGTGGGATTCCCGCGCTCCTGGCTAACTCAGTAAGTCCAAACTCTTATTTCAGTTACTTACACTTTTCAACTTATTTTCTTTCAGTCATTCCTCCCTCCTGGCACTCAACGGGGACAGGATTTAATTTTTTGGCATCGCAAGGATTTCCAAGCCAGACCTGGGGTTTGCCAAGGCATCTATTACAGTACCAGCACCTCCATGTTAATGAGTCTGTGATAAAGCCCAGGATCAATCAGCAGGCAGCTGCAATTTAAACAAATTCCAAAAGAAATTCTTTCTCCCGATGAAGAAATAAACTTTCTCCCCACAGGATTGGAACCACTCAGCCACTGAAGAACTATGCTGGTGCAGAGGGAGCCTGGAGTGAAATTCACTGTGAAATAATCGTAAACCATCTAATCGGTATTATCCAAGCTGAAAAGTAATGCAAATAAGCAAGCACAAACAAATGACACTGGATTTCTTTTTAAAACTGTTTGGCTTTAAATGTGCAAAGTCTTATATATAACACTTCTCTATCTATATAGTTATATAAGGATTTTTCATGTTATTTTGAATTTTATAGGATTGTAAAACAGAATGTAATTGGAATAGGACATTGAAATAAGATAATGATCTCCTGCAGCTTCAGAGATTAAGAAGAATACAGAGCTGCGTACATATTTCCTTCTCCAAGGAAGAAATAAATGTACTGTGATGATTTCTGTCTCTGGAGAAAGAATCATTGTGTTGCGTTTTGTGGTTTTCTAAATAACATTCATCAAACGAAGGGCTATTCAGAGGTGTGGAGTACAGCACGTGCTAATTGGCCCCAGGGCTAGTTTGAATACCCAGACACCTGTGAGAATTTAAGTCACAGCTGGTAAGGAAGTCTTTGTTATGCTTATACTTGGGTAAACTGAAAACAGACTCGTCCCTGTTCATATTTCCTTCTCGCAATTGGATAAGTAGACCCAAGCCCATTGTCACTGAGGTTTGTCATCTCTGGATGTATATCCCTATGGTCATCACGTTAATCAAGTCACTTGCTGTTCAGATACTTTACATAGAAGTTACATCAGAGAAGTGGTGATGAGTAGAAAGAAGAGGAAACAGATCTGTTTTCTCCAAACCTAGGCAGATGGGAGTGACAGATTACAGGACTCGCAAGTGCCAACCGGGTCACATACTGCTCTGGAACTGAAATTCCATCATCCTAGTGGGGGATTCTTCATCCACTAAACGCACTAAATGCTTTCCTGGCAGACAGAAATTTCAAGGTACCATTTCAAAATATTGTGATATTTATAAACCCAGGCCCGCGAGCACCTTCCCACAAGGAATGGAGGTTGATGCCCTCTTGGTCTTTGCAGCTTATGATAAGTGTCATTTGCCTTTTTGTCTCTCATAACAGCATGCCGTATGTTTGATTTTTATCACTTCTCCAGCACCCTAGTTGTGTGTCTTTCCCAATTTAGTGATAGATCTGGAAGATGAGTGATTGTTTCTTCTGACTAATACAGTATCAGGGTAAAACCAAACCAGTTGCCTTTGAAGTGTTCTCGGTTCCATTTTTGAGAGCTGTTATCCCCATTTAGGAGGAGACAAAACTGAAGCACATGGATGTTAAGCATTATCCTCACCTTTATGCATTTTGCCAAGAAGAAGAACAGAACCCATTACTCAAACTGACGAGTGTATTTCCTGCCCTCTGTATTCTGGTGTCAACTGACCTTGGCAATATGGAACAACATTTTCTCAGACGTGGTTTTGCTTTTTACTTTGTTTTTTCTTTTTCTTTCTTTTCTTACTACCATAATCATTTACTTGCAGTGTTTGGTCTTAATTACAGTAAACACTTTTCCATTTCTGTACAGATGGGAAATGCACTGGAATAGAACTGCATGGTTTAAGTTCATCATCTGTTCATCTCTTGGTAAAGATCAATATAGATTAGAGGTAAGTCTGTTTATCCATATTCATTTTCAAAAATCAAAATTATATGCAACAGATTTATAATTAAGCAGAAGTGGCGATGTTTTTGTACAGCTTAGTTAAATGGATTTGCTACTATGCATTAGAGTAGAAGCTATAAAAACAGACCAGATGTTGCATTCCACCCCCCCATGCTGCAATTTGCATGAGAGTCCTACATCCTAAATAAAACTTGAGGTCAAAGTTTCCTAACCTGGGGATCTAATATTAGTCTTCTAAAACCATAGTGGCTACCCAAATAAGGTGGCTTAATTTACAGAGGGGATGAACAATCCCAGAGAGGAATAAAATCTGAATTAAATTTACTCAGGGACTGATGTGCCCGCAGACAGCGGCAGCTTCGGGTTCCTGAGCCTGCCGAACTCAAAGCTCCTCGGGTAGCTCCTGCCTTGTAGCCCCAACATTTACATTTCTGCCACGAATAAAACCAGCGCTGTGACCGCGAGTCAGAGCGCCGCGAGGCCTATCTTACAAGTGAGCTGCAGCAGGAACCCTGCCCCGGGTGTTGCTGTGCCGAATTAACGCAAGCCCTCCCAAGAGCCCTTGGCATACGCAGCTGCCTTGCTATACAGGGCAAAGTCGGCTAGGCAAAGCTTGGCACTTCTGCGCGTCCCAGTGCAGGGGTTGCAAGATTTGCTTTCATAACCCCGTCCTGCCAGATTTGAAGTAGGGATTGGAGCTCCCACTGACTTTGTGGAAATACTTGGTTGAAGGCAGGATTCAGCCCAAGGTATAGAAAAGACAGATTGCGTAAGCCTATACGAAGCACCTAAGACTCAAAAACGTAAAGCAGTACCCCTGTGTTCGAGGCTGGCAAGCGTTTCACCCTGTTCGCTTAGGGAGGACATAAGAGGACACCAGCCCCATGATCCTCTCCTCTCAGTTGCCAGAGCTGGGCAGAGCGAGACCTTGCAGGTGAGATCTTGTCCTCACCACACACAATGTGCGTTTTACCACTGTCTTTGGTGGAGTGAGGCTTTCACAATATTCCATGTTTCATTCACAGTGAAGTCACCAGGGTTATTCACGAGGCAGAGATACAAGGATATAGCACTCACATCATGGAAAAGGGTAGGACTGGGCAAGGACCTACTAAAATCAACGTTACACAACTGCTTCCATGGGGAGCTCCTTTTCTCCAATTATTAGCCACAGTGATTAAGTGTGACTCACAGACCTTACGTGTCCCATCAACAGCAAGAGCCGTTTGGAGGTAGATAAATGCCCTTAAAATGTATTCTTTAACATATGTAGCTCACAGTATTTTGAGCACCAGTAGCTGTGATGTGAATCATCTCCATGCACAGAAAGTTTGTTTGTTGCTACTTCGTTTTTTTTCTTCAAACGGCATGCCTAATAATACTTCTTAGAAACTACAAGATCGTCCCAATCAAGCAATAAAGAGTGAGCACTGATGTTGATTAAGAGTACACATCCAGCACGTCCTCAGGGCATCTCACAGAATGAGCACGTCACCGAGGAAAAACATCCTGCAGTGTATATAACAAATTATCATTTTTGGAAGTAAAAGGAGAGTTATTTCTCAGTTCAGGGGTCTCTTTAATTTCCAACTCGCTCTTTAAAAGCATATCTTAAATTTTGAGCCCTCTGCACTATTTATAGTACTTTTATTGATACGAGCACTTTTAAAGAAACCAATGCATGAGGAAGAAACTTCTTCTGAGTACTGTTTTCGGAATAAGTGGGGATTTTGAAGAGACGTAGCTGCTCACTGTATGCCAGGATTTTAAAAAATGCCTAGGAACATCATTAGCATCTCTAGGCAGATAAATATTTTTTTTTAAAAAAAAACCCTGTCCTTTAGTCTCTTGGATTGATTAATGGAACATTTCTTGTTGTGAATAATTCAATGCTTTGGAACAGCATTCCAATCACAGTTGATTATAAATTAACACTCATTTTAACTGATGCAGATAATCATGCCAATGTCACAGCAAATACATTATCAAGCATTACATATGGATGCTGTAATGTAAACAAGAAGCTGAGAACTCCATTATCTGCCGGTGCATCACTACCAAGTAATTTCTAAATATTTCATCATTGTTTAGACTGCATTCAGATTGCACAGCGTAACTTGCTACTTATAAACAGTAGGTGCAACCGTTTTCCTAGCTATAATTAGCAACAAAAAGGAGTAATATTTCCTTTGTTACCAGTTGAAACGCTTGCTCAGGATACTGGAAAAGAAAATAACTTCCCTGGACTCCCATGACAAGCCATACGTCCCGCCTAACAAGTAAAGAAGTTTGATTGAGGGGAAAGGAGTAACAAAAGACTGATAAATAAGCTCATGTTTTTATACAGAATCAAAGGAAAACATGACTGCTCACAGCACTGCGGACAATAACCCTGTGCCTCAGTTTCCCCTCCTTGGTGTTGTGAATGACTGGTAGAGCTATCGACCGTTTTATATGACTTCCTTGCTTTTCCCTCTGCAGGGAGTCACATTCGCATTTTGTGAGTTAACACAGTCCCAGAGAAAGGAAACGCATACTGGCACATTCTTTTCCAGGCCTCAGAGCAAAACGCTGCCTGTCATCTCTTTTTAACCATAGTCCTCCTGCCTTTGTTCATTGAACAGCTCGAGCTGCTGCGGGGCACAGCGATGCTCTTCTGCTCGTTTCTTTAGAGCTTTTTAACTGGTAGGCGTTTAATGCGCAAATGGGATCTATACTTTCCAGAGCAGAGCTACAAACAGACATTTCATTCTTGAGATGCTCTGATCCCTGCTCTTCATTCACAGAAATAAATGCAAAGTGTAAAATAAATGTAGACTCATCCTGTTGAGCTAAAGTACTGTATAGCAGATTCTGGCCTCACTTTTGTTTTTTGACCAGTGTCACATTAAAGGCTTATTTCTGATTAGACTTGATAGACACTGGTATAAACAAAACTCTCACGTTATTTCAGCATCTGCTGTTATTTCAGGGTGGAAGGAGAACTAACTAGGAGCAGCATTTAGGAAAGTTCCCTCTGATACAAAACTGAAGTCCTATCCATATCGCTTGTTTGCAGACAGAAACAGTAAACTACTCTGTAACTCAAGCTTTCCTCTACATATTCCCACCTCATTTTAAGCCCAAACTCGAGAATTTCGCAATCGAAGCAATCAAATACAATCCAGAAAAGGCATTTCTAGTTATATTTGGAAGTTCATCTCAGCCATTAAGAAAATATATAGCAACTTTGTGGAGAGAAAAAACACTGATCTTAAAATAGCCCTAGCATATTAGGCAACACATTTTCTTTTTTATATATATATATATATATTTCTTTCTAATAGCCATGTTATTTTTTACTGGAAAATGAGCTGGAGCCTACATTTTTGAACAAAATATTCAATCCTCAATTCTGTTCCAAACCAAAACCAAATAATTATTTAATAGCCGTAGCAGATGTAGGTATTGTTGCTCCATTATAACAGCTGTGCCAGCTTCTCCAAAAGTTTCAGGTTATGATTCCCATCTTGAATGAAATCATACATTTTGCTGTACAAAACAAGAAGATTTTGGAATACTCAACTAAAAAAATAAAAAAACAACTTCCACTAGCCAATTTTGAGTTATAATCTTTCATAAAAGGCTTTCATATTTGTCTCCAGAAAAAAAAAAAACACCATCTTGGTCTTTGACAGCTGTGGTCCAGCCTAAGCCTGTTCATAGCCATTAGGTAGGATAATGTATATTTATTAATTCACCCTACTTCCATCCCTTATTTTTGATTGTCAGGTTTAGTCAGGCATAAAAATGAAGCTTTTGTGCAGTCAGAACATCTCATGATTTTTCATGTAGCACTTCATTTTGTTTGTCTGAAGAAAAGTATTGTGAAGTTAGAGTGTGTTCAGATAACAGGACATTTCACTCAGCCATCACATTTTGACATTTGATAAGTAATTAACTAAAGGAAAGAACAGCTGTTAAGAAAATGCTTAGTGACAGCATGTAGATGATTTAAGGCCAATTCATGAACCACATAAGCCCCATTTCAATCTAAAATGTCACGAGATGCAGAGTAAAAAAAAATTGCATGATGTCTTTCCATTGCAGTCTAACAAAGAGTTACCCTCCATCAGCTTGAATATTTGAATGTGCCGTAAAAATACTCCTGTCATCTCAGATGGGAAGCTTAGGCTCCCATATCCTGAAGGCCAACCTTATGACACCTTGTAAATACAAAATACAATAAACAATTACAAAAGAAGGGAGCTTATTGGATTTCTTTCTTAAACTTCAGCAGCATTTTCCCTAGCTTTCACGTCATAATTTTTCTCATGTCAATCATTTAGAATAACAGATCAGATAGATCAAAGGTGGTACATTTGAAATAAAAATGAGTAGTAAGCTAAGTACAACACTATGGGCAGGACAGAGAAGAGGAAAAGAGAGTAAGTAATATAGGAAAAGCATGATGGAGGTGGCAGATGACAAAAGAAAGCAGGTTTATGAATGGAGAGCATTCTGAAAAGTCAGCTCTAAAAAACAGAGCAGAGTTTTGGAGGATCTCATGTACACGGGTACTGTCACTTGCACAGCAGATAAACCACGCTGATACTGATCCAGTGACCATACAAGGACTACCCATAAAAGCAGGTTATTAGTTTTCATACTATAGATAGGAAATGAACAATTTTCCTTCTCTGAAGATACCTTCTTGAGGTTCTCCTTACCTGGATCTTAGCCACAGTACTTAGAATGATATTAATAGATTTCTCTTGGCTCTTGAAGCATTTTGACCTCAAATGGCTGTGGTGGTAGGTAGAGTGTGTGCCAGTCTACGAGCTAGCCAGCATATGCTACACCCTGTCATTACAAATACAGCCGTTCTCATTCTACAACTGCTTCATTGACGGGTTATTATTCTAGGACAAGGATTCGGTTGCCGGTAGTTAAGAATAGCTGTTATGTATGCTTCAAAAGAGAAGTAAGAAAGAAGGCACAAGGACCTTAATACCACTCCCAGCAGCCACTGATTGAAAGAGTCTCGCAGCAGCCTCCCTGAGAAGTGGCAAGGCTTGGCCACGGTTCTTCCTATGCTTGCAGAGACATTCCTATATACATTTGGCAGAATAGAATATCCTGGTCAGAGGGAGATAGGAACCAATCCATTCAGCTGGATGATGTTATGCCACACAGGCATGGTTCTTAAGTTATTTGTTTTCTCCTTCATCAAAGAAAAGACCAATTGGTCAGGCAGGGCCAGGAGGGAGAGAAATTTCTTTGTGCTTTTGGAATGAGGAAGAGTAAGAAGGTTTTCCCGCTAAACTCAAGTTTCTGGTGCACTGGGGAGAGCAAGGAGCAGAGCTACAGAGGGAAGACAGCCACAGACGTAATGCACAACAAGCCAGCATACCGCCAAGCGGTAAAACAAACACTGCAGTGACCAAGCACAACGAAAAGAAGCTTCAAAGCTTTGCAGAAGTCTCACAAGTATGACAGCCATAACTGGACTACGGAGGAGGGAAGAGGGTGCTGAACGCAGGAGATGAAGGCCATAGCCTGCGGCACTGCTGGTGGCAGCAGCTGCAGGGCTGTCCTGAAACTCAAGGCAGCTTCAGGGACCTGGTTAGGCTTTCGGCAATTAGCAGTAGGGAAGGGGGAAAAGCATAACCAAACTGGTTTTGGAGGCCTGTGATCCTTCGCACTGAGCTAAACCAGAAAGTGCTGTAACTTCCTTGAGTAACAACTAACAAAAGAGTGGGCCCTTAATTTATAAGCTTAGCAAGTTTGACATGGGGATGATTAGTTAAGCGAAGGTGATTAATGGGAAAGGCATTTCCTGGCATAGTCAGGACCCCAGAAAAGAAAAACAACCAGGAGCCCTTAATCCCAACAGTCACAGACCCTCAGGATCATGACTGTTAAAAGACTAGGGTTTTTTAAATGAAATGGATGTTGGAAATATAAAATGCGGAAGTGATAAAAAAATATTGTTATACGTGGAGAAGCTGACATTTAGCAATAGACACGAGGCTGTTAATAGCATAGAGCTTTCTCCTGACAGTTAATACCAGGATAAAAAAAATACATCCGGAAAGTAGGACTTGTGTATATTCTGCTATGTTTATAATTCAGAATTAATATAGAACACAGAGACATTGCTTTTACAAAATCCTTTTCCTGCCCATAACTGTATTTTAAGCCATTCGCAGGATGTTGATATGCATTTATGAAATTGAAAAGCTATCCCCCACAGACAGTGGCACTGCACTAGTGCACCGGTTTGAGTCATTATTATCACGGCGAGATTTAAAAGGGGAGCAGTTGCTTATGGGATTACTTAGGGTATATGATCAAAAACCTCAGCACGGATACCATTTATATCCACTTGTTAGCTCGAGGTCAAATGAGAAGGTTTCTGGCACAGAACAATTACACAGCAAAATAAACAGAAAGCGTGAAGCTGTTCCCCAAGTCAGCAGCCAAGCAGCTCTAGTCTGTCAATCAAGCACACCAGATTCAGGCTGGAAGTGCAATTTTTAAGGGTGTTACAGATCATTTGTTGCAAATTGTGTAATAGCAGTATCTATAACTCATTTAAGAAGTTGCTGTTTACCTCAGAATGGCTCTTCTACCACAATAGGCCACCTGGCACAGAGCAGTTAATGAGATCCTAAAGGATTTTCAAATAAAAGGTTAGCATTTACTTGACTGATAAAGTCTGTCCTATGATAATTTGTATTAATACAATCCTTTGCTATACTTTCAAATAAACACTGATGTACCGTACTGATGTTTATTTTGTTTCTTGACAATACCGTTCCTTCTAGAACTATAAATGTGACAGGTAAACCATGGATAATTTGTTTTGCGGGATAAAAAAAAACTCCTCTCATTTCCATCAGATAACTAGAAATTACTGGTACTTTGAGATTGTTTATCAGCAAATAGATTCAGCCCAAAAGGGAAGAGGGCCCATCTATCTACTGTAAGAAATACAGCCAGCACCATGGCTGAGTTAGGCATGAATTCCTGACAGGCAAAGGACAAAACGTACACAAAAATTATCACTGCTAATTCTGGTTTTTAAAAGTGAATTAGCAGCTGTAATAAATTGCCTTTTCCAGTAGGAGCTTCTATACTTATGTTTGGGTATATACATTTTCCCAGAGTCATTCCCAAGTATATGTCAAAGGCTCTCAGGAGGCATGTATTAAATTATAAGCAGAATATTTATTAAGAGGGGCATCATCGGCTATAGCTGGAGTTGACCCCATCTCCGGCTGCTGCAAACTTCTCCCAGTCAAAGATGATAGATCCTCAGACCTCATATAAAGCCTCGCAAGCAGCACGCTGTCCTTGAGAGGCAGCCGGTTATGCCAAGCTTGAGGGGGTCCCAAAACTGCAGACGTGTTGAGGGAAGCGACACCCACATTTTCATACTTCAGCTGACATCCAGCTGAGCGCTCTCGGCAGCGTTGTTTTCACTTTGCAGTTGTGCTGGGGGAAGAGCCATCTGCCAGGGCTCAGCCTACTCACTGCCTTCTTTCTGCCAAGCCTGTTCCACGGGGAGTACGTGGGCAGCAGCCCCTCGCAGCTCCCCGGAGGAGCGGGGCTGCAGTTCAGCCATCCCTTACACGGCTGTATGCGGGATGCTGATGCCACAGTCCAACCATTAATAAAGCTCAGTGATCGGTTCTCAGTGGACCGCATTGATTTTTTGAAGCACAGTAAGTCTTTTCAGCTTAAGAGCAAAGATGTGCCAGTTTGGGCTGCCCCAAATTAATCATGAGAAGATGTCCAGTAAGTTTGGACGTTTCACCCGCTCCGTGAATTATCACCTTCCCTTATTTCAGGCAGCCAGCCGGAATCACTTGCTGTTAGACCGATGGTTTTCCTTTTATGGTTTACAGATTTCGTGGCTAATTGTGAAGAAAGCCATTTTTGGAATGCCTGGGCAGCACACGCGTGAATCACAGCAGCAAGCCATTGCTTCTGTCTCCCAACATGTATCATGGAACTATTTTCTTCCATCCCTTTTGTAGTACAGTACATTCTACATTGTGAATCATTTTCATGCAAAAATAGAAGCCAGTGATGACTCTATGTTCACTTCACAACAGAGGAGCAAGAACTGGCATCCCATAATTAAAGCGCCAGGTTTAGTGCCGTTGTAACAAACGGTGGCACAGATGGGCTTGAGTGCCAGCTGTAGAGAGATTAATAGACCCCTAAACACATGTTTCCTAACAAAATATGACTTTTTTTAAAAAAATAATCAAATTCTGGTCCTCAGGGAAGATCCAAAATAACACATAGATACCTCGTGCCATGTCCAAAAAGGGGCTTGGATGTTGTAACGCTTGATAACACCATACCTAGAAGCAAAATGAAATGCTGCCATTCACAGCGCTGAGTTAGGTGCCCCGCACCCCTGTGAAGTGAATGAGGGGAGTTGAGCACCTGAGAATCAGATTTGCAGTCTCCAGCGTGCTGGAGTGCGGGAGGCGAAATGCTTAGGCCGGGCAATATGTTGGCTGTCTCTTCCACAGATCTTACCTCTACCGCACACTGGTTCTGCTGAGCCGTGTCTCCCGGACATGAGCCGCCCTGAGCCAGGAGCATAGTCCTCATCGGTGGGGTGCCAAACCCGATCTAGTAATCCCGCCGGGAGGCTGGGAATATTAACTCACGCTTATTGCCACCCTAACGTGGCTGCTCAGCTTCTCTCCAGCCCAGAGCCTGCACCTGCTTGGGCTGCGGGCAGATAACGCCTAAGCCTTCCTGCAGAAGACGATGGAGAGATTCCCTTCGGTGCCTAACTCGGGCCGCCACAGATGTTCATTTTGTGAAGCGTGGTACTGATTGGAGACTTTGCTGTTTCCCAGCTACTCAGCACGACCCATCATTTAGTTCTGCTGGAAGAAGAAACTGCAGTAATATTTCCATTTCCAATTTAGCAAATTCAGTCAGGTAAACTGAAGACACCAGCTTTTTCATCTCAGTGACTGTCTGAAGCAATTGCCCCTTTTGTAATACTCCAGTGGTAGAGTAACTTGAGCATTCTTCGTTGAGAATACATCAAACTGGCTTTTTTTTTTTTTTTTTCCACTGGAAGTGATGTGACTAGAGGGCTATTCAGTGGGGTACAGAATCCACGGATGGGAAGTATATCTAGCTCAGAGTTCCGTGGGTGGGGGCTGCCTGTGTAGGGATAGCTGGCAATTTAATAAGCAACATACAGGATGTTTTGAACAAAGTAGTAAAATGGACCTGCAGTGGCCTTGAGTTTGATCTCCTGCAGTAAATCAGGCATTGCGTTACAGAGGCCAGAGAAGCTCTGCTACTACTGAAGCGATTAGGATCGGCCTCAACACTGAAAGGGCCAAAGGCATTTTAAGTTTTATGGAATTGTAATTTAAGCAAGGGAGGAATTTTACAAGTCATTTTTCTGCCACATCGACATGATATGGATCCAATCCACTCACTCCTGTTTTCAGCTGCAGAAATACTCGTACTTTGTCTCATCTACCATCTGAATTCATCTTAGCCACACCGCCAAAACACACCTCCTTCTAAATCTGGCAGGTACTCTCAGTTCTTTTAAACCCTTCCAAGGGAAGGGAGAAAAATATTGTTTATCTTTTCTGGTTTTTACAGGACGGTTAACAACAGCAACAACATATATTGCTTTCCACTGGGCACGCCATAAAGGGCCTTCGAGCTTGAATAGTCACAAAGAGAAAGCTGAGACATTTCAGTAGCCTTCTGAAGACATTTTGGCCCAAGTCCTGTAAACAGGACCTGATCATCACCTTTCTCCCAGCAGCAGTCTCGCTGCCATTAAAAAGATAATTCCTGCGATACAGTTCTTCACAAGCTGTGCTTAAAAGGTGGATGCCCCAGTGTGCCACAAAGGCCACAGGATTAAGTGGTGAGGAGGGTAACAGGATCTCGTATGCCAGCTGAGATGAAGTTACTGTTGATTGGGAGGGTGTTAATAGATGAGCTTATTATGCCTTTCTGCAATAATTTAAGAAGCTACTGTCCCCATATTTGTGGTTGCCACACTCACAGTGAAGTCAAAAGAAGAGAATATAGTCAGTGCCTCAACAGCTTCAGCGTGAAGCCTCTTGGTTTAGCTGAAATCTGGCTTCACCTGCGGTTTAAAGCGAGGAGCAGGCTGCAGCAGGGAGGCAGCTGAGGTGGGAGGGGGGGTGACCCTCTGTTCTGCTCGCTTTGCTGTGGGAAAGGACAACCTCCGAGACAGGACCGCAGTCCGTAACTGGGGGAGGTGACTCCCTAGGCCACCACAGAGGGATTCACTGGACCTCATTTCTCGGTATCTCCAGTCTCTGGCAAGCGGGAGGTTATTCAAACAAGGCAGCCCTGCACAGCGCTGGCTGAGCCCACGCGCCAGAGGGCTAAGCTGATTTGAATTACTTCACACATGCTCAGGTCGTAGGTAGAGCTCCGATGCCTCAGCCAACACACAGCAATTTATGTATGCGTTTTGCATTTCAGATGGCCATGCATATTTTATTAGTGGAAATAATTTATTTGCATAGTACTTACTGGAGTGAAGTAAAATTTTTGAGGCCCTCTGTACAGCAGAACAAGACATAGACTGCCTGGACTTTGAAAAAGAAGCAATTATGGTGAGCTGAAGCACTGTTGTCACCGTTTCTGTTTTCCTCAATTGTTTATATCAGTTTTTACTTCAAAATAACTTTTTCAATATGAATGCCCTCAGGCAGTGTAACTGAATTTACTGTAAAATAAAGGTCCTGTGCACATGACTGGGCAGAAGCAAGCCGGAGTGTTTTTTTTGCTTCAAAATGGCTGGATTTTAGATAGCTCAGGTCTGAAAGATCTGTAACCATAGTGGTATCTACCAGGGCGATGTGACTGCAGAAGCCCTATTTTTCAGATGCTGAACAGGGATAGCCTCCAATGTAAATTACTACTTAAGCCCCAGTTCAGCAAAGTTCATGCTTGACTTACAGCACAGGCTTCAACCTCTTACTCCAATTAATCACACACTTAATTGCTTTATTAAATAGGGATAGAACTAAGCATATCCTTAAAAATATGCTCTATTGGGCCCTACCCCACAGATGCCCAAGATACCAACTGAGGGCTTGAGCCAGATACCACTGAAATTAACGTGAGACTTCAGTGGCCTTTGGTTGAAGCATATAAATGGGAGTCACAGGTGTGCTTCAGTGTTGGAATACATAAATCAGTTTTCCTATCACATAATTTTCATCTGATTTACTTACTTGCATGCAAACCTGGGAGCTGGAGGAGAGCCAAGGGCTTAATGTCCTGGTGCAGTGTAAATATCCTGGAAAAAAAAAAAGTAAGCACAGACAGGAGGATGATATGACCTTCAAGCTACTGATTCTTCCCAGACTTCCACATGACAGAGAAGAATACTCACAAGTATGGCCCATCATTTTGCATAGGTACCTTTCAAGGTTCTGATCTTGCTTAAGCCCAGCTCCCCATAAAGCTGAGGCTCCAATGCTTTTCTATGTTAGTCATAATTGAATAATCTTACAAAACTGCTCCGAATAGCGGAAAAATATTTGTTACCATAATCATCCTTTATCAGAGGATGTTTCGGGGGAAAAGAAAAAAAAACCTTTCAATAAAAATGAAATACTTTAGTCTTCAAGCAAAAATGGAAGAACTATAGATGGCAAAATCCAAAAACCTCTTCAGTAAGTTAATTTAAGTTGAGCTGAACCTCTGTCAGTCTCATTGCTGCAGGGTAGCCTGACTGAACAGCTCAAAATTCATACACCGCTTCTGTTTTCATCCCCACTTTACTGAGATTGCTGGGCTGGGCCAAGCAGCACGTTAAGTCTGGAAAAGGATTTCCTGGCTAGGATCTGCTTTGGGGCTGTAAGTTGGCAGAGAAGACAGGCCCTCCCCACCGTGAGTGAATGAGAATATACGTGTATTATGAGCAATATTAAGGATCTGAACTGGGGCTGTTTTCTGCCTGGCAACAGGTTTATGTAAACTATGTCCAACCGTCCTCCATAGGTGCCCTGAACAGCCGCCTTAGCATCGCTGAAAAGGTAAAAACTCCGCTGAAGAGGTGAAGAGCTTCGTTGCTGGGTACCTATCACACTAGACAGTCTCCTGTGCCCTGCGCTACCTCAAGCACAGAGATTCAGGACAAAAGTCCTGCCCAAGAGGATACAGAGAAGGATTTTTGAGCAGTGGGGTTAAGAGCAGCTCTGTTTGTTGGCATGATGAAGTTATCTCACAAGAATGACTGCGGACCAGAAAAGTTCAGAATTGCTGGAGTTCATCAAACAAGTAAACCCACCTGCTCTGTATTTTGAACAGAAAAATAAGACTAAGATGAAGGAGCAGCAGCAGCCATGCTTTCCACAGAAACTCCAAAGGTGAATATGCAGATTTATTTTGGGATTGCTTGCATCCGCAAAGGGGAGACTGGTGGTAAGAATGGAGGAAACAGGGCAAGTATGCAAAAATGGGGACCTTTGACTGCACTGCTCAAATCTGTACCTGGAGGGAACAGACAATACTACTTGTACATCAAAACTGTGAAAACACAAAAGCAAAATACTGAGAAATATTATGTTAAAGCTGAGGTGAAGTAAACAAGGCAGGTCATGTATTATCTGCTGAAGAGTGAGTGATCCCTACAGCCTTCACCCACATACACTCTGGAAGTGAGCCACAACTGTTGTTTCTCTCTCATATGCACGTACCTACATAAATGCTTACCTTGTCTTTAAAATAGAAGGTGCTGAGATTTCTTCTTGGTGTTTAAGTGAATATATTGCTAGCATTTGTCCCTGTCAAATCTACACAAGTAGGAAGAAGTAAGCATGCAGAAGCACTTGGTAGCACGATATTAACTTTGGGTCTATAGATAGGTACTCTCCCGCTGCTTTCTCCTTTACAGCTGTGTGGGGGCTTCACTCAGTGGAGATGCACTTCTTGAAGAAAATTTCATGCTGCATGACTACCTAGTATTAGCATCGGCCGATTAAGCAGGTGAGTTGAGTTTCTTGTGTGGTTTGTTCTCTGAAGACATACTGAAAACGTGAACTCTCATTTCAATTTGTCTTTATTTTAATTAAAAGTTAGTCAAAGACCAATGAAAGCGCAAACCAATATCAGATCCTAATTGTTTCATCAGTGGCATTATTAAAAGCAGAAGAGAATGGATTCTTATGAAAATGACTGAATTAGCTAATCAATCCAGAGCTATGGACATGTTTACAGGTAAAGTGAAGTCTCCTGTCTGGAAAGGCTCAAAAGTGTTCCCCAGAGGTGCACTAGGTCAGCAGCACAACATTGCCCTTCAGCATCGTTGGCAAGGTAGGGTCTGCCTCTCTCTTTTGAGGAAACAAAATGCAACTGAAGCAAAGGACACCATTCATACAGCTCCTCCCATCCCACTACACTGTGAATGCATATAACTATCAGCATTTTTGGTGAAAACATCCTACTTTGGCTAGGCGCAGGAAAAAAGGCCGGATGAGGGCTGAAGGAAGAAATAACACACATATTTGAATATTGGATGCATTTTCCCCCCGCTTCTGATGTAAAACGTTAATTGCATCAGATGCTCTTTGAGAACTGCCAGTTTGCTTAAGATTATTCAGCAAATTACCTCAATAGCTGCTTGCCCACACCTCGCAGATTGCAGGGAGGTACTTCTCTTGGATGCAGACTAAGGCTTCAGGATTGATGTAGGTGTTTCCAATCTGCTTCACTAGCAAATGACTCAGTTTTTTTTTTAACTGTTAACATGGCAGGCAGCCTTATCTTTAGGTAGAGGCAGCCAAGAACACCAGGACCATGGATATGAAACCTCCCCCCCCGCCCCAATTTTCCCCAATTTCATTGCTTTTGTAGTGAAGAGTACTCTTTAGTAAGAGCAAAGCAGCAAAACCATTTTCTACATCTCTTCAGTAGCCAAAGAGCATTTATCAGAATCTTGGCAATAAAACCCATCCTCAAGCATAATGTATGATCACTTATCTGGCAATCTACAGCACAGCAGTTTGGGCCATTCTGTGAGGGACCTCCAGCTTAGATCACACTGAGATTTCTTCAGGGCATGTGGCGATGTATCTCCTTAGCTAGTGCTTCCTTAGGGAAGGGTAGAACACGGGCAAATTCATGGGAAAGAAAAAGCTGCCATAAGTAGGGGAGATTCTTTGTAGCATTTCTTCCAAAGCCCAGTTAAGAACCACAAGAGGATTTTAAAAGGTTTTAAGGGAAGCCACTGCCTGTGGAACCCCCCCAGCATCAATCCAGTTACGATGCTCCAGCATGAGGGTGGAAGAAGATGGAAGAGCTAGCAGAGAGGCACAACTTCCCTCCACACAGCCTAGGCATCACAGCCCATTTCAAAAATGAAGAAAACTTCCCCTACTGGTAGAATAATGAATGATTAAAGCAAACAGGAAGAATTGCTGAAAAGTCCTCATTTGCTCTTGCTTTCAGACAATCTTGCAAACTGGCCTGTCATCTGGCTGGTGGGGATGGCTTCCTCATAGTGAAAGTCAACAGAAGACAATCTTCTAATACTTTTTATTTTGTCAGCCTTTGAAACTATAACATACATATAAATAAATGCCAATATTAATTCCATGGAAAAATGCCTAGCATTCTGAGAGATGAAAGTGCAAATCAATTATGCGGTCTGTCTTAATTCTACCACCTAAAAAAAAAGGAAAAAATATATTTACATATTACACTGCTTTGTGAATCAATTCCCAATTATTGGAAGTTTTCACACATCCTAATCTATTAAGAAGCTTTATTTTTAAGCTTGTTCAAGGCTTTTTGAATTATTGTAAAGACTACACTGACCATAGAACTTTAGGGTAGACCTTGAATTATGATTTTCCTCTTTTGTGTGTGATTTAGCAGCAACAAAAGACTCTGCATTTCCACTTCGGACACAGGCAGCTTCAAAGGTCTCTTTCAAAGGCTTCAAGTTTAGTTAATATTAGAAAAAAAACAGTGGCTATTTAAGAGGAAAAAAAATTTTATAGTAGTCAGAGACTTAAACACTTTAGAAATAGAGGGAACTGAGAAACTCCACAGCCTTCCTGGGGTTGCTAATCACATAATGCTTCGCAATTAGTAACAGATTGGGAGGAAGAAGGCAAGATCTGAACCATTTTGCCTTTTCTTTCAATAGCATTATACGATAACTGGGTGGAAAAAAGGCTTTTTAGTTAAAAAACAAACAAACAAAAAAAAACCAAAAACACCAGCTCTCACTCCAGAAAGACAACTGTTCTACAATCCTGCCGACGCAGAAAGCTACTAGAAATTCCTTCCCTCAAGGGCCGTTAGTTGCATTTTTCTGCCTGCCAAAAGGCACATGCCTTTTAAGAAGGTGCCACAGGACCAGGGACACATTGCTGTAATTACACAGTAGGCAACTAATCCAAACTCAGGGCTCATCAGACCTGGAAGAAGGGGAACACCTGTGTGACCTCTGCAGGGTTGCCTGTCATGACAGGAACCAGCCAGCACAAGGAGGTGGCTACCTCAGTGACCAAGGGAGGGGCGCTGAATGGAGAGCTGCTATTGTTTGCTCATCGAGGTGTCAATTACTACCGATAAAAGTACTGGCTTACTAATAGGGAAGTTTAACTCCTCAGCAAGTGCAGCCTGCCCAAAGGTCTTATCTGCAAGATGTTGATTATGCAACTGGAACTATCCGAATACTCTATTCCAGCTGTGGAGGCCACTGGAAACATATCAAACTGAACTACCACACTTGTCATTTGAGAACAACCCGCAGGAGTGAGCCAGGGGCTCCAGCCCTCAGGTCTTGGTATTATTCAGAGCATAGTGTTGGACTTTGTCTTGCACCAATATTAGATGTTTGCATCAAACCCTTCTTTTCCTCCCATACAATTCTCCTAATTTTATATTTTCATCCTCTTTTTTTTTTTCCCTGCCCCCTTTCTCTCTCATTTCCAGTTCAGCCCCTCTTAAATAAAAGAAAAAGGCTGGCCTGCAGTGTGCTGTTATTACACAGTTCCTGCTCTAAGGTCCTGCCATACAAACAGGGTATTGTGCAGTGCTATCTGCTGCTCTGTGTACATAAAGCAGTACTAAACAGCAGACCCATTCTTCAATAGCTTACTGAAACTTTGAATAACATCACGAAGTTACTAAGTTATTGTATCCTATCATCCAACAGGAGTTTTGCAGGGAATGCGCCTCATCTTCAGGCTATTACTGTTCAAGTCACTCTCACCAAATCTTTCACACCTTTTGAAAATCTCATCTTAAGGTATTCCATTTGGACTAGATCTTTGTGCAGTTTCTTGAACAGCATCTCAGGACTCTCAAGCATAAGACACTGGGATAAATGCCCTCTTTGCCATAGTACATATTAAAAAAGCCATAGGAAGCATTTTTTCTAAGGACCAGCTAGAAAGGAGTCATCAATTTAAAAAACTGCCATTTACATCTCCTGAAGGTGACACTATGACATCAGACTTGCACTTATGGGAAACTGGAAAATCAAGGCCCCTATCTGCACTCCAGTATTTTATTCTGATTTTTCCTTTGCAAACTTAATGCAAGTCCTTAAAAATCCCCCTTTTTTAGGGTGTACATAGCTATCAGACTCAATTCTTCAAAAACAGTAAGTAGATAACCTGACAAACTATAACTATTCTTGTAGTAGAGTAAGATTTTTTTTCCAAAACAAGGAATTGGAGTAGATGCAGTACAGTTGTTCTCACTCCAGTCACAAACCTGTACTAATGCCAAAGATAGGTATAAGCAGAAAAAAGACAGCTGAGGAAATACTCTGATACGGAAATACACTTACTCTAAAACTCTCCATCAGTGCTCTCTCTGTCCCAAAGATGATTGTATCTCCTTTTCAAAGTCACATTAAGCATAGGTTTATTACGCAGTACCCACATTTTTTCAGCACTGTCCTTTTTGGCTGAACATGATGTTTTTTAATACTCAAGACCACACATCCCAGTGTATTCATATACATCATCATCTCAAATACGTACTATTCTCACTTGGAAAAAAAAAGATTGCTTTTCAAGATTCATTTTTGCAGAAGTCCTTTGCTAAACTGAATGTTTTTAGCTGAAAAGTGTATCATTTGATGGACTAACTCTGAATTAGAATAAAACTTCCTCAAGTATCCATTACAACATGAAGGCTTCCAATGGAAAAAGCCTTTTTTTTTTAATGTAGTATTTCAAGAACTTTTAAAGTCTCTCTAGTATCTCCCCCACCCCCCTGTAAAAAAAAACAGCAACAATTAATCCTGAACTATGGAAACTCTGAGCTTCAGTCTCCCTCAAATAATTAGACAGGCTCCTCATTCTCACTTACCTTCTCCTTTACCCACACTAGCTGTCCCTAATTTATTAGCTGTATCTTGACAGGCTGCAAGCTCACCAACTACTATTCCTCATCAAGCAATACATTCCGCCACCCAAATTCCAGAGCTACAAGGGATTAGGGAAGTATTTATTTTCAGGACAGCTCACAGCATTGAGGTACAGCGTGTCTCCTACAGTCCTGCTTGGTGACTCCCAACACAATTAGAATGAATTGGTAACATACTGTAAAATTTATCAAGCTGTAGCAAGCAATTATGCATCTTCCTTCCCTGGCAAAGGCCACCCCATAGGGTTGCACACCATGGTAAGCCTAGGAAGCCAGCAGGGACACTTGTCACTTCACAGAATCACGTAGGTTGGAAGGGACCTCTTGAGATCACCTAGTCCAACTCCCTGCTCAAGCAGGGCCAGCTAGCACCACTGGCCCAGCACCTTGCCTCTGTGCAGATTCAAGACTCGGCTGACTCCACAACCTGTGTTTCACCACCCTCATAGTAAAAAAAGTGTTTTCTCCTGTTCAGACAGAACTTAATCTTTTTAAATTTGTGCCCATTGCCCCTTGTCCTACCAGTGGGTGCTACTGAGATGAATCTGGCTCCGCCTTCATTCCCTCCCATCAGGTTTTTATATGCATAGACAGGATCTCCCCATAAGCCTATATATTAAGGGAACAGCAGTCTTTAGGCACAAGACCTTGCCCCCCAGGTTAGAATAAAATAACACCACCAGGTGTTTTACTGCAGTGTTGTACATAGAAGTTTTTGTTCTTGTTATTATAGTACAGAATGAAAGAACCTCCACCATATGTAACAGACAAGATGAAGGATTTTAATCTTGGGAAGCTGAACTTGGAAGTTTCAGACTATTCCTGCATACGCACATATCCAGAGATCTGCCTAGAGTGACCGGAGGACTACCTGTCTCAATACCAAAAAGCACCTGCAAATGCACCTCAGACAGAAGGTTCAAGTTCTAGTCATCACTGCCATTACCTTCCACCACACTTCATTACTGACTGTACCTCAGAAGACACTCTTCCATTAGCAGAAAGTACTAAAAAGTATTACCCCCACTCTGCAGTTAAAGTATGATGTAAACAGGGCTACAAGACTTCAATATTGACCCAGAAATCAGGCATTTCATTTAGGTAACAGCAACACAGACACACTAAACAAGAACAGCAGCTTTGATTCCCGTGACTACACACTCTGAACAGGTAGCAGCTAAAGTGACAGTAAATAAAGGCAGTCTTCTCATCACACATTCTTCACCCATTCATTTTATGAAAGGCAGTTATCTTGGCCAAGGCAGTCTTTCATAACAGAGAGGACCCTCAACTTTTTACCTTAGTCACATGCTTCCAAGTGCATGCTGAGTTGTAGCAGAACACTGTGGGGGAAAGTGTGATTCCCAGCCTACTGAAAGTCAGGACACCAGACTGGCAAATACAAGTGCTTGTCAGATCCTTGTTTGCATTACTTACCTCTAAAAATGAAACTTCCAACACTTCCTGCAATTCAGAACCTCAAGTAGCTGTTCTGATGGTTCTGTTATATTCTCCTCACCCTGTCCCAGTTTGAGCACTTATGTCTTGTCTCCAGGCTCCTAGGCTGCAGGATGAAGACTGGATAGGAAGTGTTTGTTTGGTCACTCATTATGTAGAAGGCAAACCCTGACTGCTAGAATACTTGGACTGCATAAGCTTCCTGAATCAGACTGCTAGTGCACAAGCAACAATTCTAAGGAATTCTGATGCTGGCAATTTAAGCACTTTTGACAAGTCTTTGGAAAACTAACAGAGCTGCTAACAGTCCTTAGGGAGCAGGGGGTTAAGATCAGTGACCATAAACACCTAATCAAGTGTTCCTGAAATCTGGTTGATCGGGTGCCCTAATTTTACATTTTCACTGTAATTATAAATACACCAAAGATGATTAAAACAGTTTTAAGACATTAAGTAACTGCTCTGCCGGAACCAGTAAGGGTAACCAGACGCAGGGGCCAATCCTTTGTTTAAAGGCAAGCAGAATCCCCAAACAAGATAACCATACAGCATACATAAGATCAGTCCGTTCTTGCCAGGAGAGTAGAGAGGCAAGAGGCACAAACAGCCTCTGGCATTCTTTTGAGGTCTTGGATTTGTCTTTGGTCAAAACCAGGGTTTTTTTCTGCTTTAAAAAACATTTTAAACCTTGACAAAAAACTACTGCTAGGGGCACAGTTGTGCTCATTAGCAGATCAGTAAGAGAATGTTTTCCTTCTGTACTTTAAGCTGACTGCACCCTGAACAGCATCTCAGACATGGCAGTTTCAGAAAAGTCCAGGTGTGAGACTAAGTTACCCCAACATAGCAGCTGACAGGGAATAAACTCCAAAATAATTAAAAGAAAGCAAACAGGTTTAGTTGTCCGAACAAGGAATTTTAATTTTAGGTCAACTATTGAACTAGGTCAACATCCAGTTCACAATGTCTACAGATAGTGGGCATAGCCAGTCACTACGGTAAGTTTATTGAAGCACCAAGCTCCACACAAGACTGTAAAATACATTTTAAACTACTAGTAAGAAAGCTTCTTCACGTCAACAATACTATTAAGGGCCAGAGTTTAAGGACTAAGTTTTCACCTTCCAAGCTATTTTAAGACAGCCAATCCATTGCATAAGCAAACCAAACTGCTACATACTGAAACACAGAGCAGCAACTGTATTGAACAATTCCTGTAAATAATTCAAGGATACATTGAAACAGTATGGGTAAATTGTAATTTTTTATTGGAAAACAAATATACAACTTGGAATGGATTTGAGGCAAATCGTGCCATAAGCAGATTTTTTTGAAAATAAGTGGCTAAACAAAGTTTAAAAAGCATAGTAACAAGAGGAGAAAATGTTTTCTGGTACAGGACCAGCAGTACAAAAAAAACTTGTGTACGAGTACCTGGATAAATCACCCGTTTTGCATTAGTGCAACTTAAGTTTCATATTGTTGACTGTCAATCGTCCACAACGTTAAGACTCCACATTTCAACAACATGTTACAGGTATGGCCAAACAAGTTACTGTGAAGTAAGCCAGGAGAATGATTTTTACAGTGCATTAGCCACATGTATATATACTATTCACATGGTTTTATCCTGCAGTTATAGCTGCAGGAGTCCTTATCCTCCATCACAGAAAGGAGAATAAACTCCTTTATGTACTGGAGAACTAGAGCCAGCATGTCGCTTTAACTAAGGAACTGCTAATGCATGGTAAGCCCTAGCTTACTTTATGTAACTTGTTACACTAGCCATACCTAAGTCTCCTAAAGAAAGCTACTTTTTTATTTTTAAACAGACAACCCAGATGTTCCCTCAGTTAACCAATTCCATCTAACTTTAGATGTGCAGAAGGGCTTAAATATCCAGAGTAAGCCACATGCAACATTTGTTACTTAGATCAATTTTCCAAAAATCAGAACAATGACAGTAAGATAAAGGAGAAAAACATGGAGGAATGGCCTTCTAATTACTATACATGCATATTCTTTTGACAGTAAGGGAAAAACCTTTTACAGATAAGTTACAAACAGAGAAAAGGCAAATAAACAATTTTGTACAAGAAATTTAACACATTCTGTACAACGTCTTCACTTCGCTGTCATCATTTGTACAAACTCTGTAAAGGAAAGAGTTGCATAAGAGTTATTCAGAGAAAAATCTGAATTGCAAGATATGAGAAGTGACCTGCCTTACTAGTGCTGAACACTGTTTTAAAACTATGCTTTCAGTTACAGTCAAAAAAGCGTCTTCAAGACAGCCCCCTTTTCCACCAATCACACCTAAAACCCTTCTATTTTTAACAGCAAAAGGCCTCTACTTTTATCAAAAGGTTAGTCCCTCAGAGAACTGGGGAACAGCCTTATTTCCAAAATAAAACATTACAGGGTCCTCATGCCCACTGGCTTACAGATAGGGACAAGGTATCTAAGAATGATCAGAATGATTCCGATCAGCAGAAATCGTGCTGAAGTGATAACCAGTTACACAGGTGTACAAGACACCATTGTGTTGGTTTGAATTTTTCCTCAAAGCAGAATAGCTCAAGTCTTACTATTTTTACCTGACTGGCTTTAAGCAACTGAATCATTGCTTGTTCACAGCACATTGATAGTTAGATCCCACAAAATAGGATTCTTCACTTATCTTGCTGAACCATAGCTTTAGGTACAATAACAAAAGAAGCCAGGAACCTAGAAGGAATTAGTTTGTTGCTCAGGTTTCAAAAGGCAACTGGAAAGAAGAGGGATGCCTACCCTCTCTAGTGCCAGCCTCTTAACAGTCTATTCATAAGTACAGTTACGGAGCAGAAGCCTTGTTCATAAAAACGCCTTTTCACTCATCTGAGTGCTCATCCTGAGGCCACAACCAAAAAGGCCTTGAAAGGGAAGCCACACCTATACCTCAAAAACAGTAAGGGCATTATCTGAAAATACCCTAGCTCTTTTCTGTAAGATGTTCAGAAAGTTAAAATGAAAACAAACTTAATGCTTCTGAGCTGCAAGCAATTGCCTAACAGAACTCCTGCTTACATGACTTCACATTTAAGTTTCAATGCCAGGAAGAAAAAAGGAAATCAAAACAAGCTACTGCTGCAGCTGATGTGTGAAACTATTTAAGAGGGCTTCTAAAGGTCTTGAAATTTCTGTGTATTTTAGAGGCTTTACCCCTTTAATTAGTAATTTTAAAAGCATTAATGGAAAAATGAGTGACTTTAGCTACAGTTGTATCAACATTCATTAGTGAACAGAACAGTATGTGAACATCTCAGCTAGCTTCCTTATTCTAATGGTCAATTAGACATCATTAGATTTACAAAGTTACTTCTTACACTGCACAGCTGAATAGTCATTTCTTGCCTTTGGCACAAAGGTAGCAATAACCCACACAAACCTATTTAGAGGTACACAATGTACATACCAAAAGACATTAGCTTAAAGGAACACTTAACTGTTGAGAAGATCTCATCTGAACATTGCCCTATTTAAACTTGGTGTGGCTCTCAGCATCTACACTACCACCACCATGAAAAGTGCTACACAAAGGTCAGTTAACAACTCCTTACCTTCATAGTTTACTTGACCATCACCATCAATGTCTGCTTCCCTAATCATTTCATCAACTTCTTCATCTGTTAGCTTCTCCCCAAGATTTGTCATCACATGACGGAGTTCTGCAGCACTAATGTAACCGTTACCATCCTGGGAGGGGAAAAAAGGAATACTGGAATAAACTACTCTAAGGCTCAGCGACTTAACTGTAACTTAAAAATACTGCAGACCAAGTTCAGCATTAAGAAGTTAGCATAGCTTTAACCCCTAGCATTTGCAAAAGGCAAATGAGAGCTGTAAGCATATCTTCAGTATCGTCCAGGACCTTAGTCTTAAAAAGACATTTTAAAAAGCAACTTATCCAATATAGTCTACTTTGGCTGTCCTATCCTGAGACACATTTTAATCACTGACAAAGCAAACAGCACCTTTTGCAACCTTTTTAGGCAGATGCCTATTCAATCATGTGACCAGCTGGTTCAACGTCTATATCTTAGAACAGAAGCTACTTATTCACCTGTTTCACTCGAGTCCAGCACGAAGCTACAAGGCCTTCAGACACTACTTTTACACATTCCAACCTAGCTGCGACACTGGATATCAAAGTATAGTGCATACTATACTTTGGACTGACTTTTTCCTCCCCACACCCCAAGGTACTCAACTATTTTCCTGTTTAAAAGTGCATCTTAAGAAGCTGTATAACTTTATAGACTCATTTAGCAATTTACTCAGTAAAGACAAAGTGAAAGATTTAAAAGATTACCATTTTAAATATTTAAGCAATTTCCCTGCCAGCCTTGTACAAGTATTTTAGAATCACAGTGATTAGTAGCTTAATAGTATCACCCACTACTATCACAATGACTCATTTGACTTTCAGGTACAGTTATCACAATAGACTGAACTTTAGGGTGACTAGTTAACCTACAGGTTCTAAGTGCCAGGACTGCAGATACCCCTCAATTCAGTGAGGAAGCTCATTATAAGTCAGATTGAGTTTTCATTAACAGGAGTATTTGTTAAGGCAAACATTTTAGTACCTTGTCAAACACACGGAACGCTTCTCTAATTTCTTCTTCACTATCTGTATCTTTCATTTTTCTTGCCATCATTGTCAGAAACTCTGGGAAGTCAATTGTGCCATTGCCTGCAAGATAGTTACTTCGTTAGAAAAACACATTTCCAACACTTTACAAATTACTTATTAGTAAAATCTTACCATCAGCATCTACTTCATTGATCATATCCTGTAGCTCTGCTTCTGTGGGGTTTTGACCAAGCGATCTCATCACTGTCCCCAACTCCTTTGTAGTTATAGTACCATCACCATCCTTGTCAAATAGTGAAAAAGCTTCTTTGAATTCTGTATAACAACAAAAATGCAGTTAATCCCTTCAGCTTTGAAATGTTAAGTTTAATCATGTAAGAATCCATTGCTGCTTATTGTTGTAAACTGCAAAACTTGATTTCATTCTCTTAAGAAAATTTCAGTATACTGCTCAGTCTGCTATAACTGTAATGCCAATATGGAAGCACCAGCATCTGGAAAACAACCCACCAGTCTACCAATCAACCACACTGTCACCCAAACAAGATGAAAGGTCATCCATTTCAGAAGTACTCACATGTTTGTTACTATCTATCTTGAACAAGGACCCCTAACACAGAGCTGAAAGGAATAGCTATCTGCAACTAGAATGATCTACACCCTTGGTAGGAACTCTATCTCACACCCTTGTTCACAGTACCACAGCGACCCTGCATATGAAATTATTTTGAGAGCACTGGAAAAAGGTACTTAAAATACAAATGCTACAGCTTAATAGCACTTATTACTAATAGAGGAGATTAGTCAATGGGAAAAGGTATCATCAGACCAAACTAAAAATAGTTTCTCATTATAACTCACTTCCACTGGACACGTAAGTCTACACAGTATATGCTCTATGAAGCTCCAATACCTAGCACCATAGGCCTTAACATTCAACCGTATCTAGCTACAAAGGAACTTCTCCCAGCTCTCCCCCCGATCGGGCTTCTGCAGTTCTTCTGTCTACATAGACACACAACTCCAGTCAGTTGCTCAAGGAGGAAAGTCACTGGAGTCTTAATTTCTGAAAAGCTGCTTAGAAAACTGCTTCAGCCCTACTGTATCCTGAAACAGCCTTTATAGAACTAGTCAAAAACAATTATAAGACTGCTTAACTGTGTTTCAGTGCTACCTCTTAACCCACTACAATGGCTGCATTGTAGCCAGCAATATTAATACAAGCATGACATGTTTAATTGTCCAGTCCAAAAATGGAGTTGGTTTTAATCCATGCCATCTGTTTGTCTTTGGCCACAGACCTTAAGCTAGCTCACTGGACTGTAGTAGCTCATATACAAATTAGTTAAACATGAAAAATTTATTTATTCCCTTGTATAGTTCAGATCCTTTTACAGCTTTCAAGGCACCCGAGACCATGCCTTTGGAGAACTCATTAGCTCAAGGGTACTGCTGCATCAGAAATACTTCAAGAGTTAGTTTTTCAACATTTCCAAGCAGCCAGCTTTCCAGATGGTGGGTTTCCCAGACCAGAATTAGTCACAGCAAAAGTTGTGTTTTCACATGAACTGCATAAAGTCTTATTTCATCCATTTCATACTCTGAAACACTTGAGGTGAGTACAAGCTGGCAAGCGTTAAAAATGCAACTACAAAAATAGGCCTTTTATAGTTCATGAATGCAGCTATAATACCAGAGCCACAGTTGAGTCCCATCCAGGAAAAAAACCCACTCTTCTACATCTAATAGTTTGAAGTGTTCCAAAAGCCAATTCCCACTGTTTAGCACATAAGAATCAGAGCAAGGCTACCACAGGATCAGACCAAACAGTTTCAAGACAGTATTGTATAATCACAAAGCAGAAACAAGCCTACCCAAACAGGCAGCTATAACCTGTACCTACAGTAACTTCCAAACAGTCTTTGGGGCTAGTTTCAGTTTGGATGAAACTGATATGTTTATCAGGAGTAAAGTTTTACACCAGGGAAAAAAAGGCTCCTGGGTCAAGCACAGAATAGAAATTCATAGTCTATCATGGAAGGACCTCAAAACGGGAACATTGAGTCTTCAGCAAGAGTCAGGTACTGAAGCGCTATTCAAAGTGTTTAGATGTTAAATCACTTCATCCTGAGCTTGAAGGTCAACTGTCACAAACCCAAACTTCACAGTACCACAGCGACCCTGCTTAGAACAAGTAGTAAATTTTTTTTTTTTTTACACAAAATATAGACTTGCTTTCTACAACATGGGCCATTCAGTGGTATATTCTGAATACTTGAAATGAGCCATTCATAGGAAAACTCTTTACCTTTCTTTTACTCAAAGATGCTGTAGGCTGAGAAACAACCAGCTGTAAATCATAACCATAAAGAAAGTAAAGTGAGTCAAAGATCAACAGCATATTCCTGTTTGAAATGCTGAATCAAGTTAGGAATACAATTAAAATAACTCTTTAATCACTTGCAGGAACCACCTCCACTAGTTAGAACAAAGGAGTAATAAACTATGCAGATACAGTTTAGACTAACAAGACCAACCCAGCATAGCTTTGGAGGATTTGTAGCAATGCCCAGTGAAAGCAGCTATGAAATACTGAAGTTGAGTGAGCAACTCAATTCTGGCTTCCTGTAAGATTATAAAATGCACCTCCCACTCTTAAGAAACACCTTACAACTCCATGTAGCATAAAAAGCAAATCCTCCTTTTATTCATCACGCCTCCATATCAAACAGCAAATGAAAGTTCTCTTGCATCTTAGCTAAGGCTAACCTGTCAGAAACATGAGGACAGTACTGGCAGAACCACTCATCTTCATGACAGCCTACAAGTTTTCAGCCTTTCCTTCCTTCTGAAAAGCGCACTGCATCAAAACCAAAGACTACCTCCAGGACCCACAAAAGAAAGGCTAGTTCAACAGAATGTGACCTTTAACAGCCTAGCTCAAAATGTTCTATATAACAATAGCTTCTGAGGCATCTCTGCACCACAACACCTTTCCAGATGAAATGGCAGTCTTCAGTGACCTAATATGTTCAGTGAACCAGAACTTCCCACTCTCACACAGTTTAGCCAGCTATGTCTGGAACTTTTATAGGAGAACGTCAATTGTTCTCTTCACAGCTATGAGGAGCTCAACACTTAAACATGACTATTTCTACTATGAAATAAATTCTAAATAGCTCTTGTGGTCAGGTCTCCAACAGAGAGCCACAGCACACTAAAGGAACAAGGCATAACAAACACCATACATAGGCCTACTTGTTCAGAGAGCCCATTTAGACCTCTTTGAGGTCTAGTGGAAGGAAGTATAGCTCACAAGACCGGTTGCTTTGGGACAAAAGCACCTTCAAGGTTTCTTCTCTGCACACACACACACCCCCCTCCCCTGGCCACCCACATCAAATGGTCCTGACCTATATACCTTTTTTAAATACAAGGCTTAACCAAAGGGATACCCATTTGACTTGGCAACCTCAATTTTTACTGAATAAAGCTGCATCTAGCATTCACATTCTGTACCTACGAAGGTTTCAAAAAAAAAAAAAATCAGTCTTTCATCTGAACAAAACCTAAGAAGTCTTTCACTGCTACCTATAATGACAAGAAGCTTCAGTCCTGCATGACCAATGAGTTCCACAGGAAATCTAGAATCTTTAACAACTGTATTTTGGTGTTTCACAACCGAGGTGGAAGATTTGCTTTAAAGCAGCCCCTTCTCCTGGGCTTAACTACTTTGGCCTTCTGTTTAAGAAAGGGAATGTTGTCTCTACCTTGTAGCACCATTTTCTTAATCCCACCTTCAAATCAAAAGCTAGATATCTTCAGATAAGCTGAAATGAAATGGTAGGGGGGGGCCAAGCCTTTAAAACAACATGGTCTCCGTAAAACATGCAAACTGTACCTGTAAGAGTTTTCCCATGCAAGACACTGACCTTCAACAGCAAAACTAAGTAGTCTTAGTCAGCTGCAACTCTTCCTAAGCAGAACTAGGGATGGTTCCCTAACAGGCCAGCACTGAGCTTACGTCTTCACATCAGAGGTTTACTTGCAAACACATTTGCTTCATGAAATACCATAGCTGAACTGAAAATGGAAGGTCATTTTGCACTGCATATTAACACTGAGTTACACTTTTACTCCTTCCACACAGATGAAAACCCTCTATACCAGTATGACAAGCTTATTAATTCTCACTTTTGGCTCCGAGACCTATACTATCATTACTGAATGGCTAACATTTGCACTAATCCTGAGGTAGTGTTAATGAGCTTCCTGTTTATATTCCATAATCAGCTACATCAACTAATAAAGCTTCTACAGTTAAGAACTGGAACAATGAACCATTATTGAAAAGACAGCAGTGACAATTGACACAGCCTGCTCCAACTAAACTGATCACAAAACCCTTAAGATATGTAGGTCATTTTCAAAAAAACATCTCGAGTTGAACTAGATTTGGCTTGTGCTTACTCATAAGACAGTACCATGGCAACAAGTAAATAGACTAAGGACTTTCCACAAAACCATAATTAGTCTCCTATGAGTTAACGCAAGCTTCTGAAGTCTAAAAACTACAGAAGAATGTTCTTACACTTCAAATTTGGCAATTATGGTAAAAACCATCTAGCTTATTATGACACTTCTGTTTAATACAGTGCCTTCAACAGCTGCACCACAGTTAAATAGCAGTACCCTTAGAGGCTGTTATTTGTATGATTGACCTGGTACTATCAGGTTAGTAAAACCCTAACAACCTCCATAATAATTTCACATGACAGTATGCACAGAGACTTTCTAGCATTAACAGTATAAACTTGTCAGATCAAAACCCCTAAAGTTTTTTGAATGTCCATGGCAAGGGTGAATTCTGCATTCCCAGCTTTAAGTCACATCAGTTATTCAAGTTGAAGCAAGTCTTCAGAAACCAGTGACAGATACTAGTTTGTACAGCCTGCATGAGTAGGAGATGTGATAACCAGGATAGTTTTAATCACCAGTAGGCAGCTGAGTGCATAGAAACCATTGTTAGGGAGCCACAGATGTACACAGAAGATTTAAGAGATGCATAATTATTTAAGCATTTCATAGCAAGCGCCAGACCATCAGAACAGTGCACAGAACACTTGCGTCTGAGTACACAATGCAGTTCCAAATATGGAATATCAAGAGTTGTCATCATGAAGCCAGTCTCTGCTGTCATCAAAAAAAGCCACTCTGAAAACATCTACACTGACAGGAGACCACAAAGTAAATTATTTTTGACTT